>VMDR010000668.1:92075-191615 GCA_007922815.1 Macrotus californicus | reverse complement strand
TTTGGGTTTACTTTTTGTCACTTACAAATCAAAGAATAGGGACTGACGGGCTTCCTCAAAGAGGACACCCCGTCACAGTATCTGGAGCAACTTCTCTTTCTTCTCGTTACCCCCATAGTACACTGAGTCTTCAAAAATAGCTCTAACCACAATTTGCAATTATTTTGTGGTTTATGTGTTTATTGTGTATCTCCCTCCATAAGATATAGGCTGTGTGAGATCTGAAATGCTAAGCTCAGAAGAACATTTTATTCTCTAGGCACTAGGGTACCACTGAAAAACTATGAGCAGGGCAATGGTCAAATCTGCGCTTTGTGCTTGAAAAAATGAGTACAACAGCCATACGAATATTAAAAGTAAGATGTGGCTAGATAATAAGAGAAACACTTGGGCATCTTAGGAGTCTGTATCTGCTGCTTGATAACAGAAGACACTTCTAACCCTAAGTTAGTAATCCATATCTTCATCACAGGGGTCAGTTCACAGAAGTGTAGCTTTGAATTCTAAACCTTTTTGTGGCCCATCAAACATAGTCTCAGTGGTGCATAGTTTCAGTGGAGGTAGTATGCTGGATATTCCAATAAATGAGTCTTGGGAACTGGTGTATAAGTGGGTTCCTATAATTTTCTGGTGGACCACTGAGTTGCAGGCTTTATTTAGTTTGGCATTTAGTTAGGTGGATTACTGAGTGAGGCAAAGGGCAGGGCGGATCCCGTGGAAATACCCATGAGTTTTCCATGTCATTGACTTGGGCACATTTTGGGGAGAGGTGAGACTGCATTAACTGTTTAAATGTTGGGGTGATGGAGCTCTTACAGGGTGCTAAGTGGGGCTGGAAAGTTCTAGGCCTACAGCATTGCATTAGAGGGAGGTTTGGGAGTTTCCTTGACCCTCCCCTGTATCTGCCCCACCCCACCCCCCCCCAATACCACCTGGGATGAATGGGTGAACTGAACAATTGCCCCTCTTATTGGGTGGGGTATTAGTTCAGGACTAACATTTTTGTATACATCAAATACATAGGTGGCAGGGCTAGCTTCTTTTTAAAAGGATCCCCTGCTTGGTTTCATATTCTGTGTCTTGAAGTTCTTAATAATTTTGTTTTTAACAAGGGGCCCCAAATTTTCAGTTTGTACTGAGCCCCACACATTATCTAGTTGGTCCTGCCTGGGGGAATCTGTGAATACAGATTGTCAGGCCCTGCCCAATACATCTGGTTCTGAAAGTCTTGCATGGGTCTCAGAATTGTCATTTCTGACACCTAGGCTCCTTCCTTACTGACCTGAGAGTGATATTTGTACTAATACTAACTATAGATTCACTTAGGGTGCACAGGGAAGTCTTCCTAAGAAAAGGTGAGGTCTCAGAGCGCAGAAAGGGCTGAGCCCCAATCTCCTGTTTCCCCTGAACACAACCTCTTGCTGCCTTAGCTCTGTCATTTCTCTGAAATTCACTGCAGTGCCTAGAAATCCTTGGATCACTGGGTTTTTAAGAGTTTCCTTCCAGAGAAACTAGAAGTGCCAGAATCATGGTCATCTATTGTCCAGAAAGGAGATTGACTCAAGGGTGCCGAGATTCATGGGTCATGAATCCCAAGGCAACTAACAGCAATGGTCAGTATAAAGAAGCAGCCCTTTCCAACCCTTCCTCTGCAGACTTCACCATTCATGGTCCCAGACATCACTAATCAATAACATCACCCTCTTCCACCAAGCCCAGATGTGGCCTTGGAACCCCTCTCCATCCAGGCAGCCAACAACAAATGAACAAGCCAGTCTTAACAACGCAGGTAAAAGCTATTTCCCATGTCTGTCAATTGGGATGGGGAATGAGGCACTGAGGCTAAGAAAGTGTAAAAGACTTACTTTTTTCCAGGTAAAATAGAACCATTAAAAGGGTCAGTCCTTTTGAGGATAAATTTACTTACCAGCCGCCTGTGTTGAAAATAAACAGAAACCCAACACTTTCAGGGGATGATATTATCACTGGCCCGCCTTCCCTTGGGGTAGTTAAAACTCTGGGGCCCTGGGAGTAACTTGACCACTTTTGATAGGAAAAGTACTGGGTAATTTTAATTAACATATTTAGCTCAGTTTAATCAACAGTCTGGGGGACCTTTATGAATCTGGGAGAGGAGGCTTCTCCAGTTAGCCACATTCATTAACTACTGTGCTTTCAAAAGAAACTAAGGCTCTTGCCTCCTGAAAACGGAGGTGGCTGCTACATGACCTGCACAATCAGGCCTTCATTCAGACACAGGGGCACATCTTGAGAACTGTCTCCCCAAAATGACATTCCTCTGAACTAGCTTGTGGTTCAAAAATGTCACACATACTAAAATTCACTTGCAAGTATATTAAATTCCAAGCCCATGCTGTTGGTTAGAGAGGGGAGCACATACGAACCAGCCGACCCGGGGATCCAGAGCCCTGGTTCCAACCATGGCATTATGGAGCACTTCATCAGGACACAGGCGATTTCTCCCAGTTCTCTCCAACACAAGCTGCCCCAGCCACTTCTGACAACATGCGGGGGAGTGGGGGTGGGGGCGCGGACCAAGGCTGCTGTCAATCCAGCCTTCCCAGAGGCATCTGTGGAGCTTTACGGCTTGTGCAGTGGTGGAGTTTGAGATGGCAAACAACCCCTTCAAAGAAGCGGACCACAAAAGTGGTAAGGCCACCTATCCCACCTTGTTGGAAAGGAGAGTTTTGGGGAGTTGAGGAGAAAGAGAAAACAGTGAGGAGAGTGAGAAGGAGCAGCTAGAAAGTCAGGAGGAGAGAAAGGAGTCATGGAAGGGGGCTTTTGAAAGAGGTTCATCAGCAATGTTCTACAGAGAGACCAAAGAGAAGACAAAGGAACATGCCTTCGAATACTAGGGTCTCAACTCATGTTGTTTTGTGCCTAGTGCTGCGACTCAGAATTAGGAATGGCAATGTTGACTTTGTCAGTTCCTCAAAGTCAATATTGGCTTAATGGGTCCATTCTTCAAAACTAGGATGGGACTGGCCTTCTAGAATGTCAGTAAAGCATCCTACTGGAGCAGCGCTTCAGTCTGCTAGAAAGTCAGCTGTCGGTTGGGGGTACACACATATACATACATATGTGTATATATGGACACACACACATATATACATGCATATGCATATACATTTTTAACTCAACACTGCACAGATTAATCACATACAACCATACAAAATCTATACATTTTCCTCTTCATGAAAGAATAATATAGCACAGCTATAGCATTGTCTTCAGAATTACTCACATTTCTTCATTAGATGCCATTTCCTGTTAGGAAGGGGAAGGAGGAGAAGTAGGGTAAAAGCCAGATTTACAAAATTTCAGCTTGCTCAATGATGGAGATACCCAAGAGCTTATTCAGATACCTCACTCTCATGAAATCAATTGAGCTCATTGCTGTCTGCAGGTTATGTCTGTATTTAAGATCCTTAAATATTTATGGGTATTTTTATTGAGTCATTTGAAGAATTGAAGCATTCTGCAGCTGTATGTCATTTGTGGGGAGAGTCCTGGGTAAGAGCTGCCTGTCCCAACGAACACTGGGGATATTCTCCCACCCATTTAGCCATCAGTGCATTTAAACAAAAAGATCACGGTGAGTTTTTAGCTTCACATTTTTGTGCATGGGCCTATTGCGCACGAGGATTAATGCATGACTGAAAAGCCTACAGCCAAGTAACACGGTTTAATAAAAGAGCTGACGTCTCTTCAGTGCCTACCCTGGGCCAGGAGCTGTATGAGATATTTTATATTCATTATCACATCTTATCTTACAGCTGTTTGAAGGTAGACATTTTTTATACAGATGAGTCAACTAAGACTTAGAATGGTTAACTGATTTGCCCAAGATTACCCAGCTGGTGAGTGTCAGAGCAGAGATTCAATTCTAGGTCTAGGCACCGAAGGCCATACTCTTTCTATTCCATCTGCCTGTCTCTCTCCACTGTAAAGAGGAATTTCCCAAGCAGCAATGAGCATCTTACTGCTTACATTTGATTTCCAGATGTTGCCCGTGGGATCATCACAAGAACATGTGTCCCTTGATCAACGGGTTGAGACCACACTCCACAGAGTATGTTCTACAGGGTGGCTTCCTCATCAAAATGTTCTTAATTTTTGAGCTGACTAAAGAGTCTAAGTCATCATCAGGTGAGGCAGGCTTGAGGCTCCATCTTCACAACTGTTTACAGATGCTCTTTGCTCTTCAGCCACTTCTATAAAGCTGTAGCGGTCACCTCCATTAACAGCGACCACCTCATTCTTTCTGCTTACTCCAGAAGAAACAGAGCATATTCATAACCAATCAGCGTGACATTTTCCTAGACTTGAGCATTTTTGTAAAAGCACATAGCACCATACAGATGGCCAACAAACAGGAAAATCTCTGTCCTTTATTACATTTGCTTAGTGATCAAAGATTCCTAACTAGACCTTTCTTCTTACATTGATTGTTTGCATTGAATATGCAAATCTTCTCTCTTCAGACTAGTGCTGAATATATTTACAAGACTATTGATGCCCATTACTTCACTTCAATATAGAGCATGAATACTTTCAAATAGTTGTATTCAAAGATTTTGATCATTTTCAGATTATACTTCATATTAGGATTTAACCTTAATCGACTTCCAACAACTTTCAAATATGCCTTCCCACAAACTCAGAGTTTCATAAAAATATACTAAATAACCTTAAGCCCTTTATGAATAATTATGAGTTTTGACGTTTTTGTGAATCTGCATATTAATTTTGTCCCATAAATAAAACATGAAGCAAAAAAATCCAGTGTGTTGAGTGTCAGGGGGATAGAAGAAGAGAAGGAAGGATAATTATCAGTTTAATGTGGGAACATACTTAACCTAAAAGATTACCTTCAAAATTGGTGACATCCTAACTAGATATAATACACAAGGATGTTTTCATTTAAATAAAAAGGGGAAAAGATTTAGATTGAGTCTTTTCCATTTTCACAGCTCTGTCAGACGCCTGTGGTTGAAAAAGCAATTGTTAGAATTTTTATTTGCTAGGGATTAGTCCTTGTCACATATTTATTTTTTTTTCTTCCCCGAGCACTATGTGCTATGATGCCATATAATTCACATTTCTGTTTTTGGTGGGCATTGTTTGGTTACCCGTCTGTAACTACAGGTTTTCTTAGATGGAGGACTTGAGAGAGAACACTGTGTTGAGTGTCTGTCACTTGCTCTCAGATTTTATGCACATAAAGGGCAGGAGGAGGCAGAGCCAGTGCCCAAATGGTTGCAAGTCACTCAAGCTCCAAATTCCAGGGATGGCAGCCAATGAAAAGTCATGGTTTGGGATGGGCATTCATGAATGTCTCCTCTAAGAGCAGGCAAATGGGGCGGGAGTGATTGGGGCTGCTTCAGGGGACCATCCAACTTGGGATGGTGACATTAGCTGAACACTGTCTGCACGTCTTTAATCAGTTTGCAAATGAGAGAGACAATGACGAACCCAAGGCTTTGTGGACACAGTGCCTCTTTGATTATTAAACTGGTCGGAATAGGGTACCTGACTCTGAAATGCGTTTTCCAGGGCCTCTAACATCCTGCATATTTATAAGCATCTTCTGAGAAGAGCTCAGAGTTCTCCCTGCCTTCAAATTCGACCTGCCTCCATGCTTAACACTGGCTTACCAGCCAAACTCAGACTGTCACCAGAGGTGGCTTCTCCGTCAGGACACCAAGCCACCTTCCCCAGGACATCTGATGGCCAGAGCCATGTGTGTTGGAAATAGGTTCGATACAGGGCATTCTGCTACTTGATTGCTTAAAAACAGTGTCAAAGGCTTTTTGAGAGCTTTGAGAAGAACTAGCCAAGTAGCGATGATGGTACAACGCAGCCCCAAATTTGTTTAAAATGTTCTTTTCCAAAGAATTTCCACTTAAAATGTCATTTTTCCACTTCCTGATTCCCATGAGGAGCCAGGATGGCCTTGTTATATATGGGGACACTGAGGCAGCCTTCCCCAAAGCCATAAAATTTGATAATGTTTCAAAGGTCTCCAGTGATCTCATGCAAAGATGCACAATTATTGACCCTCTACCACCAGGTACCTTTATTTTCCCTTTCAATTTCTCTCTCTCTTGCTCCTATTTTTTTTCTGTCCTCTTGCCCAACTATGAGGAGTTGGGGTGCACAACAGTTAGTGGGAAATGGGGATGTAATGGGCAGTGTGGTGACTATAGTTAATAATACTGTGCTGTGTATTTGAGAGTTGCTAAGAGAGTAGATCTTAAAAGTTCTCATCTCAGGAAAAGAATTTGTAACTGTGTCTGGTGATGGGTGCTAACTAGACTTCTTGTGGTGACCATTTTGCAGTATATACAAATGTTGAATCATTACGTCGTGCACCTGAAACTAAATACTGTTATACATCAATGATGTCTCAATTAAAAACTAAAATGAAGGGGGAAAAGATTTGTGGAAAAAAATAGTTTAAAATAACACATATGCCAGGGACTTAATTTCACCAATTCTGCTTACTCCTAACAGTACACACATTTTCTGTTTAGTTGTACAACCAACATAGAATCAATATAGAAATCAATATCCTTTGGGGAATTCCCACAAGAAGGCAACAACATGGTGATTTAGTGTTAAAACTCAACAAAATATACCTAAGTTTAGCAAAGGAAGTCTGGTGTTTGGTCTTGTTTCAAAATGGAGTGTAATCCCACCACTGCCCCACACTCCCTGAGCACTCTGGGCATGTTAGTTAATCTCCGGGATCCTCAGTTTCCTTATCTGTAAAATGGGGGATGCCTGGAGGAGTATTATGGGAATTAGAGATGAAATATGCCATGAACTCTGAGTAGCCACATCTCTGAAAGTGTTCTCTGTTATGGTTACTTACACTAGAGTTTCATAATGAAAGACAAGGCCTTCTCCTCAAAAAATAAGGATAACTTCATTGTTCATCCTATTTCTTTTTGAAGGCCTTTCTACTCTTAGGACTGTGCTTGGTGTGAGAGGTTCAGTGCAGAATCAGCCCAGTGAGGAAGAAGACCTGAACTCCTCTTTGGCGGGGTGAGGGGGGGGGTTGGGTAAGGCTGAGAAGAAGAGAGCACCTTCAACAGAGTCTAGAAGCATGAACAGGGCTTTTGGAGGAGGGAAGAGAAGAGTGGGCCACCTGGCAGAGAAAACAGAGGAGCAAGATCATGGAGGTGTAACAGGCTCTGCATTCTGGAGGGCACATCCGATGTTTCCACCTTCACTCTGGAGAAAGGTACTGCGCCCCTACCACGTACCAGGTGCTGTTACATCCTCTGGGAATACAGAAGCAGGTGAGGTGCCTCCTTCCTGGGCGCTTACAGACCAGTGGGGATGCCAGACAATGAACAGCCACCAGAAGACCGAAGAAGATGGGCAATGAACTAATGTAGGCAAATGAGGTGGGAGTGATTGGGGCTGCTTCAGGGAACCATCCAACTGAGGAGGGTGACATTAAGCTGAGACCTGCCTGAATGGCAAGCAGGGGCCATGAGAAGGTCTAGGAAGAGAGGATTCCAGGAGGAACAAAGGCCTTGGGCACATCTATGGAATGGAAAGAAAAGTAAACACCTTCACCCCTTTCAAGACTGGGTTCAAGAGAAATTCCATATAAAGAAGAAGAAAGGGTACCCCTTACTGATCCTGAAATTCAAAAAGAATGACAAGTTTGAAATTTTGGAAAAATCACCTTTCCAGAAACTCCTTACAAATGTCAAGCACAACTCATAATTTTGACTACCGTGATTTCCTCTCTCCCACCAGACATCCCCCAGTAGGAAGCAGGAAACTATCTGTCATTAAACTTGAAGGACCCAAGAATGCATGAATTCCAACTGCTCATCTGGACTCACATAGGTTCTAGCTGCTGAAAAATTAAACATGAAAAAGTGGGGTGGGCCTGGATATGGTCCGATTCAGACAACCTATTATACAGAGTGATAATTCTTTTGAATTTCACAAGAACCACCCTACACGTTTTGTTTCTAAGCAAGACTTCAGTGTGTGTTGATACTGGTGATGCCAGGTCTCTTGGATGAGTGAACTGTCAATTCAGCTCAGTAAAAAGGAAGGCTCTTGTAGACCTGGGCTGAGAAGAGAGCTCAGAATTTTAACCGAGGAGGGTTTTTCCCACACGCACGAAGGGGATGGTCGTAGGTAGTGTAAAGCATGCATCTCAATAAAAACCTTTAAAAAATGTGCTCTTGTTTATAAAGTCTGTCACCTAATTATCCTTAATAGATGACACAATCAATAGTAACACTTCTTCTTTGGGCGGCATCACTGACTGCATTGCTGAAACCCCTTATTCGAATCAACATTTTATTGACAATGCGCAAATCATATTTGCGCTGATTTGTATACTCGGATAAATCATAGCAGATGAAAGTTTGGTTTCTGCGGCTAACATTTTTAACCTATAATAAACTGCAAAAACTAGGCTCTGGAACAACAAAAAAGCCATGTGTTAATAATATGCCGGCCACTGTCCCATTAAAGCAAAATCCAAAATGCGTCACATAACCTGACACCATCAACACATATTGTGCTTCACTGGGAAGGATTTGGAGCTGTATTCCCCACACCCCCCTAAATTATGGTATTTCCAGCTAAACCTGGTTGTTAACAGCTTAAGTTAATTCTGCCATGTGTAGGACTTACATAAATGCACAGACTTTAAATTACAAATTCAGCTGCTGTTTTAATTATTAGGTAAACTCTTTTCATGGAGCTCCAACACTTGAAAATCCACAACAAAAATAGTAGGCCAGCTGCCCGAACTCGGAGGAGAGACCCTCATTAGATGTCATTTGCATTCCATTAACCACCAAGCGGTGGGTCAGTCCTTGCCTGTCAGGCATTCAACTCATTCCTTTTGTGTTAATTAGCAGAGAAATAAGGAGTTAATGAAGATCTCATGATCTGTGATGACTCATCTGGTTGTGTGGGAGGAATCACCACTCTGGACCACTGCGGAGCATCCCATCCCGCAGGATGCTCTGAGCAGGAGCTGGAGGGAGGCTGCCCAGCGAGACTCAGGGGCATTCTCCGGAGCCTTTGGCACGGTGGGCTTTGTTAGCTCAAGATTAGAAGGAGTTAATTGCTTCAAGATTGCGGGGAGATTAGGTTACTGGGTGGGGTGTATCCGTATAAGCGTATGTCAGCACTAGTTAGAAGACAGGAGATGCTTATTTTAATAAACTTATGAAAAGAAGAATTAATTTGTCATTACATTGGAAATCTTATTTTATTAACTTAATTTGAAAATGTAAAGCTGTCTGGAACACTGGTTTTTCACTCACTGTCTTTCGGAATATGTATGAATCCCAGATTAGTTCATGCGCAACACTGTTCGTTCAGAGCTTTTTTTCCTGGAGTTGTTTTTTTCTTCCCTTTTTTTCCTAACTTGGTTCGTTGATGGCATTTGGCTCTGGGGGAGTGGGCTGGTCACTGTGACCTCTGCATTCTCTGTCTGTGGCTGGTGGGACATGGCCTCTCCAAAACCCAGGAGCCGACCTGTCAAGAGAGCACAATCAACCATGTCTGCCCATCCCACTTCTTCCCCTCTGAGAGCTAGCTATACACAGATGCCATTAGTAGTTGACACCCACAAAGTAGAACAGGAAAGGGTATGAGAGCAGGAGGGAACTGCAAGGACCAGTCCCTGAACCAAAGCCATCAAAGGTGTTTCCAAATGCCTGGTTTGTCTTTTATAGCTGTTGGAGGGCAAAGTCCAAATTGTCCTCATCTTCTGTGTTCTTAGGGGCAGGCATGATGCTAATTGAGCACTTACCATGTGCCAGAAACTGCTCTAAGCACTTTATTCTCATTACCTCTCTTTAATCTTTATAACCAACTTAGACAATAAAGACTATAGCACCCCCATTTTTCAGGTGAAGAAACTGAGGCACAGGGAGATTCAGGAACTTGCCAAAGGGGACACATGAGAAGAGTCAGCTGTGCCCCCACACCCGCAAGAGCCCTCCCTCCCCATCCCTGCCCTACACATTTCTGTGATGTAAGTGTGAGAGCTTAGCTGTGTGACAGTCAGCAGAGGTGAGGACGGTGGTGACAGTCCCTGTCTGCATGGGGCCAGGGCCGGGGGCAAATATGGCCTCAGTGTCATCAGATCTGCTGACGTTGGGTTTTTTTTCCAACCTTTAAAAGAGTTTGGAAATACAAGTATAAAATTTTAAACATAAGCTTCCCATTTTTCAGTATTTGTCCAAGGTTTTTATAAAATACTATGCCAACCAAATTTGCAGCTCAGACAAAAATCAGGTATTTACTAATGTCAAAATTGCTTTTTCTTATTTCTTCCTATTGGCAAAATACAAAAGACATTCCCATTATCTCTTTAGTCTGCAGTTAAAAGGTTAGCAGAAGTGGGAGGGCAAGCTCTCAGTGAGAAGGATGAAAAGTAAGTAGGAGAAGGAAAGGAGTAAGCCCATCCACCAAGAGCAGCTCACTGGTAATGCTAGGACAAGGGCCGCTAGCTCCTCATTAACAAGTGAATCTACTTTGAAGAGCAAGAGTGAAAAACTGTGAACCATGTCTTAAAAAGTTTTCTGAGTGAGAGAATGGGTCTCCATGCAATGAAAACATTCCAGTAGCATAGAATCACTTATTGATACGTATTTGGACTTAGACCCCGTTCGTGAGATTCACTGATTTCCCAGGGACCATAAATTAATCGCTGGGAAGTTAGGAGCCAGAGGCTGAAATCAGGTACGACACTATTTAGTACCTGAGCTCAAAAGATAGATCCCAGGAAAGAGAATTGGCTTTCAGGCCATCATTTATTTCCTTACTTCTTGACCTTTATCGAAGAGGCAGAGCCCAAAGGAGATTATAAAAGGCTAAAAATAAATGATACCTGTGTTTGTTTACAGCCAGCAATCACAGCTGCAGCGCCAGGCAGGTCCTTGCAGAGGTGCCCGCCCCGCCCAAGGCACACGTTGCTTTAATAAACTGTTTTGCTGAAATTCTGGTGTGACCACCATCTGGTTCCCAGTGTCCCAATTTTGTCAGGAAAAAAAAATGCTGCGTTTTTCACCTCCTTTCCTAAAAATAAAACTTTTAGTTCAAATGCACAATGGATGAACATTTTCTGAGGACTCTGGCTACTTTCTTAAGAGAATTCATTTAGTTCTTTAGAGACATGTTTTCTGCCCAAAACACATGCTGGGCAACAAACACAGAAAAGTGAATCCTTTTTACTCAATAAGTGTTTATTAAGTGTCTTCTAAGTGCAGAGCCCTGGACGGGCAGTTGTAAGATGCTGTGGTCCGTAGAGGGAACTGAGAGGTCTTTCATGGTCTCTTCCCAGGAGCCCCGAGAAAGAAGAAAGAAAGGGGACTAGATGGAGGTGACATGTGGCAGAGGTTAACTCTGAGTAGGAGTCAACCAGGTGAGGAGAGGAGAAGGGGATTCCAGGTGGCAGGAATGGCAGAAGCAGAGGCACAAAAGTAAGAGACGGCTGAGCTTCAAGGCCCTTTTTATGTGACTCAGAGACCAAGCTCAACACCTCTGATTCTCAGGCATTCAGTGGTCATTTCATCACTGTCCTTAGGCCACGGTGGGCTGATCCTAAAGGCTTCACTCACCTCTCTACATTCTGCAAATGCTGGCTGCCTGCTCTCTGCCCCTGGTGGGAATGGCCGTCCCTGCCTCAGCCCTGATGCCATGGCCCGGGGCTGTTGTCCCTGTGTGCTGTGCAAACCGTGTGACATGCTGAGTTTCTCTTAGGGTCCAAGCTAAAAGTGGATGTTCCCCCCCAGTTAAAACATAGAAATGCTGTGTTTTCTGTGAAGAACCAGAAAATGTTCCCTGAGCTACCCCCTCCGTCTACCCCACTGCAGGGACCGGGGGGTGGGGTGGAAGTGGCTTTGTGAACAGTTCAAATGATGGTGAAATGACTTTTTAAAAAATCTATTAAATGCTAACTTTAATAGAGATACAACCTATAGTCAGATTGTTTCTGTCTTTAATGCAGCTTACATAAAATCTGCTAGATAGCTTCTCTTCAAATTTAGATGGTATGTAAGGAATGGACAGGTTTAAAGTACAGGCCATGTGGTATACAAAAAATAAAGTTTTCTGGGTCCTGGGGGTACCTCGAAGCCAGAGTCATATTCTAGGACACCTGAAACTGACATAAATGGGGCAACTGTGTGACCCGCCTGTAGAAATGTGTCCACAAGAACACCTGCTCCAGAGGTGGTGATTTCCTACCTCTCACATAGATCCCTCTCAGTAACAGGTTCCAGGGCAGGTAGAAACAAAGATTCATTCAGGTAGTTAGTGATGCTCAATGGTTGTCCTAAGCAATGTGGGGTGGGGAACATACCTGGTTATGCTAATGATCTTTACCAGGAAGATGACATTCCAGCTTTCAATGTTGGCTTTCAATGTTGGCAGTGTTGGCTCTTGTAGGCTCCACGGTAGATGTGGCTGTGCCACTGAATGTCCTGGGTCCTGAGGTATGAACCCCAGAAAATCATGTTAGCTCCTCCCCCAAAACCATTTTCTTGTCTGTGGGCAAGGGTGCAAACATCAATTCCTACAACCCTTGGCTACCTCCAGTTCTTAAGGCTCACAGGGTTAAATGCATTCCTCTAGTCCCAGAACTGGGTACAAATTCATGTACAGAGTTTCCTCCCTGAAATGAGATGAAAGTTTCACCTCTCGTTGAACAACATGCCAGAAACTCAGAATGGATGGTCCAGATTTAGGGGGAAGCTCATTATTCATGCGGACTGCCTGGCAGCACCATGAATTGGTAATGAGAACACCACCATCACAGAGGGATCAAGCCCAAAGCCGTGGGATAGCTATGAAATACAGTATTGTGTTTACACACTGTAACCTCATCGCACGGAAGAGAAGGGGAAAGCAGGGCTGCAAATGTTGCTGCAGCTGAGATCTTCCCAGCAGCCTGACCTGAGCTGGCTGCCCTGGAGCAAGGAAATGGGGCGAGAGAGACCAACGTTCACCCAAGCGCTGTGAAGCCAGCTTTAGTAAAACCAGACGGTTGATGTCTTAGGAGCCTCATGGCATAAAGAACATGTAGTAAAATTAATTTGCATTCTCTGATTATATATGTCAGATCCCTAAATATCTTGATTATGTGATTTTGCTAAAGATATCCTGATGGTGGATCTGTGGATGATTTACATAAATGAGGCATTTGCATAAATTGAATTAACAAATATAAATGCATGCTTATAAAATGCTGATACAACTTACTACTCTCATAAAAATAAATGATGAGGGATGACATATGATAGGCTGTGTGGTTTCTGGGCAATCATCACATGCCCCTGACACATACTTGGCATTTCATTGCCAGAAAAAGAAACTCCAACTCAGGCATTTCTGAAGGCATGGTTCTTCCAGGGAAGCTGTAGAACAGCTTTTGGGAAGGAGACGACATCGAATGTGATGGAAAAGCAGGTTGGACGCCGTGACTAAGCACATGGGCACTGGTGTCAGGTTGCCTGCGTTCCGTCCTGACTCTACTGCTAAATCCGCATGTTGTTCAGAACAAGTCACTTAATCAAAAGCTTGTTGTGATGGCGAAATGAGTCAGTGTGTGTGGAAGGGCTTAGAATGATGCCTGGCAATGGAAAATGAAAAATGAGTTTTATCTCAATGAGTATTATTGCCTTGCTACCACTCGATGTATTGGAAGAGTCATTTCCCAAGGCTACACAGAGCTTTGCTTCCTACCTTCTTTCTCTCTTGACCAGAGGCACTCATATTTTCCTGACCTTTGGAGCCCTAGAGGAAGAGCAGGAAAATTCTCAAGGATCATCCCTGTTTACCAATATTCAATAATAGTCTGAATTGAGCTGCTGGGGTAAACCTTCCAGGTGGGTTATTATGAGGTGATGGAGGATTTGGACCAGATCTAAGTCCCGCCCCAGAAAGATCGGCAGTGCATCTGGAGGTCCCAGTGGACTGAGGTGGCTGGCAGGTTACACAGAAAGGACCTCTCCTAGTGGGTAGGTAGCCCTCCCAGTTCTGGTCAAGCCGGGGCTGGGATAAGAGGAAGCATGAGGTCCCCATCTCTTGCGCCCAGTCCACCTCAGTCTCTGTCACAACAGCACTCACAAGGTACCACATTTATGGCCAGCGGCTGCTGGTGGAGTCTGCATCTGAAGCTGATACTGAACCCACAGGCTTCTCTACACACGCGGTCTCTTGGATTGCTTTCTAGGCCCCTGGAGGAAATGGTCTGTTTCTGGGGAAATCCAGATCTTTTTTGTTGAACCTGGACCAATCCAAATATCTACTTCCGTTCATTAGCTGCTCTCCAAACCATAAAGCATCTTCAGAGCTTTACAAACCTAACTCCAATCTCTCTTTCAGATTTTTTCTCCCCATGTGAGAAGACCAGCTCCCACTGTGCCCTCAATGATGGTAATTAAGGCAGGGCTCAGTGTGGCCTCGCTGGGACGACAATCCCAGCTGTGGGGTCTGGGGCACCAAAGGCCCTCTGCCCCAGAATGATTACACCTGCTTTGTAATTGTGCCTCACAGTGGGCTTGGTTGGACTCCCCTGGAGGGCAATGTTCACATTTTAGGGGTCAGAACAGTAATTATCATAATAGCAGCTATCAGTAATCTAGCCCCTTCTATAGGTCAGGCCACATGCTTTGCACATGCTGTCTCAACTGCCCTGTGAGGCAGATTTGCAAATTGTGCATTCGTTGAGGTAGGACCTTAATGCTTGGATGTAAGACTGAGGTCCCATCCCTGCTAATACACCATTAGCATAGATGGTAAAGTCCAACTTAGTGGGTCCACTGATGATGTCCATCCACATTGGGCCAAGTGCCTGGGAAGGGAATCACACTATATTCCTTTTCCTCCGAGGCCAGCCTGACACCCTGAAGTCCTTCTGCCCTGTAATCTCCACCAGACTGTCATGGCGCTCTTATCTCAGCACTGTGATGTGGCTTCTTATCCAGCTGCTCTGGGCTTCAGCTCTCATACCTGCTGGATGGGAAAGATGAGTTCTTCCCAGCAACTTCAGATGGTTATTGGAAAGATCAAATTAGATCGTGTTGGTATTGTCTTTCCACCAACAGATATGCCTGCAGGGTTGTATCTGAGCAACTCTCCATTGAAACTTGCACAATGGAAGAAAATAACAAATTATTGAGATGATTGCTTGAATTCTAATTGTAGATTTCCAGCCTTAACCTTTCTCTTAAATTCTAGACTCAAGTATCCAACTAAGCTGGAATAGCCCGTGGATGAAATGAACAACATGAGCAATGAAGACTCATGTTGAAGAAGCACTTACTGAAGTGGCTGTTGGGGTCAGGGGTGGGTCATGACGGCTCCCTTTGTTCCCCCCTGCCCTCTAGTCCAAGACTGAGTCCAGAGGCCTCCTCTGAAGATGTTAACTTCTTGCTAATAACACATGGAGGTCCCAGCCAAACAAGATGCTCTCAGTGATTCCAAAATAGGTGGTAAGCACAGCAGTGTTTCTTAATAAGTTGTCCAAAGATCACCTACATACGAGAATCTCTGGGGATGCATGATACAGTAACAGATTTCTGAATCCACTGAATCAAAATCTGAGAGTGGACCTGAGGATCTTCATATAATGAGCTTTTTCGATGACTGCTTCATTCTAAAGGTTGAGAATCCCAGCATTGGAGTCACTACTCTCTGCTCTTCTGTGCTCATTCCAAATGGACAGTGGTGATATTTTTATGAAGCATTTATGGGAGATGAAAAAAGAAAGAGAAAAATAGCATGTAAAGGGTGTTTAAATTCATTTTTGAAGTTCATGGCAAGCAATTTGGGACAGAAGTTATTAGGAAATCTAAGGACTTTGAGAAAGGGAGCCCATTATTTTAAAAAATGAAATCTTTATATCTATCATTAGCATTTTATTGCCTTTGCTCCTAAGAGGAATTTTCCTTAAAAGAGCTCACAACGTTTACATTCACACATTCAGTAGTCATTCATTCACTCAGCCCTTTATGTGTCGCATGGTAATGAAGTAGATGAGCAACACACAATCTGTGCCATAAAATAATACGAAAGTTTTTACCTAATCAGGAAGACAGATGACTAAGTCAAGAAAGGCAACAAGGTATTCTAAGCACTGCCTCAGATTTTCCCTTTGGATATTCTGCCACTTGGTGGAACCAGGCTAGCCTTCATGTGGAACTGTGGGGGTCGGACTGAGTTTTAGCAATAATGGCTTGAAATAGATGCCTTCAATTTGCCCGATTCAACATAATGCCACAAACAGGGTCTGTACCTCATCCAAACAGTGTAGTTGAATTATTCAATACAGTCTATGCCAACCATTCTGGCACCTGGTGTTCCATTTTAAAGTAGAGCTTAGGGGGCTGGCTTCCCTGAAGATGTTAACTTCTTGCTAATAGCACATGGGGGTCCCAGCCTAATAAGAAGCTCCAGGTGATTCCCACATCAGTGCTAAGCTCACACTGGAAACTACAATTATGACAGTGGAGCTATAAGAGGGCTGGGGGGTGGAATATTGGGCATGTGGCTGGGGTAAGAATGAGAGATGAAGAATTTGCTAAGAACTCAGAAAGTAGGAACAGGGAGGAAGAAGGAATATAATGGAAGTCGGAAGGAAGACAACAGCATAGAAAAGTGGGGAGGGGGTGTAGAGATCATGAGAGATATAGGGAGTGGTTCCTAAAGGTGGGTCAACATGGGACCCACAGGTGGGGAGCGTCCCTCTTCCATCCTCCCTGAGCTGTTGGCCCATGATAATGACAGCAGTCGCGGAAGCCCGAAGCCCAGAGTGGGAATGTGCCGAGTCCCGCTTCCCTCTCCTTGTGACATCCATCAGAAAGGGCTAGCTTTTGAGCACCGAGAGAGGAGGTGAAATAAGCAGAAGTAATTTATTCGGGATCTTTGAGAGGATAATAGCCAATTATTTGTTTATAACACTGGTTAAATTTTCATTAGGCAGATTAATGGAATATCATGTACTGTCAACATTGGACTGAGGGGTGGTCTGTAAGAGATAAACGGGCAAACAGGCTCTGTGTCTCTCTGAGTAAATTAGTTTTTGCTTTCCTGTTTTTCATATGAAAATGGGAAAGGTGGGCAAGGTGGTGCATTTTAAAACAGGTCTTGAGATGGGCCAAATTGGTTAAATATGAAAGCAATCCTGGTAATAAATACATTATAATAACTTGGCATCATGGCTGTAATTTTGATTTCATGAAAGTCTGGGATAATGTCAATTTTTAACCTGCTCTCTTAATACACGCTTCCCCTCCCTGAGCTCTAAGGCTGTGTATGTGAGGTGAAAATGCATTGCTTTGGGGGCCCAATGTGTCTGTACCCTGTGCTCAGCATCACAGCTGGCAAGTGCAAGGGGCACCTCCGCTTTCTTGTGAGTTCCATCATTGTCATCCCGAAGACCAGGAGTGGCTTGTGAGTGCTGTTATCAGGATCAGAACTCCCTGGACTCTGCAAGGAGGGAGAGTTGCTTACCACTCTGCAGGTAGACTGAGAGGCACTCATTCTTAATGGTTTACTTAATGTTCAGTCCCTGGTTAGGGTTGAAGCCCCAAATGGGTTGGCTTCCTAATCTTGACATTATTCCATGTAAGAATCAGTGGGTCAAACTTTAGAATAAAAAATTCTATCAGCAAATTGGAAATCACACACACAATAAAATGGGGCATTTCACAACTATATTCTATAGTTTTTTTAAAGAGTAACTGGCAATTATGGGGTTTTTTTTGGTTTAATTAGCATTGGAGAGTCATTAAAGTTCCCATATAGAGAAAGCAGCTAAGCATTTTCATTTGAAGCTCTACTTTGGATTTTTTTATGTCATTATTTAGAAGAAAGATGATAGAATGTAATTTCTTTCTTAAAAAAATAGCAAGGGAGAGAAGAAAAGTTATAGAAATTGATGGAAGGAAGAAAGGAAAGAGGGAGGGAGAAAAGGACATTTGCAGTGAAGTAGAAAATCAACTAAATGAGACCTGCTATTCTTTTCATAAAATGCCAAAATTTGCAGCATGTCTAATAAATTTTTTTTCCTAAAGATAAGGCACTACTCTGAGTTTCTGCAAACCATTTTTTTCTGGCCTGTATATTGGCTTCTCTTCAAAATAATTCTGTGCCCCAAAGTAATTCCCAGCATGAATTGGTCACGCAAGTACATTTATTTTGAAATGTAAAGAAGAAAATTGACTTAGCTTTCCCTACCAGTGACACATCTCTACAGCTCACCCTGGTCAGGCCCAGGAGGCCCATGCCCAAGGTCTTTGGTTGGGATAATCCTTACTGTGCATGACCAGGGGGGTAGAGAAGGTAGAGGGCCTGTGTCATTGCCTTTTCTTCTTGCTCGCTCTCCTCGGCGCCTTCATAGCATTCACAGAGCAGGGATTGGATGTGCAGTCAGTCACCAGCTCAACTGAGGGCTGCCATATCTGGGTGCTTGGGTAACCATGGGCCTAGAGGGAAAGCAGGGGTCCCCACCCCTCCTTCTAAGCAGTCTGAGTTCTTCCTTAGTCCTGGATTGCAGGTGGGAGAACTGCCAGGGCACATGTGTTGCTGGTGGGTACATTGCTCTAAAATGGGCAGTGGTGTGAATTGAAGGTCAGGTTTGTCTGCAGACTCTGTGAAGTGGCAAACGCCTTTTCATGGCTGCTGGCCAGAGAATGACCTTTAAAGGCTTTAGGGAGAGTCATTTCTTTAATATCCAACATCTGTAGACACAAATGCTTCCAAAGTCAGGCAGCTTTGGACAGAGGTATTAGTCTTCGGGAGGAGTTCAGTTGGCGGGGAAGATGGGTTAGGGATCATTTCCAAGTCTCTAGACACTTAGAACAAGCACAAGACAGCTGCCTTTAGATACGGCAGCCCTGAACCTCAGTTCCCAGGGTCTGGGCTGAAAGAGGCTCCCTCAGGAAAGCCCCTCTGGTCATTCAAGAACAAAACTCTCTTTGGCTGGAGGATCCGGACAGACCCACCAAATGTAGAACTTTTATACTCCTTTGACTAGCATTAAAGGGCTGTCGAAGGCAGTGCTGGATTTTCCTAATTTGAAATATGAAAGATATTCTCTGGGCTATTACATCCTTTTAGTGAAGGCAATTCACATTCTTTTGGTGGTTTATCCTACTTATAATGATCAAATCCCAGAGTCAGGACTTCTAATGCAAACCACTTTTACAGCTGTAATTGGATCTAAGACAAATGCAACCACCAAGGCCTAAGACTCCCTGGCAAGGTTCAATCAGGCTATGATATTGCTTATGAAAGTGATATCTTACTATTGATACTTCTCCCAAGAGCAGCGCAAATTAGAGACATACTTGAATGCTTCTGAGGCCTTGCAGTCAGCATGAGAGTAGGCCACTGGTAGAGATTCTCAGACAGCATGATGCACATTTCATTATGGTCATTTAATGGAAACCCTATGAAAGTCTTCTGCTGGGTCTGGGGATAAAAGAAGTTCTAACATTTAGGGAACCACATGAAATGTGGCTCTTAAAATTCAAGAACTGATAATGCTGATGCATCGGAAAGCAGACTTCTGGGGACTATGAGATAACGTGGTCACAAAGTAGAAACACGTGGACTCCCCCATTGCATCTACCCAGACAAGACCCTCGGAGCTTATTACACACACACACACACACACACACACACACATACACACACTCCAAGCCCAGGGGCTTGCCAATGGCCTCCAAGGGGACAGGGGACAGAGGACAGCGTCCTATCGAAGGATGGCTTCAGCTTCTAAAGGCCAACATAAGTAGCAGGTGTGAGCCTTAGTCCACATTCTGCTGAGAAGAAATAGTTGCTATATTGACTATAATTGTATTTCACATATTTAAATATACATCTTGTGATTCCTATTTATAACATAATTTCTGACTTTAACACACCTCCAATTGACCTCCACCCTCCTCCATCCCTGTGGTTAAGCTGTAATTTCAGGAACATATGCAGTGAGAGAAGATGCAGAGCATCTGATCTACCTGACATCAGCCTACAAAGCTTACAGTTGAGACATCTACCATCTCTCCCTGGGTGGCCCTTTCAGGCTTGAACTCTCTGTTGCTTCCATGCCATACTTGAGATGGGGGAAATTTTGCTGGGTTGCATTTACTGTCTACACATACTCTGCAGCCACTTCTCTCTGGGGTCTTGCTGTCTCTTAAGGGGCATTGTCAGTAAGTGGGTCTATCTCCCTCCTACTCAGAAAGAAGCCCTGTCTATTACTTAATCTCTTTAAATCTCATTTTCTCTATCTATACCATGGGAAGAGCACTTAGTCAATATTAGCATTTTAAAAGATTGTTATTAACAGATCGTTTTGAATGGCCACAGATGAAAGCAAAAACACCCAGCCTCACAGGACTCCCTGACTCATTAATGTTATGGTGGTCATATCCTTTTATATTTCAATTATGTCACTGGCATTTCTAGGAACAATGGTGCCTATTTATTACAAATTCCTGGATGCTGCTATAGTCTTCCTTTATTACTCTGTATGTTTGAACTTTTCACTGTATTATGCTATACATTATAATAAATGAAAAAGCACAAGTATACAGCTCAAACACACACATGTAATAACACCTAGAACAAAGAATAGGACACAACCTACCTCCCAGAAATCTCCCTCATGCTCTTGTCCAAGGGTAGCCATGACCTCGACTTCCAACAACATAGATGAGTTTAGCTGTCTTGATACCTCATGTAAATGGAATCATATACTCCGTGCTTTTGGAGCCTGGCTCCTTTCACTCGTTATGTTTGTGAGATGCAACCAAATTGTGTGTGTCGTTCATTGTATGTGTGTGTAATATACATGCCCATGTGTGTCTCATTGCAGTATACAGTTGTCCATGAGAGAAATATATCTCAGAGCATGTAAAAGTGACAACCCTGGAGCTTGGTGTCCCCACCTGGATGAGTCTATGGGATACTTGGGGCCCAGTCATGATGCAAAAGTCTCTGCTCACGTGGATGGCTCTGGGTGTGTGTGGCCCAATGAGCTGGAAGTGTTTCCTTGATACCTGAAGAGTGACAGCCTATTATTTCTTCAGCACAAGTTCTCATGAAGTGTCTCCAAGGATGGCCATGCACATTGCCTTGAGTAACCCTGGCTCTCCCACAAACCAGCTCTACAGCTTTAATAAAGGACACTAACTTTTATGTGATGTCCGTGAAGTGACATGTATGCCCTAGGAGCTTATATGCGTTACCTCATTTAGCCTCATAAATTCCTGTGCCATGGAGAATCATTTAGTCCTCTTTTAACTCATTCATTGAGTACTATGCCAACTACAAAGCCCCTGCACCCACAGAGCTCACCATTGGGTGAATGAGACACAGAAATAAACAGTGCATCTCAGTAAAAGTGGGCAAGTGCTGGGAGAGGTGTGAGCAAGGGCACTGTGGAAGAATCTAGAAGGACTGTGGGGTCAGAAAAGCATTCCAGAAGGAAGAGACATTAATCTTCCCTTTCCCCATTCTCCTCTGTGGCTAAGGGAAGTCAAGTAGCATGTCCAAGGCCATAGATCTAAGAAGCCTGGAGCAGGAAATAAAGCCCAGGATGCTCAACCCCAAAGTGGCCTCTGCTTGTCCCTTGCATGTGTGCTATGTAACTTCTAGCAGGAGTCACCTTTTCCAGCTTGTCCCAATCTACTGACAAATTCCATGGGTGGGACATAGAAGAAAAGGTGGTTCCAGGAAGGTAGGAAACAAAGCCTTGATGAGGAAAGGGAGCCAAGGGAAAGGTTGAAGCAGGAAGGAGCCCGAGTCTCTATCAACCCCCTTCGTTCTCACTTTGAAAGTCAGAAGGAGGCTGAGAGTGCTAAAAGCCTATTATGGGTTTCCATGTGACACTTTTCATAAAACTGTAGAAATAGTAAAGGCAAATTCCTCTGTACTGTTTATACCTGGACCTAGACAAGGGGAAGGTCTAGGTTTTGAGTTGGATCAGTTAGCACATGTATACTCTTCCTTGTTTTTATTTTCTGACCTTAGGAATAATACAGTGCACATCAGGAAAATGTCAAGCAACAGTTTGGTGTAAAGTCACCCAGATTCTCCCTCTCTCTTTCATATATATGGAATACACACACATATATATGGAATGTATATATATATACACATTATGTGTCTTGGCCTGATTCAAAGTCAAGTGTAAACAACTGCCTGTTCAAATATATATATATATTCTTGGTCAATAAAGCAGAAAACCTGCCCTACATGTATTTCAAACTATGGCCTCTGAGTCACAGAGAACACAGACCTGCCAGTGGTCTCAGCCCCCAAAGGTGATGTCATAGAGATGATAATCTCCAAATTGCCTGTAATCCTATAATGGCTTCCAAACCACACATTACGCCACACGTGACAACCCAATTACTAATACCACCATTTTCATGTATGCAAAGGACAGCTAGCTTTTCAGTCCTGTGATTAGATGAATGCACAGCGACAAATTAACTGGCAATTTCAGTGCAATATGAGGAAACTGCCATTCTTATTACATTCCAAAGAAAGCCATAGCCAAACAGCCACTGTGAAAAGCCAAGTGTCACCCAGGCGTACTTGTCAATCAGCAAGGCAAACCTGTCTCCGGGGCCCCCAGGTGTTCTCTGAAGGAGGAAAACCCTTCCAGCTCTTTCTTTAGTGGAGAGGCTAACAAGGACCCACAAGCATCAGAATTCCAAGGTGTGAAACAAAACGAGTACAGACTTTTTGCACCAGGTTTTCCAAACTCCGATAATTAGAATTAAAATGGTGGTAGTGGGATGGGGAGGGGATCTACAATTTGTGTTGTTTTTCAGGACCGTGTATTGTAGTTATTTTATGATGGGCCTTACAGATCCTTTAGTCTGGCCAAGACCCCAGAACGGAGAGAGGGCTCACACGTGGCCAGGCAAAGCTCAGCCTCAACCCGTGACTCTGGACTTACAGCATCAACCAGTCCGCTGCCAAGAGAGTCAACAGTCAGCGTCCAAATTTTGAAGAGAGGGAAAAAAAGGTCCTCCATAGGAGAACAGTTCCTCCAAATCTTCCTCCAACCATGAGCATCAGGACGGCTCTCATGTGGCTTTTTCCAACCTCTTTCCCTATCTGCCTGTTCACATTAACCATTTCTCAATGGATGCTCCAACATACACCTCACTTAGGCTTCATAGTTTCCCAACTGCTCTCCACTCTTCACCTTTATTTTGTCCGACCTTTTATGGCTTCTCTAGGAAATCTTCCCCTTTGCCATCCCCAGGCAAACCTGAGCATTCCTTCTTCTGTGCCTCTTCTCCACCTCAAACATGGCACCTCCCACATATTTCGCTTTAAAGCTACCCATATCTCCCCTATTAAATGTGCAGCTCCCCAACACTAAGGGCTATCTTTTACTTGCCCTTGTATTCACACAATCCCTTGCACATAGGAGCCACTCAATAAATACTTGTCGAATGAATGAATGGTTGAATAAGGGACAAAATAGATAGATAGATAGATAGATAGATAGATAGATAGATAGATAGATAGACAGACAAGGGAACTATTCTCATATGCCATTTATGTGTTCTGGCCTGATTCAAAGTCAGGTGGAAACAACTGCCTTTTACAACCATCTAGTCCAGAACCTTCTTCTTCGGAATAGAATGTCGTCAGCATGATGTAGCACATAGAAGTGAATACCTACTCCTTAGATTTCAATGTGTTCTCCCTTAGAAAAATATGGTGGCCCCGTGCCGCAGCCAGCAGCTATGATCTTTGTGTAGAGGTTGTATAAAAATAGACTTCAGCTAGAGGTGGATGGCCCCAGATGGATGTGGTTGGGGTGTGGAAGAACATCTTGAACTATTTTTCAAACATTTCGGTTTCGGCAAAAACCAAAACATGTTTTGCCAATCACTTTCCCTTAATTTAAAAACCCATGGATTTCAAAGGAAATTTAATCTGAACGTTTCTACTTCATTTACCCCACCTCTTCAAAATGTTCTCCTGAAAGAGTGAACTGATGTCCTAGAAGTTTAAAGGACCTTTTATAGTTTGCTGGTTTCTTTTAAACAGCAAACCACTTAATAATTTGGGAGGGAATCAAAAAGCCCTAAATCTTGAAATAAAAGAAAAAAAAATACATGAAGTGCAAGTTCATGTAAGTTTGGATCTAGGAAGTGGGCAACGTACTTCCCATGCTAAGACAAAGAAGAAATGGTTAAAGTTAAAAGTTAAGGGAAATATAATTATTTAAAAAGTGAATAAATTCTACATGATCAATGGACAAAAATACATCTAGAGATTGTTACAGATACTGATTTATCTCTAATGGAGATTATTATAGATCTTGGTTTATTTATTTTTTTGTCTTGGTTTATTTGTGATGGAGTTCCAGTACATGTTGTCAGTAGCTCCTTAATCTTAAGTGCACATGACCTTGGCAGAAAAGTCAGGACGATGCTTTAAAGTGAAGGAACTAGAAGCATTGTAAGTGCGCGTCTCCCACTGATCTCCTTATAATATGCCAATTACCTCCCTGCTCATTGTCTCATAACCCAATGGTTACTGACACTTGGGTGAAATTTGTCAACAGTCTGCTTCCTGGTGTTTATGCAGGGGTGGACGCTCCCTGCAGACCTTACCTGATATTTTTTGTTCCACCAGATCCTTCCACTGTGTAGGTTACAAGCCGGGAACAGCTTGGGCCCCTAGGGCATGTGTCTAATTCGCTGGAGTCACTAGGGGAAATTTAGTGCGCAGCAGAAATCCAGTCAACACCCTTGTTCCCATTAGTTAATATACTGTTTGACACCACCGTGGCCAGCAGAAGTCCATCTCTCGCAGACCACCCACGCCACTAATAGCTAATAACTAACACATGGGGAGACCATGGCTAATGATATCCTTGGGTCTGGAGGTTCATTGTGTTTTTATTTCTTTTTTTTCCCCCCCTCTTTATTAGCATCTACTCATTCAATGAATAATTGCTGAGTGCCCATTGGAAGCCACGTTCTGTGCTGGACATTGTGGAGGAGACACAAAGATATGAGTACCAGCCTCGCCACTGAGAAGCACACAAGCTTCTAGAAGTAACTGTCCTAGTGATGCTCATTCATGCACTGCTCTCATCAATGCAATACACGCGAAGGAAGGTACCTTTCAAGACAGTCACTTCCACGTTTGGAAACTCAAGTGGGAGAGTCCCATTGTGCCTCCTTCAGGAGTGAATTATTCAGTTAGCCTCCTCAAGCCAATCAGCCTTTAACATACGTATGCAAAAAGATCTCAGCAGCAGATACGTGGCATAGACCAACCAGGGCGTAAAATGAAAAACTGGAGACAAATCTTGAATACCTTCTGAAATACCATGGAAGTGCCGGAAATATGAAAAAGGCCAATAAGGAAAAACATGAATCATAGACTCCTAGAAAAGCTGTCTGAGAATACCGCCAAATGAGACCTGATAATAGAGTTTTCCCCATCCATCAGTGCATCTGTCTTTAGACCAGAAATCTTTGACTTCTAAGACCTTGCCAATCCTAGTCCCGCCACATTAACTTGCCTCCCAAACAAAGACTCCAAGAACCACACGTTTTTAATTATACAAAGTAAAGGTTGATGAATGATTCATATAACTAATCTAAACTTGGGCCAGGTTAAAATAATACTGTGTAATAACTTATATTTATATAGCTCACTTTCTTCAGAGCTCAGAGTAGTTTTCAGATACTATCTCCTCTCTTCTCATAACATCCCTGTGAAGTAACATGGCGAGGAATCCTCACTTTCATGGATGGGGCAATAAGGGGCCAGAAGATTTTAGACCCAAGTCCAACATCACACAGGATGGCAGACAAAAATTCAGGATCATATCTGCACTTAGAAAAGAAGTCACCATCAAAAATATGGGAATTGCCCTGGCTGGTGTGGCTCAGTGGATTGAGCACTGGCCTGAGAACCCAAGGGCTGCTGGTTCAGTTCCCAGTCAGGGCACATGCCTGGGTTGCCGGCCAGGTCCCTAGTAGGGGGCACGTGAGAGGCAACTACACATTGATGTTTCTCTCCCTCTCTTTCTCCCGCCCTTCCCTTCTGTCTAAAAATAAACAAATAAAATCTTTTTTAAAATATGGAAATTAAGGGACAATGACACTAACAAAGCAAGCTTTTTTCCTGATGGCAAATGATCACGTGAATGGTGGCAGTTGAGAGAGTAACAGCTTTAGGCCAGAACATTCTCTTCATCCTGGTAGCTTTGGGGGCATTAGCAATACTTAGGGATTGAGGTACTAAAGACGTAAGAAAGTCTGAATCAAACCCATGGTCCATCAGCTTCAAGATTCTCCCTCTCAGCCAGGACATGAAGATGGCTATGAGTCAGCACGGCCATTGGCAGTGCACATCACTGCCCTAGCTCACTCCCTTGGGCCTTCACACTCCTGTTTGCATTATCTGTACCTCTGCTCAGAGGCTTTCTCTCTTGTGCTGCAAGAAAGGTGTCTTGCCTGCTTCAGACAGACTGCTAGTGCCTAAGCATTAACTTCTCCCCAATAGACTTGTGTGGGAATGTCTGAACTCCTCATCCTTGGGGCGCCATAACTGAGGAGGGTCTCCAGGGCTCCCCAGGATGTCCCTGTGGGATTAAGCTCCAGGTGCCCACCACGACCACTGCGTGGACAATGCACAGGGGTGTCCAACCTGTGGCCCACGGGCTGCATGCAGCCCAGGATGGCTGTGAATGCAGCCTGACACAAATTCATGGATTAACTGAAAACATTATGAGGTATTTTTTCTGATTACGTGTTGCAATGTATTTAACATGTGGCCCAAGACAACTCTTCCAGTGCGGCGCAGAGATGCCAAAAGGTTGGGCACCCCTGCTTAGAATGTTCCTATTCCCGCTTCGTTTTCCAACAGATGACTCACCAGAATTCTTTAACAGGGTCAGCTCCTGGGGGCTTCACTGTGAAGCCACATCCACAGTCCAATCCTCCATGAAAATCTGTATCGGTCCCTCTCCCAGCATGTCCGTTTCTCCAAGTTCCCTGCATACCACGGGAAGAAGAGGATATTGTTAAGTCTGGGACAGGACCTGAGCAAAGGAACATAAAAGAAGTGTGTTCTGAAAACCTGGACAAAGTCTACAGCCATACCACCCCAAACGCACCCGATCTCATCTGAAAACCTGGAAAAAAGTCATTTCAGGCTCTGTTTGGGTGTTTTCTTTTCTCTTTTTTAATGTTGCGGGAGGACTGCCTCAGGAAGTTAAAAATGAGTGGATTTTGAAAGCCATACTCTCGCTCTTTAATGTAGTTTAGATGAGTTTTTATTCTGCCTGTTGTATGGACAAGGACACATGTGAGAGGTGCAATATTTTGCATTTATTTTCTGAGGTATGTCAACCATATGTGGCACACTTCCACCCGTGAGTTGGTGTGATGAGTATATTTGCCCTCTAGTGGCTTAGTAGTTATTTGCAGAATGTAAATCCATTCATTCATTCATTCATTCAGTCACTCCATCAGTCAGTCAAGTAATTACGGAGCCCTTATTCTGTTCCAGACAATGCCTGGGGCTGATGAAATACACAGCTGTGGTCCCTGGCCTCACAAAGCTTACAGTTTGGAGAGGGAACAGATATGGAAGGAAGTTAATGCTAAACTGTGATCACACCTGTGAAGGAAATCGGTGCACTGCCGAGAGAAAAGCAGGGTGTACGTAGTTTGAAGTGGGACAAGAATCAGAGCGAGCCTCTCTAAGAAGAGACATTCGAGCTGACATCTGAGGGGTGAGCAGTCAGGAAATGTGTGAGGAACACCCATCTGGCAGAGGGAACAGCATGTACAGAGGCCCTGAGAACAAAGGGCTGGAAATACATTCTCAGAGGAAGGACAGCCCAGAGGCTGAGGGCACGCAGTACAATTCCGGCAGGCTGGGTCTCAGAGGTCCTACCTCTGGGACCCTGGGCAAGAAACTCAACTGCTCTGTGCCTCATCTATAAAGTGGAGATGGCCACGGTAGTATCTCCCAGTGCCCAGCACACAATGAGGACCTGAATGTGTTTTGGTTACTCATCAGAGCAAGGGGACTGAGCTGGTATAGAACTGGCCAAGTCTCAGGAGGCCATTCCCAGCTCTCTCTCTCTCTCTCTCTCTCTCTCTTACACACACACACACACACACACACACACACACACACCCTTTGCTCCATGTTTCAATGTTTCATTACCTGGAATGCCAAGACACACTGTTCTTGAGAACTTCACTACTCAGAGTACGGTCCAAGGGCCAGCAGCATCAGCATCGCCAGGGAAGCTAACTAGAAACACAGAGCCTCAGGTCCTGCCCCAGACCTTCTGAATCAGAATCTACATTTAACCAAACCCCAGGGTGACTCTTCAGCACATTCAGGTTTGAGAGGTGTTACTTTTGAGGCCTCGAAGGCCATGGCCACTCTAGGTCAAAATACCAACATGTCCTTATGGATAGTGCTACCTGGTAACATCTCTTTCTTACTCTGACTTCAACGCTGTCATCTTGAGCAAGAAAAAATCCTCATCTCGATTTACACAGGCATTGGAAGGCTCGGTGCAGGGGCTCAGATGGCAGGGGTGAGCCCTGCATCGCAGAGCAGGCAAAGAGAAGGTGGGGTGTGGGGGACAGAGAAAGGGCGGAGGATGCAGCTGTTCTTCTTTGGTAACCCCCAGTTTCTACCCCCCATTTCTTTCAAAAGTCTTTCAAAAAAGTGACTGCTGGGTCTTCCCTTCTCTCGTATCTGGTCACCGCTAAAATGCAAGTTGTCCCCAGTCTTATCCATCCAAAGGTGTGACCGGCATCACTGTGTTAAAAGGTGATCATATGTTGGATTATGTTGCCATGAAAAATACAGGATATTTGTTAAAAGATGATAAGCATGTGAAGGAGAAATACCACATGGGATGAGACTAAAAAGTATAACTATTTTTTTAAAAACTCATCAGATTGTTGATCTGCGCTCGATAAATAATCCATGACTTCGGGGTACTTCGAATATTATTTACAACACAGAGAACAAAACACAAAGGCTTAGAAGCTGCTCGTATTATCTGAACATCAAGCCAGAATTTCTAGCACCATTTCCCTCTTAAATGTCCAATTTAGATTTTGTCACATTTGTAATTACTTTGAACATTGCAAGCACGCCGCACAAAAGATTTTTATGCGACATTTCCTTTGATAGCCTATTATGTTCCATGTGAATTCTAAATCAAATCTTGTTACCAAATAATATTGCGCATTAGCGGTTTTCATAGTTTATTTGCAAAATAAATAAATAAGCCCGTACCAATCTCAAGTGAAAACAAATCAAGGAGGCCTTCCTAATAAATCTGTGCTGCGTTTAATCATTTTCGTGATAAGATTTAGGTACTCTCACGAGAGAAAATTGGCTGAAAAGTAACTTGTCAGTTGGACAGGCCACTCTCTTCTTTGGTCTGTTAAGCATGTATTTTAAATAACATCCATTTGATGATGAGTTTCTACCTGTGTTTAAAGGGCACCCGCTGGGAGGGATTGAAGGGTTTCCATGAGGAGCTCTTGAGAAAGGTTCCCTGCATCTCACCAGGGAATAAATCCATGTCGCCACAGCAGAAGATAACAGGGGATTCCAAAGTGCTTCAATATCGAGCATGCTTGACACTTTTGTCCCCTGACCTCGGGCTGCATTCTTTCAGAGCTGTGCAAAGAAAGTGTGTGTGTGGAGGGGCCTGAAGTTTAAGAATTCATTCATTCATTCATTCATTCGTTCGTTCGAAAATGTGCATCGTCATTCAGTTCAGGGGATTGAAGACAAAGGTGGGAACTCTATTAAAACCCAAAATATAACCTATACAGTAGTTTAAGAACCCTTTTAAAAATGGTACACAGAGAACTTAAGAAACTTCCCCCAAAGTCACACCACCCCATTTGTCGGACAGACTTTCTAACTGTTTCTAGGAGCTATTTTGCGGGGTTTGCACTTTTGTGAATGTGCCTCTAGCTCCTTAAGGAATGGATGCATGTCTCATTCATCTTTGCCCTTTTCACACCTGCCTCTAAGTGAGTGTTCAATGGATGTTTATTGGATGGATGGATGGATGGATGGACAGAGGAAAGAAGGATAAATGGCTAGATAGTCTGCTCTCGGTCCAATTAGGTTTGAATTGTGGAAGAACAGAGGCAAGAGGAGATGAAATAAAGTAGGATATTATTTTAGATAGTATTTTTTCCCCACTTTATGTAATGGAAACCCAATTCAAACTAACCAGAGCAAAAAAAGAAAAGAAAAACTCTTTATCATGTAAGTGTAAAGTCCAAGGAGTGGGCCCTGCTTCAGGTAGGGCTGAATCAAGATGTTAGAATGGCATCACTGGGGGCTTGGTTATTTGCCCCTTTTCCTTCCTGTCCATTTCTTTCCATGTTAGCTTCACTCTCAGGCCACTTCAGGTTGCATAGTCTTTGCAGTACTTGCTCTTCAAAGGAGAGAGGCCATCTTGTGCCTGGTTCCTCTCTCCTTCTGTTCCCACCTCCATGCTTTCCTTCCATCCTGGGCAATACACAGACATACCACACTCCCTTAGACGTATGTCATGATGCTTGGAGCAAAGTACGGAAGCCTGAACTTGTGGGCAATAAACCGAAAAAAAGAGAATTTTAAAATGTGTTTAGCAGGCGAAACATAGGGTTCTCTTTTGCGATAAATGAGAAATTTTTATTTCAAGAACTCCTAACTGGAATTATACACTGCCATCCCATGTTAGAGAAATAACATTTTAATGGCAATTGAAGGACAGAAAGCAAAAGTAACTTGCCTGAGGTCACATAGCCACCACCTGGTTGAGCTGGAATGCAGACCTCTATCAGCAAAGTCAGGGCCCTGACCTCCCTGCTCAGCTGCTAAGCTTATTTCCTCATCTGTAAAACCAGAGATAATAATAGTACCTACTTAGAGGGTGGTTGGGAGAATTTTATGAAATAATACACAGAAAATGCTTATGATAAACTCCGCACAGACCAAGTACTCAATAAATGCCAGGAGTTCTTCCGCTGGGCTGGGGGTTGGGGAGGGGTGGTGGAGAAGGCAGGAAACCAAAACATAATTAATAAAGTGTTCTACTTAGTAGGGTTCTGGCTCACTGGTATTAGACTACATTGAGTTGACAAATGTCAGACATTCTTCTATGAGGCTTAATTGGACACGTGGCAGTTAATAATATTTCACCAAGAGACAGCCTCCGAGAACAGCCTCCCATAACTGGGGCTGCCTTTTCCAGCCAATCAGAAAGAAGACTTGCCCTGCCGCAGAGTAGAATTTTAATTCTGTTATGGAAATTGTACGAGCTTCATGCAAGAGAGTTCCAAATGGTTTCCCTCTTAGGGAAAATGTCAGATGTCGAAAGGATATTAGAGTATTTGACCTTTGGGCAAATGATAGGATCTCAAACTCCGGTAGGCACCATGCTCCTTCCCAGCCCTGAAGAACACGCCTGGAGGATTGACACCAATCCTTTTCTGCCCACCAAGAAACTTGCTGGAGAGCTAAAGTTAAATACCCACGTGCTCAACATCGCCACAGCTAACGCCCACCTCTTCCGAACCCTCCATTTCTCCTTCCACAAGAGAATGTACTCCTGACGCCACCGAATAATAGTCTGCTACCGATGAGAAGGGAATTCTTGAGATGGAGACACGGAGGTCCCGAGGTCCCGAGTCATGCAAGGATTACTAAAAATGTTGGGGCGTCTTTTTAAAGAGGGACACAAGCTGTTAAGTGACATTGACATGTATTAGCAAAAAGGCCAAAGGAGGCGTCTAGCTTTGTGGATTCAGCACAAAGGAGAGGTTCCAAGCATTATGATTACAGGGCCATTGACGTTGCTGTGGGCTATGGTTGTGTGTTCACACTTCCATAATAAACCTATTTTCAGGGGCTTATAATTCAACCGTAAAAATCTGCTCCATGCTCAAACTTGGCAGAACAAAGTCTCAGAGTCTGAGCGCAGAATCTCTCCCTCCCTTGCTTAAAATATTTTTTAAAGATGTGTCTTGGATGGGTTTAAATTTCCAAAGTGTCAAGAGTATTCGAGACTTAAACGGCTGTTTTTCTTTAGTTGATATCTAAACATGACTAATCTGCTTCCATGTTAAGGAAGCACCAGCTTTTGTTGATCAATTTTGCCTGAAAGGTTGTCAAGCTGGAAAGAAGTTAAACAGCGATCTGAAATGAATTAGAGAGTATTAGACAATAATTAAAATGAAATTAGGGCATCATTTATTCATCAAGCCACCACTAAGAAAAGAATCCAATCCCCGTAGATACCTTTAAAATATTTAGAAATCTTAAACACCTTTGCAAGTAGGGAGGGAATGATGGGATTTTTTCTGCTCAGAGGGGTCTGCTGAAGACAGCGACTGAATTTTAAATGCCACTGAGCCCTGGCAGAGGTGTGTGTGGATGCTGGGGTGTGGGGGATGAAGCTGCTTTCAACTTGTATTGACAATTGGCAGCAATGGCTGATTGCAGGAAAAAATCTCCTCTCTCTATAGAAGGGCTTTGGTCCCAAAATCTCCAGGGTAACATCAGTAGGTGAGCGACATATTTCTATAGCTTCCTCCTAGGAAGTTCCACAGACAACTGGGGCTGGTCCTGCTGGGGTGCTCTGAGGAACCACGCAGAACATGCCTTAGAGTTGTCTGTCCAAAGAGGGAAGGGTGGGCCACTCATCCATTCAGAGAATTAACTTCCCTGCATTACTGACAGAAAAGAAACGCAGACTAGGCCTCACCTGGAGCTTGTTAGAAATGCAGAATCCCAGGCCCCACCCCAGCCTCTCTGAGTCAGAATCTGCATTTTAACAGCGTGCTCAGGGGCTGCGTATGCAGCAGGTCAAGTTTGAGAAGGACCAAGCAAGTCTCCTGGGGCTCCCACTCTGACCTCGCCCCCAGTGACTGCATTCACCTGGGGAGCTTTGAAACTATGGCCACCTGAGTCCCGTCCCAGACAGGTGTAGCCAGTGAGGAGGGCAGTTTAAAGCTGCCCAACATGCTTCTGATGTGCAGCAAAGTTAGAAAACTACTGATCTGGCCCCTCATGTCCACTCAGGGGCCTTCCAGCCTCGCCTCTGCTTGAATCATGCCGGCAGCAGCAACCTCGCTGGACCACCACCAGCCCAGACCACCTCTGGACACTTAGATGTCCTCCCTTGGAGAGCAGGAAAGTCTTCATTGGAGGTAATCTCACTGCCCAGGCTTCCCTGCCTGAATCCTCGGTCACTTGCTTTGGTCCATGTCACAACAGAGCCAGTTGCTCACGAAGGGACTGCATACCTAACACCCAGGTGTGAGCAGGCCTACCTTATCTCACACTCACACAAAGTGCCCTGGAAACGTCCCGTTGCATGAAACATGCACGTTCTCTCGGGTTGGGTTTGCTACTGTTTCCTAGAAAACAGTTTCTTCCAACTCCTGGGTGTCTGGAACGATGCTGTGCTGTCGGAACTAACTAGAATAATGGTGGTGGAGGCCTGTTATCCTTGGTTTTAAACCTAGAGTCGTTAGTGGTTTCCTTGCTTTCAAAAATTAAGTAGATGGATTTCCTAAGAGAATCTTTAAATAATGCTGTGTAGAACCTCAAGTCTTCTCAGAATGTCGCTTTGCTTCCCTGGTGTCATTAATCATGTATATGATTATGGCTTGATGACTTATATCGAAATTAACTCAAAACGTACATGCTGGAAAATATATGCAGTGAAGTCAGTTGGAAGTGAAGGTGGGTAGAAGGAGCTCTCTCTCGTTCTTTCTTCGCTTCTTTCTTCCTTTCCTGGCTTGCTGGCTGTCTTTCCGGCCTCTTTGTCATTTTGCTGAATCGTACGCACTTCCAGTTGTGTGAACACAGAGAGAGAAAACTGTCCTTCTGGCAGGCTGAGAAAGTCCCCTCAGATGATTAACAGATGAGCACTAGAAAGTGTAGCATTTCAAAGCTGCCAAAACTTTGTGGAATATTTTACATTTTGGTGGGTTCATCTGTTTCCCAGCCATTGTTCGCCTGGTGTGCGCCCCTCGGGACATGTGCTTTTGGTTTGGTCTTTATTGGTTTTGTTCTTTATTCCCACTCTTTTCTTTACACAGGCACATAGGAAATCAGGGCTGAAATCATATTCATAAAGTGGGCTATGGCGTGAACCGAAATAAATACTCCCTTTCTTCTGAGGAAGAGATGAGTCTATAGCAGCTCAGGGCAATTGATCATCTCCCTGCCAGTGTTGCTTTTGAAGGGTGTGCAGGGCCGGCTGGGAAGACCCCTGATTAAAGACTGTCTTCCATTATGTTATGCTCCACGAGGTTCAAAAACTTCCAGGAAGTTTAAACCATGGTAATATCCATGTGTCTGCCGTAATGACCAAGTTGATAGATTTTTATTCAGTTGTACATCCGAGGGAAACCTTTTCCATTTCCTCTCCCCACCTAGCAATGGTTTAGCCACGTGGAAACCTGAGTCTTTGAACACACTCATTTGTGCTGAGGTAGGCATTTGCTTCGGCGGCTTCCACGGAAAAGTCCAGGCTCCTTCTGTGACCTCCACAGATACAGCAGGCCGAGGAAAACTGTGGGAGTGTCTATTTGGCACTAAGAAACATCCATGATTTTGGTAAGAGGGGTTAAAAAAATGAATATCCTAAATATGTGATGGAGAAAGAGAAAAAGAGAGAGAGAGAGAGAGAGAGAGAGAGAGAGATGCTATGCTCCAATAAAAAGCACTGGCTCTTTTTTAATTTTCATGAGAACTAATGACAATTACTCAACTAAATTAACATCCTGTATTGAATGATTCATTTGCCAGTAACAGGAAGTTCATAGGCCAAAACCTGTGCTGACCCTCAACCCCCACTCCACACACACCCTTACAAACACACATACACAGACCATATATATGAGGTCTGTCCAGAAAAAGTACAATCATTGTTAATATAATGAGAACAGTTGGTGCAACATTGATGTAACCTGGCAGCCAAGGAGAGTGACATGCATGAACAATGACAGCTTCACTGTATTAGTGGGGGCAGTAGATGTCATTGAGTGAGCCTGTGCACTGTGTGGCCATCGCTTTCAAAATGACTGAGTGAGTAGAACAACGAAACTGCATCAAATTTTGCATGAAGCTTGAACATTCTTCCACAGAAACTATGCGGATGATTCAGAAGGCCGCAGCTATGGGCAACTGGTGATTTGCAGCTTCATCATGACAACATGCCTGCTAATGCATCACATCTTGAGCAGAGTTTTTTGGCAAAACATGAAATCACCCAGGTGACTTGGCCCCCTGCAGCCCAGATTTGGTGCCCTGTGACTTCTGGCTTTTCCTAAACCTAAAACCACCTTTGAAAGGGAAGAGATTTCAGACCGTCAGTGAGATTCAGGAAAATAAGACTGGGTATCTGATAGCGATTAGAACCGTGTGAGGTCCCAAGGTGCCCACTTTGAAGGGGACTGAGACATCATTGTCCTATGTACAACATTTCTTGTATCTGTTATCTTCTTCAATAAATGTCTCTATTTTTCACAGTACAAGGTTGGATACTATATATACACATCCAGAAAGTATGGGAGCAGGGAGAGGCAGTTGGGGAGAGAAGCATTTTACATGAACATAGGAGGCCCTTCATAAAATAAAACATAAAATAATGGAGTGCTTAATCCCTCCGTTTCTGATACTAGGTATTCAAACAACTTCTACCCCATCTTGGCGCTACCCCCAGACAGGCAAAGGTCCTATTGAGTTATATAACATGCAGTCAACAAGCTGCAATAATCCTAAGTGTCCAGCGATGACATTTTACATGGGTGTCACTCATGTGGCCATCACTCATGTTACAATATAGAACATTTCCATCCCACAAATGATTACTTCCTGCGTCTTCCCAGTCAATATTCCCACCCAGAAGCAAAACACTATTGTGACATCTGTCACAACTATCAATCGCTATAAATTGCTTTTGAAATGACAGGAAGTGAAATATCCTAGAGAGAGGCGAGGAGAAATAAATAAGCTCATAAGAAGAGTAATAGAAATCATTTATTGATCATTGTGTGTAGACACTGTGGAAGTACCTTATTTTAACATCATAGTTTATCTTCATATCAACACTATGAGGAAACGATTATCTTCATTTAATATATGAGAAAATTATATGAGGAAATTTAGCTCAGAAAAAATAGGTAACTTACCCAAGGTCACACAACTAATAGGGGGTGGAGCCAAGATTTGAACGTGCTTTATTTCTCCAAAGCTTGAGCCCTGAACCGCTGTGCTACGTTATGAGGAAGCATCACACTGGCTGGGGGTCAGAGGGGTGCAGGATAGAGTTCTATCGAGCCACAGGCCTGAAGTATTAAATGCTATGTTTAAATTCTAAGTCAGATAGAACTTAGGTTGGACCACATGAAACTGTGACAATATGAATTTTTTAAAGTGTAAAATGGTAATTCCATATGTTTTAACCTCATTCCTTAATGAACAATAAATTTCATCCAAACACATACCTAGCCTCACTAAAAATTCTTGATTAACTTAGATTGTTGCTATTTATTCATTAACAAATATCTATTTGATCCCTGCTAAGCCTCAAGTACTGTGAGAAACACCGGGAATACAGAAGTCATCGAAACAGTTTACGTGCTAATGTACCCACTTTTAATAGGTCAAGTGGATAAAACACCTTTGTGAATTAGAAATTTGTTCCTAAAAACAAAATCCCCTTTTCAATACCAAAGCTGTCTTAATTTTTTAAAAAATTTATTTATTGATTTTAGAGAGAGTCAGGAAGGGGAAAGAGAAAGAGAGAAACATCAGTTTGTTGTTCCACTTATTTATGCGTTTACTGGTTGAGTCATGTACATGCCCTGACCTGAGACTGAACCAGCAACTTTGGTGTATCAGGACAATGCTCTAGCCACCTGAGCTCCCCTGCTAGGGCCCTGTCTTAATTTGTTGTAATGTTCAATGGCCAATATTCTCAATGGTCAGGTGTTTGTTGTTCTGTACTTTTAAGGTTAGAAAAGGGACTAATACATTTTCTAAAGACTTGTCACAAAATTTCTTCAACAAATACACACCATATGGTGAATCTTCTGTTCATTCTGGGTTTTGTTCACTAGTATAAACATTAACTCAATGTTTTTTTTTCAAAAAGTGCCTGAGTTCTTGACTCCAGCCCGTTGGATGCTATTTTGCATGTGATTTGCATGTAGTTAATATAATACCCAAATTAACTGAACTCAGTTTTCGCCATGCTACCACATGCCTTGTACTCTTTGCTCTCTCTGTTTCTAGTGTTCTCACTCAGCTTGAGAACAAAAAAAAACAAAAACATTTGAATTGGGATTCTTTCGAGGACATCCAACTAAGGCTACAGTAGTTTTTGCTGGCTGATAGAATTATTTTTTAATACATTTCACTTTTAGGGCAGTTTTATGTTCACAGCAAAATCGAGTGAAAAGTACAGAGTTCTTACATACTCCCATCCCCACAGATGCACACTGTCCCTCGTGGAGTATTTTATTTGTAAAGATGTTTGGATGAGGAAAGTCATGAGAGGAATTATTAAAAATGAAGTTGTTTGAATCAATATTATAATGAAACTGGACTGTAGAAAAAAATTAAGACCACTCTGATTTCTTTTATAAAACCAGAAAAAGACCCAAATCTTATAAAATGGTACAAAAAATAGAAAACTATAGACCCAATTTCTTTTTGGTTACTGATTCAATTTGAATCCAGCAATACTTTTTAAAAAAAATTGTATTGTATTTTTTCCATTACCATTTAGCCCCTTATAACTCTCCCTCCCCCCCATAATCACAACTCCATCGTCCTTGTCCATGAGTCCTTTTTCCTTTCACTCGATCCCTCCACTCCCTCTAAAGCTGCCTGCCTGCTCTCTGTGAGTCTGTCTCTGTTTTGCTGGTTAGTTCAGTTTGTTCACTAGATTCCACATCTTCGTGACATCATGTGGTATTTGTCTTTCTCTGACTGGCTTAGTTCACTTAGCCTACTGCTCTCTAGGTCCATCCATGCTGTCGCAGAGGGTAAGATTTTCTTCTTTTTTATAGTGAAGTAGTATTCCATTGTGTAAATGTCCCATAGTTGTTTTATTCACTCAGCTACTGATATACACTGGGGCTGCTTCCATATCTTGGCAATTGTAAATAATGCTGCAATGAACACAGGGGTACTTATGTTCTTTCAAATTAGTGTTTTGAGTTTCTTCAGACCTGTACTCAGAATATTATAATACACTGAAGAGAGAAATTGAAGAAAATACAAATAAGTACAAGCACATAGTGTTCAAAGGTAGAAAAAATTACCATCATTAAAATGTCCATGCTACCCAAAGCAATCTATAGATTCAATGTAATTCCTATCAAGATTCCCATGGTGCATTTCATAGAACTAGAACAAATATTTCAAAAATTTATAGGGAACCACAAAAGGCCCTGCATAGCAATAGCAACCCTGAAAAAGAACAAAGTTGGAGGAATCACACTGCCTCATATAAAACTGTACCATAAGGCCATAGGAATCAAAACAGCCTGGTACTGGCATAAAAACAGACACAGAGATCAAGGGAACAGAATAGAGAGCCCAGGAATAAGCCCACACCTTTAGAGCCGACTAATATTCTACAGAGAGAGATTCACCTTGAATCCAGCAATGCCTTTCAAAACAGATGCATCATGGTCAAGTTGGGTTCATTCCAGGAGTGGAAAGATGACCTGACAGTAGGAAATCTGACAATCTGACTCCATCACATCAACAAATTAAAGAACAAAATATGATTACATTAGCACTTGATAAAGGTTACAACAAAAACTTTTAGTAAAATAGAAATAGAAGGAAATGACTTAAATATGGTGAGTGCCACTTACCCCAGTCTTATGGCAACCAGTATATCCAGTGGCAGAATCCTAAAATCACTGACATCCAATAAACAAAGTGGGATGTCTATTATCATTATTATTTGAAATGATTTTAGGAGTCTAGTTATTGTGATAAGACAAGAAATTAAAATAGTTGCTCTAAATGATAAAAAGGAAGAGACAAAACTACCTTTGTATAAAATGATAAAATTCAACTCAAGGCTTTAGCTTGGTGGGTGGTCCTGAATGAGTGCAGGGCAGGTCACGGTGGGCAGCCTTCCACCATGGCTGATGTGTCTGCTGCTCCTCCCAACAGTGTGATCTGTCAGCTGCAGAAAGCAATGCTGAGCCCTCAACAGGTATCCTTCCATGAGAAAGAAAAACATGCCACTAGATGGTACACTGCATTTACCCCTTGCACCCCGGAGCAGGTGACCATCTGTCATTATTGGGAATGAAACATAATCCTGGCATGTGTTTGCCTTTCGTGCCTGTGCCATCTCTGCCAACATGACTGTTTGAGAACTCCCAGAGTTTCTGGTTCATCACCATAGGATCTTCCATCACATCACCTTGGACCCACTCGGCAGAGGAGTGCCCTTGTGGGCTCACGCTCAGAGTTTCCACTGGTCATGCCACATGCTGCCGTGTTGTTTAGGGCCTCCTCTGCAGTGCGTCCTCTCTGGTGGGCACTGTGTGTCTACTCCCTTAGGTGCTTTCGGATGCTTCCCCTCTGGACTCTTTGTCTCTGATCTTTTCATCGTTTCAGATACCTGCCCTGTCGGGCCATTTATCACTTTTCAGGAGTCTCTGTATATCCCTAGGTCTGGTCATGTTTCCTTCTACACCAAGGTGGTGCCAAGGTGGCTCCTTGAAGCTATGCCCACTGGGAGGGTTCTCTGTCCCACTGTTGTCAGGGTGCCACCTCTAGTGAGAGGGTCGTGTGACAGCTGGCCATTACACATTGAGCTGAGCCCCCCGTGAGTCCCAGAACTGGCTTCTTTCTCCTCCACAAGATGGTCATAGGGAACTTCCCACATGGCCATAGGTGTGAGTCTGGGAAGAGCTGAGGTAGCTGGGGAATTTACCGGTCCTCTCCCACCAGCCTCCCAGAGAAAGCTAATTTCCCAGCACTTCAAAAACAATGTCAGCCTGGGAGTCCTTAGCAGGGAGGTGTGGGGACATGGGCCACACAGTATTGGCCACACTAGCAAAACCAGTTGCAACATGGAAATTAAAAAAAAAAAATCCTGCTCACCATATTAACCAGGAATAAATTTAATAATATAGAGCCTATAGAAAGAGAGCTATAAAATCTTATTGAAGATCTTTTTGAAGAAGACCCTCCCCCCAAACGGAAAAACATAACCTGTTCCTGGTATAGGAAAGCTTAATACCATGAAAACATCAGTCCTCAAGTTAACTTAGAAATGAAATGCAATTAAATCCAGCATCCCCAGTACTTTTTTTTCAGGGTGAGGGGGGCAGTGGCTGGGAGTGTATGAAACTATTTTTAACTTCATTATTGTAATAACTACCTAAGAATGACCAAGAGGAGTTTGAAAGACAAACTACCATATTTTGCCATGTTTAATGGGTACTTTTTGCCCACATTCTTGAGGGAAAAATAAGAATGTGCATTATACATGGGTAGTGCCTGAAATCCCTTGTATCTGTTCTTGTGTTTTGTAATTATTTGTTACATAAAATTTCTTGTACCATAATATGTTCAAAAATACATGCTAAAATTCCTTTATAATACAAAAAACAAGTATCTAACTATAAATGTTTAAACAATTAAATGAAAAAATTAAAACGAAAGATTTTTTTTTCCCCTGAAGGTCTGGGCCACAAACATGGGTGCACATTATACATGGCAATAGATGGTATTTGGAAGTGTCCCCTTACAAAATAATGAAACTCATTATCCTAGACTATACAACATGTGTATATGTGTAACATATATGTGTGTGTGTGCTATATACTACCCTACACTATAATCTAAACAGTGTGCCACTGACAGAGGACTAAATTGATAGGTCAAGAACAAAACAGAGACCCAGAAATAGGTCTGGGAACATCCTACCTGGAAAAAGTGGTACATTGCTTCGGTGTGAAGAAGAGAGCTCCTACACGAAATGACACAGGAAGAACTGGTTGGTGGCTATCAGGGTAGGGTGAATGCGAGATCTCAAACCTCACATCATAAACAAAAATAAATTCCAGATGAAATTCTCAAAAACTAGGAGTTTGAAAAACAAGTTCAATACTTTCCATCTGAGACGCAGGTGCCCTGAGCTCTGTTCTTGGAGAGGGGAGTAAGGAGAGCCTCATTATCACAGGCTTTGGGGCTCCACATTCCTTGGGAAATTCCAATGATTGGGGTGGTGAAGGAATGGAGTCTTGCGTCCCAAAGCACTTTCCCAAAGGGAGCCTGTCCCTGCACTGGGACAATGCCCCGTCCCTCCCAGCTTCCCTAAGTGAAGTCTTCGCATGCCTTGGAAAGTCACTTAACATCTTCAGATCTGTTCCCTCGCCTGTAAAAGATTGTGAAGATCGGTGCGATGACAAAAGTCATCTTAAAAGAGTTCCTGGTACATAGTAAGCACCGAATAAATGTTAGCTGTTCGTATGTTTATTATCATTATCATTAATATAGTCGTGGTTTTTCTGTGTCAAGTAAGAACAACTGGTCATCACCAGGAAACATTGACCCCCAACATTTTCACCTAATTGTCAGTGCACAGGTGCTGAGCCCGATAGAAACAGCTAATGCCATGGGTCATGACCACATCCATTCCCCATAGCACCTGCTTCCTAGTACCTATGATAGTTATTACTATTGTTCTGCCAGCGCTGTGACTTTAATATATGGCTACTTATTATCCTTTATAATTTTTTTCAAAGGCCGTTATCTGACTCTTCATGAGAATCCAACCTAACTAGGTCTGCTTATAGCCTATCACTTGCTAAAGTATTTTTTTTTTCCCTGTTAAAGAATTTTTCCACACTAACTTAGAGAGGTAAGCTATCGTGCCTGGCTTGACCCTATCAAGCTAGACTAATCCCCATATCAAATTGTTCTCTTTTAATTACACTTCCTGACAGTTTTCCCACTTCCAAGCTGAGACTCCTCAGGGATCTGTGAGATCTGAAAGCCGTTTTCCAGAAAGTAATCTTAGAAAAGCAGAAAGCCTGACACACAGCCAATTTCGCCTTAGAGCTGCAGACCTGGCCCTAATGGGAGGCCAACCGTGGCCCTCCTCTGCCCCACACTTCCTTCTGGCCGGACCTGAGTGCTCATTTCCAAGGCCGTTTGAGGTGGTGCCCACTCTTACACTGAATGAGGAGCTTGAGATGGTATCTCTTCACTCTTTTAAATGGAGACCGAGCTTCCACAGAAGAAGCTAACTGCTATTAAACATCTACCACATGGCAAGCACCGAGCTCGATTCTTTAAGTACCTACAGAGCACTAGGTAAGTATCTGAACTGCCTTGATTTTTCAAAGTAACTTTTTATTTCGAAACAGTTTACGATGAACAAGAAGTTGCAAAGAATAATACAGAGAGTTCCCCGTGTACTTCTTGCCTAGCTTCCCTCGATGATAAAATCTTACACAACTGGAACATATTGTCAAAGCCAGGAAACTGACATTGTTGGAACACAAGAACCCAGGCTCCACCCTTGTCAGATTCTACCTGGACAGCTTGCATCTGGGTCTGGCTCCTCACTAGTTATGTGCAACTTTGGGAAGAGACCCAACATCTCTGCTTCAGCAAACTCATCTGTAAAACGGAAACAATAATTGGTACTTCATCACAGGATTATTGTGAGAATTAACTGAGATTAGCTGTGATCATCGGTGAATCCCTGCAACAATGCTGTGAGGGAGGCAAAGTGGAAGACTGTTTGTAAAACTGGCTGCCATTGCCCTCCTTCCTTGGAGATGTTGGGTTCCTTCCCAGCAAGGTGTTGGAGTACGTTTCCCGCCCTTCACATCTCTGTCTGGCTCTGTGAGGCTTGCTTTGGCCCACTGAACACAGCAGAAGTGATGACATGCTGGTTTTGAGCCTGCATCTCAAAGGGGCTTGTATTCTCTCGCTTTCTCTGAATACTACCTCCACCACGTGAACAAGCCCAGGCTGGTTGCCTCCCGAGGAGGGTGTCTGACCCAAATCACTCGGCCATCCAGCAGCCAGACCCTGGAGGTAGAGTCGACCTGAAGCTGACTGAAGGCAGAGGGAGCCCACTGGGGACCAGAGCAGTGACTCGACTGAGCTGAGCCTCAGCCTCCAACCCAGGGAGCGAAAGAAATGAGTGTTGTTTATCACTAGGTTTTCGGGCGTTGCTGTGCAGCTATCAACAACTGGTACTCTGAAAATACTAATAGCAACTGCATTATGGGACTAGGGTGGGAGCAGACGCGATAATATAGGTAACCCAGTTAGCATCCAGCCCATGAGAAGCCCTCCAGCACTGCTAGCTGTTATTGTTGTCAGACTCACCATCCGATCCTGCGAATGAGGAGACTGATGTTTAGTCAAGTGTAGGAAGTTTGCTGGTAAACGTCAGAACCAGGTTTCAAACACTGGTCTGGCTTCAAGGCTGTGTGCCTTCCCTCCCCTGTAGAAGGGGAAGGTCTCTTTCTGTTTCCTCTGTCCACATGTCATTGGGGTGTATCTCACGCTAAACTAACTCACCAGAATTCAAATGGTGATACAGTGGAACATGGTTCTCACTCTTCCCCTCTTCTCTGTGATTCTGTAACAAACTTTTAAATTCCAAGTCAACAATATGAATATTTATGTACATGCGTGTATGTGCCAACAAACAAAAAATGTTTGACATTTTAATTATTCATTTAAAATGAAAACACTCAAATTATAGTTTTGAGGAAAATTCCAAGTTTTCTTCAAATCTTCATCCATTAAATAGCAATGGGTCCTCATTTCAGTGTAGAAACAAGTGTCCCAGAGACTCTCCACTACTGATCATCTTTGGAATATTCTGGAATGCTGGGCAGAAGTCAGTTGAATGTTGCTGAGCAAAAAATAAAAGGAAATAAAATCTTAAAGTTTCTCAGTAATTGTTAGTCCTACAACGCCACAACACTTTTATTTTTTCAGGGGAGGGCCATAGGTGAGCTCAGGCACCAGTGTGTGAATGTGTTGATATCAACATATTAGTGCGAATGGGTAGACAGAGTCCAGCAAAGACTGTGGGACAGAGAAGGTGCGAATATGCTGCCCAGGGGTGTCCCCTTACCAAGAAGTCAGACATAACATGGGCAAAATGTTTGGGAAAAGGACACATGGAGGACTTGAATGTGGCAAGTTTTCATTTTCCATTTCTGATAAATATTCGATGATTTTTATACTGCCACAATCGAGTGGAATCATGGCTAAATGTGAAATGTACATGGTGTGTTCATCTTATTTTGATGATTCAATCACATGACCATGTTTATGGCCAATTTATAAGTTATCACCTTCACCCCCAAAGAAGTGATAGATATTTCCCTTAGCACATCACATGAGCTTGTGGTTCAGGGAAGGAACTGGAAGGCAAGAAGCCAGTTGGATATGTAGAGGGTCCTTCAGCCACAGTGGGAAGTAATGGACCTCTTCCACAGAATGAAAGAGAATGCCATGCCTCAGGGCAGAGACTGTTGGTAGTTCACCCAATGTTCACCTTTCTCTTTTCATACTAATAAAACCCTGATTTTGTTGGGGGCAGCCATATGCCAAAATGAAAAAACAAAAACAAAAAAACAACCTATTATTTCCCAAGCTCCCCTGCAGCCAGAAGTGGCCATGTGACTAAGTTTTTGAGACTGATAATGTAAGTTGAAGTTGTTAGGTGAGGCTTTTACCCTTTTCCTTCCTCCTCCTTCTTTCTTGGAACACAGTTGTGATGGTTGGAGCTATTGCAGCCATTTTGCAGTTACTTAGCACCTAAATTTCTTGACTCTTAGCCTGAATCCCCCCATTTACTTTAGCAATTGATCTAACTCTCCTGTGCTTCAATTTCTCATTTGTAAAATCAAGGTAACAAAAGTATCTAGTCACAGATGAGATCACCCCCATAAATGACCTTGCAGGATGGTTGGATGTGGTGAAAGTTTTGTCCAAGATAGGTGCATTTTGTATGAATTGTGGGAATAGAGGTAATAACGTAGTAGGAACAATATTACTAGTGGTAAAAATCAGAATAATCAAATGAGCTGAGGGCCAATCTACGGAGCACTTACAATGCTGTTATGAGGATTTTGGCTTTTATTCCATGAAAAGGACATGCTGGATTATTCATAGACATACTGGACAACAGGAGAGCAACATGACTGCCTTCAAGTCACAAGAAAACTTGGGGTGGATTCAAGAACTGTGCCAGAGATGGAATTGACTTCACTTGACACCGACTGTTACATTTAGGAGCAAACATTGTTAAATGAGAGACAGGACTACTATTTGTTCAGAGATTAACTTGCTGTCCTCAGTAACCCTGAAGAGAGGATTAAGTGGGGTGGGAGTCTTTTCCCAAATGATGCCTGCCCCTCAGGGGTCGATTAAGCTTTGAGTAGGGGTTTGTCACACTTGGCTTTGATACTCCTTTGAAGGGTGCTCTGGGCTGTTCCTTCGAGCAGGATTTTCCTGCACTTTCCCGTAAGCTCAGGCCCAGTCATTTTTTTTTTTTAACTCAGTGGTTGGATACTAATTTATCTCAAGATCCTAAAATATTTTCAGATTCCAAGTATAGCCACTGCAACTGACTTAGATGTCAAACTTCTGAAGTTATTGGCATTCATGGAAGAAAATGTTACTTTAAAGACATCTTCGGCTTCCACACAGGGGACTGGAATGAGCTCCCAATTTTGAAACTGCTCCATGTTCCATCTTCAAAGAAATGCCGTGTACGCATGCGTGTGTGGGAGGTGCTACAGAAACGTTCTATTTAAAGACTGTAAAGCATTAATAGTTAAACTGAGTTAAAACTACACAAAAACCCAAGATAAACTGCATAAACATTGTCATCTGGCAGGAGTCTTTTTTTTTCTACTTATTTTGATAGAATCAGAAATCCAAAATTACTATTATTATTATTTAAATTTTTCCCAGCTGATAAAAACCCCAATGAAAGATTTTAGCAGATCATCAAATACACTGCTTCTGTCTCAAATCTGTGTGTTTCCAGACATCCTTGCTGAGCCTGCTCATAGCTGCTGGGGTACCACACACTCATTCCCCATTCTGATCTGTGGGGGTTGGGTTCAGCACTGTCCTGTTTGGTGGCAGAGTGAATCAATGCTGTGTCCTCCTCAAGTTCACTCCTAAGGCCTGTGATTGTAGAAAACAGAAAAGAGGAAACAGTCAGCGAAGGGCTCACATGCGGACCCACACTGGCCAACTGGTGCCGGCTTTCTGGCGCCCCACGCAGAGAGTTCTGAGACTGTGTGTGGAATTTGAGGGAGAGCAGACCTGACCCAACTGTAGTGTCAGCCACCGGCTCAGGAGGCAGAACAGCCCGGTGAAGACAAGGATTCACCAACCCTGAGGAACCCGTATCTTAGGGAAAGGCAGCATGAGGTGAATGTCTATCAAATCAGCCATCTGTATATTTATTTGCAACCTATACATTTCCAAAGAAGGTTTAAGGCAACTTACAAAGATATGTGTCATGTCCACAGGATAAACAGTGAAGAAGAACACTGGCATGAAGAGAAAGTGAGTGTGGGAATCCAGGGCCATTGGATCTGGGGCAGCCCACACTCAGGTTTTTATTCTCCAAGCGTGTCCTTGGGATAGTCAGATGACCTCTGTGGGCCTCAGTTTCCTTGTCTACAAAGTCGGGAAGAATGGAGCCGAGCCCCTCGGAGGTCTCTTCCAGCCCTGATGCACACGCTTTCCAAAATGTCTCACAACCAGGCAGGTGAGCATCGGTATGCTTCCTGTGTGCCTGGCTCCCGGCTAAATATCCCCTCATCTAGACCTTAGAACAGTTCTCTGAATCGGGTGGTAACTGTCACTCCATCATACAGATAGGGGCACTGAGGCACCCACGAAGGTAGGCAAATTGCCCCAGATCACAGGTATAGTAAGGGCAAAGAGAAGATAAGTATACTGAGGAGCTGAAGATAAAATGAAAAGGCTGGGAGAAAACCCCCTAATTAAACAGATGACTTGAAGGAACTGAACTTGAATGAAGAAAGTGAACTTGAGTCCACAATGCTGAGGCTGGTTTTGGTCTCCTCTCAGCTCTCCCCCATGGGCAGCAATGGGGTCAGTGCCTCACCTGGGTGGTCTTCTCAGCACGTCTCAGGCCCAGCTTCTGTGGCCGAGTGAAGAAAACCGGAGTGATGGTGTAGACAGAGGGCTTTGGCCATGTGATTTCCTGTCCTCTTCACTGTGCCTCTGTGGCCTCCCATAAAGCCTGAGTCTCTTTGCCAAACTTAGGCCTCCTGGTTTACCACAGAACGGCCACAGTAACCACAAAACACAGATGGAAGCCATGAGAGGAAGTGAGGTTACACCAAGGGGGCCCGTGGCTGACCCTGGGGTGGGCATCCCGCTGGATCAGCAATATCCCTGACTCTGCTCCCAGCTTGACATTGAGGGAGTGGTCTCTCCCCTCCAGGACCTCAGGGCTGGTGACCCTCAGCTGGTACTGGAAGAGGCACTGGGCTCTCCACTAAATGCTTGGAGATCCTTAGAGGTAACAGCTTTGGGGCCTCGCTGCTCAAAGTGGGGACCCACGGCAACAAGTGTCGCCAAGGAGGTGGTTAGATATGAAGAACCTGAGACCCCCCACCTCCCACCCCAGCAGACCTACTGAACTGACTGCATTTTTGCAAGATCCCCAGGGACAACAAGCACACACGACACTTTGAGAAGCGCTGGAGTCCAAGACGATTCCTCACGTTTAAAACAATTCTGATGTCTGCATCCCAAACTAGACCTATTATATCAGAACCTCTGGAGGTGGTGCCTGGGCATGGGGAGCTTTGAAAGCTCCCCCAGGTGATTTTGATGTGCAACCAAGGTCAAAACCACTCCAACATCTGACCCCTCTCCAAAATCCAAACCTACCCTAGCCATTTCTAGACATCAGTGGGCACTTCATGGCAAAGAGCTCACAAATCTTTCTTTAGAAGACGAAAATGAAGACAACATGAACTTTTCATGAGCAAAAACTCATTCTATTTAAAGGATGGGCTTTTATTCTGAAATTATGTTCTTACTATTTTCTTTTTGTGACGTTCTAAAATGTTTTTGTTTTTTTTTAATGAAATGTTGAAGGAGGTAAATGTTACTCATTTCCAAGTAAAAAGCAGCAAACCCTATTTGGTATCTTGAAATTTTTTTTTTTAAATCCACAAGCCTAAGAATCACAGCTCTAGAAAACAGATTTAAATATCTCAGTGGATACATTCCTCACCTTCCACCCTTTACCCTTACCCGCTACTTTCTCAAATTAGCAGGAAAGTCACCTCACTCAGTAAGGTACTCCATCATGAGTCAGAAGTCAGGAAATGATTCCAGCCTTGTATACATGCATTTCGATAAAAGGTAGACAGACATCAGGTCAAGTTTAATAAGACAGGGTGTCTGTTCTGTAACATACTGGACTTTTTTCGGCAAATGATATTTATGGTCAACCACCCAAACTGGCCATTGACAAAGGAGTTTCTTGGATATGGGCTAGATTAGTGCCTCTCAAGTCTCAGTATGACTCAGTTACCTGGAGGGCTTATCTGCGCTGCTAGTCTCCTCCTTGCGTGTTTGATCAGTAGCTCCAGGGGGGTAGGCGGGGCCTGAGAAATTTGTATTTCTAACAAGCTCCCAGGTAAGGGTGCCAGCCTAGGGACTGTACTTTGAGAGCCACTGATCTAGATAAAGAAAAATTGCTAAAGAAAGTGTGAGTCACAACGATTTTTTTCTTGCAAAAAAAAAAAAGTATATTTTTAGTTTAGTTTGTCTAGAGGATATGTGGGCCTCCAGCAGAAATGAGCCATTTGAAGGACAAGATTTGCAATACTCTCGTAAAATGATGTTTTCAAAACAGCATCATGTTCGCTGAGAGCCCCTCTGGAGAAGGGGACTTTCTCCTGGTGGAGGCAGGTGAATAATTCCATCGGCGTGGTCTTCTTCCTGGACTGAACTTCACCTCTGCTGGTCTCTTCCTGCTCAGCCGGTGCCCACTCCAGTTGCACCTCTAATTTATAGAATAATGCTAATGAGGTGCAATCTACCCCAAGGTTGGCTCCCTTCGGATCCCGCCAGCTGCTACTGACAACTGACCCACGAGATTTAGCAGAAGTGGAAAAAAAACAACCCCAAAATGCCCTACGCGGTGCCACTCCGGGGCACACCTGCAACCCACTGGACAGCCCACCAGCCTCCAAACAGTTCTTAGAAAAATTAGGCTATCTTTCATTAGCTATCTATCATGTGGCCTCCACCGGGCTGCAGGATATGAGGGCCATTTAATTAGGCCCTGCACCACTCTCTGGTGTGAAAAGGCGCTCAGACACTTTGATTCCCCACTGCTTCCCAGCAGGAAGTTGTTGGCGATAATTGACATAGGATTTCCTTGTTAACCAGCAGCAGACATGCGGGATTAAAGCGACAGAGATCTCCAGAAGAAAGTGAAAGAGATAAGAAGCTCGGAAAGACTTTTGCTTATTTGGCACTTGAGGACGGGGAGGAAACAGCGACTCCCAGAGTGGAAGGGCGTCCCCTTATCAGACCCATTTCAGCTTGGCTGATCAAAGATTGGCTCCCCGTAAAATCACACAGGCCTGGGGTTTGTTAGTTTATTAAGCGGCAGGTTTTAGGAATTATCACAGGTTTAAAGATGGATTGCAGTTTATGTGAAGGGGGAGAGGATTATCGGGTTTTCATCTTAACAATTATAAAATATCACAGCTGAAAGCTTGCTTGCAAATGACATAATTTTCCGCTGCCGACTAAACAGGTCATTGTGCGGCGCATGTAAGCGTTCCCCACGAGGGAGGGAATACAGGCAAATTAACTCTGGGGAGGAATGAGGACAAGGGGGCCTCCGGACGCCTTGCTCCACTTCGGAAGCTGGTGCGATCTCCTTCTGCCCTGTGCAATTCCATAGGTAATTATATTTAATTTCTTGCCGGGGCTGTTTAGGTTGGCTTGCATTAAAAGAGAGGGACGGGAGAAGCAGCCCACTGAGCTGGCTCTTTAAAAGCGGGTTGTGATAAATGATACCGAATAGATCCACATGAGCCGAGTGGAATGAAATGTCGACTTTGGAGTAGAGACAATTATTGTATATCACTTAATAACTTAACCTTACAAGAGCACATGTGGCATTCATAAAGGCCCAGGAGCTGCAAAGGCATGTTATGGGGCTTCCTTTTGACAACTATATACAGGTCCTGGAACAGCAGATCTGGGAGACAGGTTTGCCAGTCGGCTGGGCTCCGTACTTAACTGTGGATCCTGGATCCAGACCAATACGTCATTACAAGGGCTTGCATCCTTGCTGGGTTTTCTTTTTTTTTTCTGTTTGTTTTTGTTGGCAGTTATCAAAGAAATATACGCTTATGGCAGAAAACCTAGGAAATATAGCAAAATATTAAAAATGAATAAAAATGATGCCCCCCTCCGGTTTTGCTGTCACATACACACAGATATGTAATGTCTCGTAAAGTCTGGCCCATTCATTGCATTTTTTAAAAACATGCATAGTTTACTTAACCGTGAATTTTTCCTGCATTTAGTGAATGTTTGAAGGGATGGTTTTGAATCATGGCACAACGTGTGAGGACATCACTTGCCTAGATAATCCCCAATAGTTGGACATTTAGACTGCCGGCAGGTTTTTGTTGTTACAAACAAAGCTGAAATGACCAGCCTTGAGCAGAAATCTTGCCTGCGTGTTGTACTGTTTCCTTGGCAGAAGTAGAATTCTGACTCCCGGGGCCATGGACATCTCAGCTTTGCAGACTTTCCACGTAGCTTGAAAATTCTCTTTCCCTGGTGCGGAAGTCAGAAGCGTTTTGTGTCATCCACGCCAAAATGAGAGCAAATGACAGCGGCTCTTTCCGTGAAAGAAGATCAGTTCTTCCGGCAGCATCACTTGGCGGCGTCTCTCGTTCGCATCTGACCTTTTGTCGTTCGGCTCTGTGACAGACGGGACAATAAACAGTGACTCAATAATCGAGTTAATAGGGCCAGACTCTGAAGATAATCATGTCAACGTTGATGACTTAAACACTGAACACATCTTTTATCCAAGAAGTTCAAGTTCCTCTGAGAACACCAATTCATTATCATTCACAAGTGCAAACAGCATTGGCTGAAAAAAAATAACAAAAGCAAAAACCTTTAAAGCAAACTAAAAGGCGGGCAGCAGGAGGAAGAAGGAGAGACTGATTCTGGACAAGGCTTTTTAACAAAATAACCCTTACGGCCTGATTTAGTGTAGAAAGGAGGCTTTTTAAAAAAAATTTTCCTGTAAAAAGGCTGCAGCTGGTCATTCATCAGATCTTTGAGACTATCTTGAAAACAACAAAACAAACATCTTCGCTTTCTATGTCTTTAACTTCCGTCTCTCTTCCAAGTGAGGTTTCAGATGTAAAAGTCCAGTTGTTCCTCATCTGAGGGACGGACGACGTCTGCAGGTGGCTAAGAGCATCTGAGGCATTCTGTAATTTCTGCATTAAAGAAGGTGGACTGCCGAGGCAAAAGTTTATGCTGCTGTAGGATTTTTCTACAGAATTCATGCATGAAGGAGATGCAAAAAAGTTGCTCTTAGTTGACTTACAGCTTTGGAAAATAGATGTATCTATGAAAAAATATGCTTTTTTATATACCTATTGAAAAGATACCCTGAATTGACCTACAGTTCTTAAAATACATATTTATTTATAAAATTATTTTCACAAAACACCATGCAGATATTGTCAATCTGATAAATTATAAGCAATATTTAACTGTTTATTTTTGTGAAGCCACTTAACATTTCTCCCTCTATGAGCAAAGATGGGAAATAGCTGTTTCCCTCTCGGCACCAGACACTGAAGCTCAATCTACTGAAATCACGCTGAACCCAAACACGCCGAACCATGTGCCAGAAATGAGCCTGTTCCTGCTTGGGGGGAAAGCAAAAACTAGCATAAACCCATTTATCCCAGTTTTTTTCCTTGTCCTTTTCATTTTGGGAAATCTGCAATTGTCTCATCATGCAAAATTCAATGACGTTGTTATCCACAGGGGAACCTACAGGACTAGGCATTTTAAATTCTGCTGCTGGAATGGTAACCCCGACTTTCAACACTTCTGCTCATCTGAAGGGCTGAAGAGTAGTGACCAATCTCTCTGTGCCCCAATCCTGCTGATGGAAGGGACTGAGAAATCATTTCAGCAGCCAGGGCTGCTTTGCTCAGAGAAACATCTGCCCAGGAGAGGCAGGGAGTATTTCTAACCAAAATAAGAAAGAGCAAGAACATCACCTTCTCAATCTGGTCCCCAAGGGTGCCCAGGACCTCTTGTCATTTAGGATACAGAGCTCAGAGACAAATGGATCTCATTGTCGTAGTGTTCTCATTGCCACCTTGGGAAATTCCCAGCCAAGGCCTGGGAGAATGACACAAGGGCCGTGATGCTAGTGTGATAGTCTGATTCACAGGGCAGCAATGTGGAGGCGAATCAGAAACTAATTTCTAGGTTTGAGCTTCAGACCGTGTCTATAAAGTGTATCCACAGACAAGGTCAGGGAGTTCTGAGCAGTAATGATCAACTCTACTTTTCCAATAAGGGAAAGCTTGTATTTCTATTTTATACACAGGAGAATCCAAATTTTCACCTCTTACTATTTTCCTTTGGGGCCCAACAAAACAAGATTTGTCTTTAAAATCCTTTCATCAAGGCGGGCCTGTGGATTGCTTTTATCTGATTAAGTTGCACATCCTTTGTTCATGAGATAAGGGGCATTGTGTTTTATATATACATATAAAACATAGTGCGGCATACATGGCACATATAATACAATGATATGCTGTAGAATACAGGAAAAGAAGGGCAGTAAAGTGGTGTGTGCGGGCACTTTATAAATTGTCAGGGGGTTTTGAGGGGAAACTCTTTTAAACCGAGCTAGAATTAACATGTGTCAGTTTCGGGTGTACAATCTGCTGCGTTGCTACTTGTATATATTGCCATTATAATCACAATAAGTCTAGTTAACACTGGTCACCACACATTGTTACAGAAGAGTTTTCACGGCAACGAGAACTTTTAAGATCTATTCTCTTAGCAACTTCCGAGTACGCAGTGCAATGTCCCTAACTTCCGTCACCGTGCTGCCCATTACTTCCCCCTGCCTTGTTAGTTTTATAACTGAACATTGGTGCCTTTTGCCCGCCCCCATCCATTTCATCCACCTTATAAATGATCGTTTCTGATTTTTTTAACCCTTTCATAGAGATTTCTCCATAGGGCTCTGGTTCTTCTCCAGCAGATCAAGCCAAGACAGCTTCTCCAAGGGGAGCTGATTTCTTAACACCAGTAATGAAAGTCACTCGCGTGCACCGAGGACTCCCTGCGGAATATGTCAGGCGCAGCTTCAGGCATTGTACCTGTAAGACCCCAGGGAGCCTCACACCGCCCTATGTGTGAGAACGAGTTCCCCACACTGAAAGTCCTCATTCATTTACTCGTTTAGTACACAGTGGGTGTCTGCTACCGGTCAAGCGCTGCCCTGAGCGTTGAGGATTTGAAGATGAAAACGGAGCACATGTTGGAAAATATAGATCCGTGGACAAATAAGTGCAGTTGATTGCAATGGGAAGGAGGCAGGGGCACACTGCTTAGTGCACTGGCTTCTGATCCAGGGGGACCTGTGGTAGACTGCCAGCCCTGTCACTTGCTGTCCAGTGCCCTAGGGCCAGCTATAGGACTTCTCGAGGCCACGCTTGCCTGTCATCAAGCAGCAATAATAATACCAATTCCATAGATGTTGTGAGAATGCAAAGAAACCACAGGTCAAGCAAATAGTAAGAAGCTGGCATCTAACAAACAATAAATACATGATGCCCACTTATTATTTTTATCATTGCTATTACTGTCAGTGCTATAGCCACTTAGAAAAGTGTACGGAATTATAAAGCATTTCAGAACAAGGAGTCTCTTCCTCCAGCACCAGTGTTGCTCCTCCCAGATTTCACCTGATTTCCCAGTGGTTTCCAGGGATCCCCTGCAGACCAGGGCTGGTAAGTGATCACAGTTCTTCCAGTCTATGTGTTCCTAGGGCTCTGTCCTCGGAAGGAAGGCTGTGCTTCTGAGAAGGTGATCGTCTTCAGTGTTTACGTTATTGAAAACTTTCACGTGTACTAAAATTTTGTGCGTCATTTATAGAATGATGAAGACAACAGATGACATTTGTGGAGAGGTATTAATGAGCTTATTTGGCAAAACTGAAAATTGTCAACCCTATACAGACTGCCCCCTCACCTTTCACTTTAAAAATAAGTTTGTTGCATTACTCAGTCTGAGAACCCCTGGGTTTTACAAAGCCTTCTTTTTAGCAAAAGCAAAAGTCAACTTTCTCCCTAGAAAAAGTGAGGGATTTTTTGGGGGGTTGAGGGAGTGGTACTTGTTTTTATTTTTCCTGTGGCAAATGCCCTTTTCTGAGGCTGTGGGGTTTTTGAATCAAAGACTCATTTTTCTAAGTGATGCATCTGCTTTTAATGTCTTAAATCCTGGGATGGAGCAGGCATATCTTCCTGGTCTGGGTTTCCTTAAATAGCTAGAAGTCTTCACGATAAAGACAGCAACCATCTAATAGAGAAATAACTCTAAGACAAAGTGCTGTGGCCGCTTGATGTCGCCTCCCTGACAACCTATAAATGGACCATATTGATGAAGTGAATGGGACTCTCTCTGGTCATTTTCAACTAGAAACTAATAATCCCCGTCATGATATCAGGCATGCAATAACCTCGGTTAAAACTAGGTTCATCAAATAAATCACTCAGGAATTTTTCTATTTCTTTCTCTGGACGCATTGCACATCTGCTCAATGAAAGGAGGGGAGAAGCAATATTTCTTTGATCAGGATATTTTTTTTTTAATATTCTCTCTCTGTCCCTGGGGATACTAGCTTTTCAAGTGGGTGCAGATAGTACGTCGCTTTCTAATGAATATAGAGAATTTATGAATTGAAGCTATAAAACCCAATCTGAGGGATTTCGGTTTATCTCAACCTCTATTTTACATGAGAAAATAAACTGGACCACAAAGCGGTATTGTGCCCAGTTCACTAAATCTCCTGACCCCTCGTGACCTTTTCAATGTGTTCCATTTGTGGCCACATATGGGAGGGGGACACAGACAGATGATCGCTTTGTACTTTCCCCCCGAATATGTCTAAATACATGTAACACTTTTCATACCCTCGCGGCTGTGGACAGTAAGAGCTGGGTTGGAGTGTCAGACATCAGCCTCAGCTAATACTGTCATATGTTAACATTTTACTGACTCTGTTAATACTTGCTAGGTAGGTCTTGGATGAATTTTGAAATTTGTACAATGGACATGGTTGTCATCCTGTGTCCTGGGGATTTGAGAAGCCCTAGGTCAGCTCCCTGAGTCTTAAGCAATTATGAATAGAAGATTCCTTTTCTGCTGGTAAAATACAAAATACCAGACAATGTACAACTAGGAAAGCTAAGCTTTCCTGAATGTGGAATAAAACATGAATGAAAAGGCAGAGCCTCTGGTTTGTTCTTGCTGGTGGGTTCTACTGGTACTGAGAGAAGCCCAGAGTGGCAAAGAACACACAGGGTTGGGTCCAATGGACCCGCGTTCAAATCCCGCCTCTGCCATCTACCTGCTGGTTGGCAGGACAGCTGTACAACCCTTGAGTTCCTCATTGGTGAGTTTGGGGTAACGGTGCTGACCTCACAGAATTTTGTGAGGAATTTAATGACGAAGTACAGGAGACATTTGGCATCTTGCCTACTTTGTGGTAGATGTTCAGTGAATCTAAGTTCCCTTTCTTTTCCTGAGTTCGAGGCCCAGCCATGCAAGCTGTGTGATCCTGAGCAAGTTACTTACCTTTCTGTGCCTCAGCTTCCTTCTCTGTGAAATAGAGACTCTTGCAAAATGTATCTTGCAGGGTTGCTGTGAGTGAGATAACGGTGTAAGTGCCTGGGGACGGTGCCGAGTTATGGCAGGTGTTTGCTATTTACTGTAGTTACTTTGTAGAACACTCTTACTGTTATCTCTGTTATTTCAATTACCATTACTATTTTTTCTTCTCTTTCTTCTTTTTCTCAGACGGACTTCTGTTTCTTCGCCTGGAAAATGAGGCAGTTGGATCAGGTAATAAATACTTCCATCCCTTCTAGCTCTGAACTCTTAGGCCCTGAGAAGTGAAGTAACATGTGTAAGAGCAAGTTATTGTGTGAATTGTTGTGCAACATAGGATGAAGGTTTTGTAATTTGCATTGTCTACCAGCGCTTTTCCTCGAAAGAATTAGCAACAGTCATCATTTATTGAGTGCTGGCCATGTTGCCTGGCACACTTTTTTTTAAATAATCTTTCTAGTTTGGGATAACTTAGATTTTCAGAAAAGTTGTAAAGAGTGTACAGAGTTCCCACGCACCCTTCCCCGGGGTTCAGTTCCGCCTTGCATCACCAGGGCACATGTGTCTCGAGGAAGAAACCACGATTCCTATCTTACTGCTAACTAAACTCCGGGCTTTATTTGGGTTCCACTATTTTTTCCCACTAGAGCCTTTTCTTTTCTGTCCCAGAAACACAGTGAACATTCTCCATCTTTTCTTGTTTTTCAAAGCCTGGGCAGCTTTGAGACACGCGGCCAGGTGTTTTGTAGAACAGCCTTCAACTTGGGTTTGTCTGATATTTTCCTCGAAATGAGACTACGGGTTTGGAGGGGAAAATGTCATAGAGGTGAGGTGTCCTCTCCCAGAACCAAGTCATCAGTACATCACGCCATTCCCGTGACATCGTGAGTGATGTTACCTGGCGTCCCTTTAATGCATGGCCCATCGTAGGGCTCTGTCACAGGCTGCCCATTCCACGACTGAGGGACATGTGTGTGGATTTCAGCTTTGGTGATTAGGAGTAAGGCCTCTGTAAACTTCTCATACAGGTTTTTGTGTGAATATTAGTTTTTCCTTCACTTGGGAACATGCCTAAGAGTTGTTGAGTCCTATGAAAGTTATATGTTTAATTTAGTAAGAAATCACTAAACTGTTTTTCAAAATGCCTGTCTCCTTTTATATTTCACTAGTGATGTACGAGATCTAATTCTCCATATCTCTGCCAACACGTGACACTTTCTGTTTTTTCTTAATTTTAGTCTTTCCAATAAATGTGTTACGGTTCCTAAATTGTAGTTTTATTTTGTATTTCCCTGATGACTGATGACATTGAGCATCGTTCACAAGCTTATTTGCACTGTATATCTTCTTTGGTGAAGCTTTTATTAAAGCATTTTGCCCATTTCTTAAAAATATGGGTTTTTTTTTTTGTTTTCTCATTATTGAGGTTTGAGAGTTCCTTGTATGAATTTTGGAAACAAATCCTTTATTAGCTGTGGGATTTGTGGATATCTTTTCCTAACATGCAATGGGTTTTTGGTTGTTGTTGTTTCTGTTGGTGTTTTGTTTTTTCATTCACTTAATTGTCTTTTGTCGAGCAGAAGTTCTTAATTTTGATGAGGTCAAATTTATCGCTTTTCTTCTCTCGTGGATCATGTCATTTTTAGTGTAAAGATATTTGAAATATTTGTTAGCCAAAGTCACAAAGAGCTTATGATTTCTTCTAAAATTCTTATAGCTTTACATCTTATATTTACATTGATGGCTCTCTTGGAGTCAGTTTTTGGATAGAGCAGTAAGTATGGATTGAGGTTGATTTTTCGTGTACGGATGTTGAATTGTCCCAGCGCCATTCACTGAAGAGACTGTCCTCTCTCCAGGGAATTGCTTTTGCACCTTTGCCAAATATACACTGAGCATAGACGAGATGTGCGAGGGCCTGTCCCTGTGCTCTGTGTTACGTTCCGTTGATCTGTGTCTCTTTCTCTCGTTGTTTTGGTTTTGTTCTGCTTTACTTTGTTTGTATTGGGGCCGGCCTTGCTGGCCCATTGGCAGATGCCCAAACCTTTCTCTGAGTAAGACAATTTCCACTCATGAGCCAGAACCCACACACAAACCTCTTGCGTCTTGGCCCAAGAAGAAATTAGACTAAGGTTCAGTTAAACTGAATCTCATCACTGGAGTTCCAAAAGGACATGGATTTAAAAAATAAAATACAGAGAACACAGTGTTTTTGATAAGAGAGTCCCGTGGCAGAAAAGGTTGGAACGAGGGTGGAGCCAGAGTGGGACCCGGAGAGTCCACTGTCTGGTCTGTCTTCTCTGGCACCCTGACACCCTAAATGTAGAGGCCACAGGCTCTCCCCCAGTGAGACAGGCCTGTAAGGACTGTGACCCTGCAAGGATTAACAGTGATGGTCACGCCACTTCTTTTTTAATGTGGACCAAAAAGGGGCCACGTACTGAACCCGACCAGCTCGGGGCAGGCCTGCATGGTGGCCTTACATACTCTGAGACCCGAGAGTAACCACATGGGGTGGTCCGAAAGTAAACATTCCTAACTGAAAGCAAGTCATGGCAGGGAGTCCCATCCTGGGCCTGAAGCTTCCTTGACGAAGGTCAGTCTGCATCTTAAGTGAGTCTGTCTGCTGTCTTTTGCATCTGAGGTGACATACCTTTGAAATGGTAATCTCTTTTTCCAGACCACACCAGAGCTCGAGACCACAGAACCCCTCATTGCTACCTCGTTCCCTCGTTCCCCCCCCAACCATCTCCATGTGCTGTGAATGTTGACTGTTGACTGTCCGTGCCCACCAATGTAAATGAAGTAGGGGTCTGCTTCACTCTTTCCCCAACCCCAGAGATTCACGCCCTGCCCACCCTGCTTCGCTCTCTCTTGCCCCTTAATCTACCGCCCATGGATTTCATGGAACCCTCCTCAAAACTCCTCACTGGATTCCAATGTATAAAATAAGCTGCAAAACTGTCCTTCTCTGGAGCATTTTTCTCAGTCCACTGAGATTTGCTTTCTGGCGATTGTCAGTGTGGCTCAAGTAAACTGATAGAAAGTCTTACAGGTCTGGATGTTTCTTACGTGGACAAGAACAACCGGAAAAAGCCTTGAACAGGGCTTTGCAGAGATGAGTGTTGGAAAAAAGAAACACCCCCAAGGACCTCCAAACTCTTGTTTTTGAACCATTACTGAATTCAGAAAAATGTGCCCTTTTAAGTTTAAAAATTGCAGCTAACATAAAATCTTTCAGTTGATCTGGCTGAACTATGTACAGAAGCATTCATGTTTGTTATACATTTACATTTTTTAAATAATGCTTCTGGGTGTAATCATTTTTTCCACTACAAAGGTCCTGTTCTACAATTTAAAAAAAAAAATCACTGTATTTATATTTTTTCCTTGCAAGGCACCTGCACCAGGTGACTTCAAGTAGGCAATTTAGAATATAATCTCAGACCACAAAATCCAGTTTGCGGTGGAGAGTTGTCCATCCTGAGGGCCTATTCGAAAGGGGAAACCTCACCTTGTCCAAAGAAGTAACATTTTAAAAACCAGTAAACATCCAAGCCTCTCCAGTTCGGACCGACGTTAAAGAAAGATGCATTTTGTTTAAAGGTGCCCATCACCACATCTCTTCGCCTCGTACAGACTGGGCTACAGCATGAGGCCAAGTGTGTTTTCTGAAATTTAAGCATTTTCAGGAAGAACCTGATATGACCCAGCTGAGCTGTGAGACACCTGTGAGGCCTGTCCCCCCACACCAGAATGACAAAGGAGGTCTGCCAAACACAGAGAGCCCTGAACTAGTCCGACAGAACACACCTCTGTGAGGGCCCTCAGGGACTCTGGCTTAATGAATAAAAGGGAGTGATTTATAGTTAGCCCAGCAATTGTGCCTGCATGGGTATTGCCAAAGTGATGGAAATGTATGCCTTTACCAAGTTGAAAAGTGCCTATCATTCTCATTACACTTTTTTCCCCCCCTGCTTGGAAAACCTATTCTCCATAGACAAAAGGAAAAGGGGTGGGAAACAGCTATTTCTTAAGAATGTACTATGTGTTCGGCAAGATGCTTCCATGACCTCATCTTAGCCTCACAGAGGCCCCCCCAGAGGTAGGGAGCAAATTCCAAATGGGTGAGGCTTCAAAATGAGGCTTGCTATATTTTTATTTCTCCCAGAAAAATGACACATTCCCTAGAAACTTTACCTGCCCCCCTAGGGTTATTATAGTCCATCCTAAGTGCCATTTAAGGGTTTAATGAACAGGCACACCTTGGAATTTCAGCATTATAAGACTCCATCCAAGTTAGGTGGCCCACCTGTCTGCCCCACCCAGGCCCGTAGCCCTCTGGTACACAAGATCAGGTATTTTCATGATATTTCCACCAAGATCAGGCCAATGTCCTTAACATCCCATGAATTTACATACCAAATAGGCTCTGAAAAGCCAGAGAGAAGCAAAAACTAGAGATATTCGGTGTCTATTGCCCATGGGTAGTTGTACCTGCTTATTGACTTACATGTCACCTCTCCACTCAAGCCTGCCAGGGCTGTCTCCCTGGCCCCCAACTCAGGATGAAATGCAGCCCCTTTGCCATGGCCTCATAGGCCCTTCCTGAGCTCGCCCCCTTCTGCCTCTGCCCCTACCCTCCATGCTGCTGGCCCCCCATACTGCCCCTGAGTCTCCTCAGCATAGACTTTCCCTGTCCCTCTTCCTGTGGCCCAGCCTTTTCTTCCCACCACACTTCCTGTGTAAAGCAAGAAAAGAATAGACTTTTTGGACACCTTTCCACAATCCAACATGGCATCACTGTCAGCCATGACAGTTATGTCAGGTGCTATGTTAAAACAGAGGTAACGGGGTATAACAGGAACACCCTTGGAGGGCCCCAGAATGCCCAAAACCATAAGTCTGGGCCCTGGGATAAGTATCCCACCTGGACATCCCTATGAGAGGGACCGCCCCCCATTGTGGGCTGTACGAATTCAGAGATCTGACCATTTGACACTCAAGCTTGGCTGTACCATGGTATCACGCTCTGAGCCCAGTGGACTTCCACTCCTCTGGACACATGTCCCCACTGCAGCCGTCTGGCTTGAGACTGACACCCACCTCTCCAGCCACTAACATCACCAGTGATTGGGACTTCACGCCGGACACTCGCTCTGCTCGCTTCTATTGTACAAGCCCCCCCTCTCTGTGTGTAACCAGCACTCTATTGGCTTATTGGGGAGGTCTCTCCTAGCAAAGCTGGCACTATGGACAGACACATGTGTGTGAGTGGCTCCTTCGGGAATGCTCCCTTGCTCGTGACACTTTCTGTGCAATGCTTCTTCTCATCCATTAGCTCTCACCTCTAGCTCTTAAATGCCACCTTGTCCAAGAGTCCTTCATTCATTATTTTAGGTGGGTGACCCTGCCATTATGTTCTGTCTCACACCCTGCCAGTCTCCCCAGTAGCATTTATTACTATTGTAGTTACATAGTTATATGTTTGCACTCGTTTGTATTTTTGCCTAAGTCCTCACCAGATAGAAACCTCTGTCGGGGCAGAGTCTTGGACCGTTTTAGTGCCCTGTATATTTTCATTACCCAGGGCACTTGGCACAGAGCACATGCCCAATAAACACTTGTTGAGTGGGTAAAAGAGAGACCTGGCATACTGGCCCCTGAAGGACAGAGAGGACACGCAGTACCAGAGAAGGACCCTGTTCTTTGTGGATATAACTGCAATTTGTGCCAAGTTGACTTATGTCATCTTCTTGTCTCACGGCAGGCTCAGGCCACAAGGCACCCCCAGGAGCCCAGCACCCAGGACAGCCTGGAGCTGCTCTCCGATGGGATCAGAGACTCTCTCTCACCATCCAGATGCAGCCCCCGTTGACACTGATGTTCTGCGTTCAGGTCTGAGGAGCTCTGTGCCCAGCCACAGTCCCATGGATGCGCCTTTGTCATCCTCTTCTTATAACCAGGTGGTTAACCCAGGCTTAGCCATGTGGACAGAAACATTGTGATTCTGGGCATCATAGCCAGGGTGAGTGCCTGAGGGTAGACACTGCAGAGCCCTATTGAAACTCTTAGCCAATCCAGGAAAGAAATGGGAAGGAAGGCTTCCAGGAAGAAGAGGAGGTGGGGGGGGGGAGAGGAGTGGCTCCCACAGGTAGTGCTTTCCATGTGCAATGTGCCGTGACCAAAATGAACACGCAGGTCCTGTTTATGCTCCTTAACCCCTGGGAGTTAGGAGGACACTGAGGCTGATGGAAATGATAAGGCAGCTGAAGTCACCCAGTTATGACATGACAGAGCTAAGATCAGATTTATTTAAGACAATGCAATTTTTCTAAAACCAAATCCTTCTTGGCTGAGGAGCTGGCAGTCCTTTGCATACCGTGCTCCATTCCTCCTAGCTCTGCCCTCTTACACACAGCCCTTTATGCAGAACACGCAATCCACCATGCCATGCCAGAAGGTAGCTAATGAGGATACTCAGCAAAAATGTGCCGTGGGGGCCAAAGAGGCTCAGTAGAGGAAGTGGAGGCTGGGGTTCCCCCACTGCAACCAGCCTTCCTCTTCCCACCCGGGTGTGGGCTACAGAAATGATAATGGTAAGTGGTGATGACGATGATGCTTTAGTTTAATGACTGTTCACTGAACATGAGAACAAGCAGCATTGGTCCCAATTTTCAGATGCCGAAACTGAGGCACAGAGAATCTCAAGCTAGGAAGCTAGGAAGGCTTAGGACCTACTCTACCCCTTGTAAGAGCTCATAATCACTACCCCACCCACAGTGCATCAGGGGGTATTGTTCAAAGGAAGTCTTTAAATTATTGGTCACTACCCAAACGTCACCCATCTCTGGACATGAAGCCTCCAAGTTATGGTGTCCAAGAGCCAATGGTCCCAGGCCACATGCTGTCCTCAAAGATGCAACTCAACTGCCACCTGTTCTTAGAAGCTTTCCCAGAGGCCTCCCTCCTCCTTGGAATGTCCTCCTCTGTCCTCTGGGCAGCAGTGTTCACATGCTCCTTTCTCCTCATACTTCTCTGTCACCTTCCCCTGCAGCCCACAATACGGTTGAGGGCTGAGACCGCGTTGTTTTGATACGCTCACTCCTTGGCACACAGCAGGTGCAAAGAAAGTAACCTCTGTGTGGATTGAGCTAAGGAGGAGATTTAGACAGGGACCCATCCCAGAGAGGGTGGCCGCCATGTTGCTGCCCAGCCCTGGGAAGTTGCTTCTTTCTAAGGTGATGGGATCCGAACACTGGGAGTCTGGCTAACATGGACAATTTCTTAAGTCCAGGTGGCTTGTTTCTTCCTTGGGGACATGTGGCATGGGCAATGCAGTGAACCAAGCTAAATTTGGATTCCACTCTGACCCTTCTTGGCTAATTGACCTTGGACAGGTCATTTCATTTCTGCTTCTCAGTTTCCTAGCTTGCACAAATAGGCCTCATGACACTTAGAGATGCGGTAAGGATTAAGTAAGACAGTGTATCTGAGCCAGAGCTGTGCCCAGCTCACAGGTTTTTGCTGACGCCATTATTTGCATGTGGAGCCACACAAACTGCCTTCTCCCCAGGAAAGCCCAATGGGCTGAAAGGGGAACTTGACCCAACTGGGAAAATTGACCCAGTGTACACAGAGCTCCTTCTGTGCCCCTGCAAAGCCCATGGCCCACAGCAATGGTGGTCACCTGCCTCTCCCACTCACAAGCCCTGTATTGTTCAGGTTTGATTCCCAGACTAGCAGTCAGGACTCCCCAGGCTATGTGAATTACATAAGGGGGTGACCACTAAGTAACACACCCATGGGGCCTGACCTGGGGAATTCCCAAGAGTGAACTCCTGGCTGACCCTTTTTGTGATGAGGGGTTGAGACTTGGGACTAAATGGCCAACCAAAGCAGACTGTGAGAAGGAGGTGGAACTTTGTCCCTGGGTTACTTCTGACATCATCTCTAGCAGATCATTTATGTCCTAACCCTTTTTCAAGCTCCTATGACATGCCACATGGAGGAAAGAGATGGGTAAATAACAACCAGCATGTGAACAGGTGGGAGTGATGTAAGGAACACGGTGGGGAGGTGGCAAGATGTCAGGGATGGCTTTGGGACCAGGGCGCCTCTGAGGTTACATCTGTTCTTTTCTTACCCAACTTCAATGAATGGCTAATTCATGCACAGGGAACAGGGAGAACCAAGCCCTTGATTGTTCCAACATCCTGACCCTTTGCCTCCGATTCAGAGCAAGGGGTCTAGAGTCAGACACACCCAGGATGAAATCCCTGCTCCACCACTTACTCAGTCTGTAACCTTGGCCAAGGCCGGGGCCTCCCCGTAACTTACATGGTTAGGGCAATAGCAGCACCAGCCATACTGCAACATGGGATAATGCAGGGAGTATGCTGGCACAAACAATGTAAGCTATTTGGATCAGGAGTGGAGCGCTGGCCCTTTCACACTTTACGCAGGTCAGGTGGGATCCAAACTGGACTTTGGCCAGCAAAGCTATGTGACTCATCAGGCCAGCTGAGCCCTGGGGGGTGGGGGGTGGCGGGGGCAGCTGAAAGAGCTGGAAGAAAGATTCTTGCACCTTCCAGAGGCGTGGAAGAGAAAGGCTTATAGAGGCCAGGTTTAAAATGATGAAGTGAGTGAGAAGACAATAAGGGGGGGAAAGAGGGAGCTTCAAAAAGAAAATTGGAGTAAACTGGGGGAAAGCACAGTGTTCGGAGACAGAAGTGGACGGATGAAGTGTGATAAGAAGATTATGGGCTGCTGAGGGCTGGAGTGGGCAATGAGGAGGGAGATGGTACTGAAGGGAAGGCAAGGAGTTTGCTGTGATAACCAGATGGATCAAAGGTAATGAGGTGTGAAGGGGAGCGGGTACGTGGGGAGCAAGAGAGAAATTGGAGCTGTGCTGGCTAGTGTGGCTCTAACCAGGGCCTAGAGAAGCAGGTTAGAGGTCCTGCAAAGGCTGTGTGTGTGCATGCGAATGTACGTGTGAGCACATACCCTAGTGTCTGTGTACCTCCAAACAGTTCTACTCACCTGAAGGGCTCAGCGCACACAATCTCAAGTGCCCAAGAGCAACATGTACTGTTGCAGATACAAATATTAGTGATCATAACATCAGCCATCCTAACAACTATCATTACTAACCACTTACTATTATGTGCTAGCCACTCTGCTATAATCCTTAAATGCACTTGGTGCTCTCAGTCTTCACAAGAATCTGGTGGCACTGGCACCATTATTTTCACATTGTTTTTAAAGATTTTATTTATTTGTTTTTTAGAAAGAGGAAGGGAGGGAGAGAGAGTGGGAGAGAAACATCAATGTATGGTTGCTTCTCATGTGCCCTCAACTGGGGATCCAGCCCGCAACCCAGGCATGTGCCCTGACTGGGAATCGAACCAGTGACTCTGTGGTTCACAGGCCGGTGCTCAAGCCAATGAGCCACACCAGCCAGGGCTGTTTTCCTATTTTAAAGATAGGAATCAAGGCTCAGAGAGGTTAAGTGACTTGCTCAAGGCCACACAGCTGTAAGAGGCAATGCTAGAATTTACTATGACATCTGACTGACTAAAGAGCTGGTACCATAGTTAAAAACATCCCAGATTCCAAGCATTTCATCAGGAGTCCAAATTCTGTTGAGCTGATATTCCCTCAAAATAATTTCTTGGTTGGAAGGTAAACAGAGCTGGTGGAACCCAGCAACAGGCCACCAGGCTGGCCAGAGGCAAGGAATCCTGAGGTCTGAAAGTGAGTCAGGTCCGCATTGCACAGACACCCACAGACCGTTCAGTGGGCAAGGGCGGCAGCCATCCTGCCCAAAACGTTCTTCTGTCATTGAAGAGGGAAGCTGCCACCAGTGTGCAGGCTGTCATCTACCTACCTGGTGGCTACTGGCAATACATATTTTAATGCAAATGTCATTACATCTTTTCAGGAAAAAAAAAGCAAAACAAAACATGTTTTAATGATGCAATACTACTTTTTTTGAAAGGGCACCCAAGAAAACCTTTGCCAGATTTATTTTATTCTGAGGACCCTATGAAGAGCTAGATAGCAGGAAATTGTTGAAAGATACCTTGGAAAAATCACAGCTTTTCCATCCTGAGTCAAATTCTGATTCCACCTGCTGGCGGTGGTGATTCCTTCTTTCACTATCTCCACCTTTCGTCTCCGTCAGTGACTGGCATTTCTATCCATGGCAGGTAAGTTCAGCCACATCTGCACTCGATTCTCTTGGTTGAGGTGAGGCATGTATGGGGCAAATATATATATGTAACTTTTTATTTATGTCATATCCCAAAACCAGGATGCTCATATGAATCACAGCTGTTTGTTTGGCACCATCCGTTCAGCCATGCTGAGTGCACCCCATCAATGAATGATCTCATTCCTCCTTCTTCACCATGTTTCAAAGCAGTGTCTCACTGTTTTGTCCTCTGGGCCTGATAATCACTCTTGGGAGGTGACAGGGCACAGGGGATACCATGGCAGTTTTGGGGGTGGAGCTTTTGCAGTGCATTAAGCATGGGCACAAAGGTGTGGCTTTGGGCAAACTGCAAAGGGGAATAATACAGATACCAGACATGCTGCTCAGCTTCCTGCAATGTACAGGACAGCACCCCCACGCTCCCAAAGAACGATTGGGCTCAAAATCTTGGCAGTGCTGCCGTTGGCACCCCTGCTTTCACAATGGCTCAGAGAGTGACAAAGTGGAAGTGCCGGGGACTTACAAACATTTCACATTCCAACTGATTTTCAAAGACCAAATAAGACCAGTGGTCGGTGTGCAGCTGGAGGATGCTATGGGAACCGCATTCAGAGTTGTGACTGTTAGGGCATGAGCCACGCCTGGCTGTTATGGCGAAGCCATCAGCAGCTGCCACTGAAATGCTCCATCGAATGCCCACATCTCGGGGTTCTAATCCCTATTGCCAGACCAGGCCTGTTAGTAAGCCGTTCAGGCCTCCTTGACGGTGTGTGTCTGTGACCACAGGAAGTGCTCGATATGTTGTGCAGGGCCCCATTAGAAGGTGGACTGGCACATTCTACACACTGTAGAAACACAGAGGGAATGGCACATTGTTAAGTGGGATTGTTTCTGAAGGATGAAATGAAGTTATTTTACTTTTGGCTGCTATGTGCTTTTCTGGATTTTCAAAAATTTCTAAAATAAGCTTATATATATATATATTTATTTAACTTTTTATTTAGGTCATTTCAAACTTACAGAAAAGTTACAAGGACAGTACAGGGAACTTCTAGAAAGCCTGTACACAGATTCCCCAAATGATTACACTGGACTCCATTTGCTCGGCATTCCCCCGCTTCCTCTCTCTTTCCCTCAGCTGTTGTACCGTGTTACCCCTAAATACCTGAATAAGTACTTACCAAAGTCAGAAAACTCACTCACAGTTCACTCCCATTTTGAACAGTTCCTTAGCCTTTTTCTTGACCTTGACACTTTTAAGATTATATACCAGTTATTTTTTGCAGAATGTCCCTCATTTTGGGTTTGTCTGATGTTTCTTTATGATTAGATTCAGGTTGTGCATTTTTGGCAGGAATACCATGAGACTGTGTCCCACTAAGCATGCATTATTTTTTTAATAAAAAGGAAAGTGCTATGAAAAAGAAATGGCTTGATAAATGAACACAGCCCCTTGCCCCCAGTAGTCCTTACTCCCAACCTCCTCCAAGGACAGGAACCAGGGCTGGGTCTTAATCACCTTGATGTTCTTTGCAGCATTTAGTATTCATCTATTTTACATTTTATTTTGTCCATTTGCCAAACGTTTCTGGAGCACCTACAACTCTATGCTCACTGTTTATGTTGCATGTCATCTCCTTCATTGGCCAAATATTTCCAGGGCACAAGCCCTGTGGGAAGCTGGTGTTTGGATGGCGTCCCAAGCACAGGAAGCAACTGAATATTTGCTGAATGGGATCCTGCTTTCCTGCCTCATTCTAGCTGGTCTGTGTGGCCATTCAGGGCACTTCTCCTTTAGTGGTACCATGGCTCTTCTTTCCTACCTCTCCCTCGGTGCTTATGACATTCAACCAAAATCATTTGTCTGCTTCCCCAACTTGTGCCTGAGCTATATGAGGGGAGAAACCATGCCGTCCACTTCCCTCTCCCAGGCGCCTAGCCCAACGCTCCGAATCAGCGCTTAACACACATTTCCAGAATACACGGCATTTACATAACCACCCAGTGTGGATGCGTCACTTTTCACCTTGCTTGTTCTGTTTCATGTTCCTTAAATTACACTTGGAAAGAAGCCAAGAGGAACCCCAACACAGCAGAAATCCATCATAGCTGTACACACACACACACACACACACACACACACACACACCCCTATTTGCTCTTTTAGGGGTGGGGGGGATTTGGGTTACTATTCCTTCAGAGTGTATTTCTTTAGTCAAAATGGTCCATTGTGCCCCAAACTGATAAATTCTGCATGTCAGGCATCTCAGAAATCGAGCATCATAATGTGTTATTAAAGCAAAGTAATTGGAGAGTAGCTTCCCCTCAGCTGCCTCCCACGCTCAGAACCTCCAGTCTTCTTTCTGGAACTACCAGTTGTCCTGGTAACTTCCTTTACTTTAACTCCAAAACCACAAAAAGTAAATGAGAATGAGCTACTTTAAATTAAATATGAGAAACAATTAATTTTGACAGTTTAATTGCATTTTTTCCCTCCCAGCCTAACTTTCTAAACAAGACGCCACACACATCAAGGATGCCAATTGTATTTTTAGATTCTTTTGCAATTAAGAAAGTATCCCTAAAAGAAATAAAATAATTGGTGAACTAAATGGTTGGTTCTGGAGGGAACTATATTAGGAATGAATGCTGAGCAATCACATCCACAGTAATTAGCTTCTAGACCATGGAGGCCAGATGGAGACTCCTCCTGGAAGCAACGCTCCTATCCTTCACACTCTCCCCTCCGCTCCACATTCCGACCCAATCAAGTGTCCAGAAATGCCCTGGCTGGCAGAAATTGGGTTGCTTCATTGTCCTGTGCACTGTGCACCCCAAGGTGGCTTCAGAGGTGGCCTCGTGTGTATGACCACCAGGCTGAGGGATTACCAGCCTATCCTGGGAAGTGACTTCAGCATCTGAGAACTGTGAATGCATTTGGAATTTAATATGTCGCTGTAAAGATTCCCAAAACTGATTCAACATATTCAGTGGGGTGGAAAAGGGGTATGTGATTAACTAAAAAAAGTAAGATGCCAAATGGTACAATCTCAGTTGGTACCATCAAGATGTGCCCGTACTGAAAAAGGCAGAAAGAATGTACCTCAAAACATTAACCCCTGAAGAGCAGGATAAATGGTGAGCTTTACCTCTTTATCCTTTTCTTTTATAATCAGCAAAAACTAGGTGATACACAAATCTCTACAGGGTAGGGTTCAAGTACATGCAGCAGAAACCCAATTCAGGAGGATGACCATAGTGGCGTCGGTATCTGATGGCCCCTGTTATGGGCCGAGTTATGTCTGCCCCCAAATTGGTATGTTGAAGCCCTAACCCCCAGACCTCTGAAAATGGCCCTACTTGTAGACAGCATCTTTAAAGAGGTAATCAAGTCAGAAGACAGCCATTAGGGTGGGCCCTAGCCCATCACGACTGGTGTCCTTGGAAGACACACAGAGGGAAGAGGGTGTGAGGACCGAGGGAGAAGAAGGCCGTCTGCAAGCCAAGGAGAGAGGAAGGCCTCAGAAGATGGGCTGGTCTTGGACCTCCAAGCTCCAGAACTGTGAGAAGTAGATTTTTGTTGTGTAAGGCACACTCACAGAGCGTGGCTGCGGCAGCCCGAGCAGACCGACGCAGCAGCGCTGATTGCGAGGTGCGCTGTGCTCAGGGCAGCTTTGTGAGCACAGGAGCCCTGCAGTGGCACAGGGCCCGGGACTCGCGAGAGACGTACGCTTGTCTCAGTGCTCTGCTGTTTCTGTCTTCAAGTTCTTCATACTATTTGAACAAGCAGCCCCACATTTTCATTTTTCACTGGGCCCATTCATTATTTAGTCAGTCCCGATTGTACCCATTAACCCGTGTATGGTTCCACTCTTCAAGGTGGGCCAAGGAGGGGCTCCCTTGTTTGCTAAGCATTTATTAAGCACCTGCTGTGTGCTAGATACTTTGCTCCAACACAGAGAAAAATTAAGCTCAGATCTTGTCCTCTAAGGAGCTGAGCTGAAGAGGGGAAGGGCTGTGGACAAACTTCATTGCCCATATGTGGAGGAAGCAAAGGGTCATGGGAGCATCAAGGAAGGCATATCCTCAATCCAGATGGCTTCGTGCCAAACTCAGTCACATATTTGACCCCATGCCCATTCTGGAGATAATGAGATTGAGGCTGGCCTGCCCAAGTTCAGCCACCTGGTCAGTGACAGGCTGAAACCCTGCTCTGACATCTCCTCTGTCCGGGAGGCCATGCCCCTCCCAGAAGGGCCCTTTGTGTAGCGTTAACACAGAGAGAGAGGGAACACTGAGCAGGTGTGTGGTATATTCACACCTGAAGATTAGCAGCTAGTAGGTACTTTCTGAAGTCATTTTAAAGGCTCTTGTTTTCAGCAGGAGGCCCTTGAATCATAAAAGGTGGACAGGGCCAACTCTAGGAAAGAGAGCCTGAAACCAGGAGCAGAGACTCCTGAAAGGGAACTAGAGTTGGCCTTGGATGAAATCGTTTTGGAAGCAGTAGTGCCCTGGTTTGCTCCTGGGGCCTCAAGGACCCCTTTGTGGGGAGCAGTGATGCCCACTCGCTCCCAGCTCCTAAAGTGTCAGCTAAATCATTTATTTTCCAATGTTGGCAAACTAACTGCTACGAGACACTTCCACACCCAGAAATTATCATTAAAAACAATCTTAGGCTAAAGTCTGCATTATCGACAAATATAACAGGGTTAGGGTGCCTAGCAAAGGCACTGTCACAAATCCTCATGTAACTTATCAGACCCCCACCTGCATGGCTTTCCAATTTTCAGCTGAGTCCTGAACAACTCAGGTGTGAACTGCGCAGGTCAGTTGAGCCGTGATCAGCTGAACGGCAGCCAATTGAACCGCGTGGGCCAACTGAAAAAAACCAAAACCAAAACCAAAACTGCTTACACGTGGACCCGCACAGTTCAAACTCAGTTCAAGTCCACGTTGTTCAAGGATCAAGTGGACGTGGTTTATCTCCACTAAAAGTAGTGCCCTGTTTTCTGTGACCCTCCCTCCACTCCGGTCTGATAGATCTTTTTCGGAATCTGAGCCCGCCTCCCTTGGTTGGTTCAGAGCTCTGCTGCCTTATTAACCTCATTACTTAAGATACCCATTGTTTAAATACGGTTAATAGATGGGAGAGTTGATTTCTTTTCCAAACTCTTAAGCAAGTGAAACTTGGTCGTTTTTCACAAGCAGGAATGAAACACTGACCGCTTTCACCTCTGCCAACCAGTTGTTGCATCAGCACTCGCCCTGCCAGGTGCCCAACGGGTTCCCCGTCCCCCGCTGGCCCGTTCAGCACCGTTTCTTCTCGTACATGAAATTCACTCAGGCCCTTTAGCCTGAGTGCCCCACAGGCCATCAGGAAGAGGCCCTGGACTCCATTATAACGTCTTTTAGCACTCTCTGCACTTCCACACCATGCTGGTGGGGTACCTGACTGTGTGAAAGGCGACTGCAAATAGGATTCAAGACATAACATCACCTTGCTGGTCCTCTCCAGCTGGGCGAGGGAGAAGGCAGGTCTCACTAAGCAACCAAGCACGCCCTTGGATTTTCTCAGGCCCGCTGCCTCCCTGACCAAGTTTCCACTCTGATGGGTGAATCAACACTTTCCAAGCCTGGGATGACACCTGGGGGGCCCTCTGCATGGGCACCTGGAGACACTGAGTCATGGTAACATAGGTCTGAGCACCTCTACGCCCAAGCAAGGTTGTGTCAACTTCTTTCTGCTTTGATTTGTGGGTTGTGATGGTGAAGAATGGGTGTGTGTGTTTTATTTTCTCCCAGCTCCCTCCAGGAGAAGCACATGGCAGTGCGGAGAGAGGGTGCGTGGGCCTGCAGGGAAGCAGAGGGCAATCTGTTGACCAGGGCATCCGGGACAGGCAGGCAGAAGAGTGTCTGAGCAGTTTATAAAGGAAAACACACAAACACACACACACAAGTGAGCGATTTGAGCCATTGGCCTTGCCTGTCTAAGTTCAGCAGAGTTGATGACTCTGAGCTTCCCTTGGTACCATGGGGACCTTGCCCAAAACCCTTCCAACTGTCCCAGGCAGGAGAGAATAGGCCCTCTACTAATTACCCTGGAGGCCAGCTTTCTGCTCCTTTGAAGCACTCGCTTTGATGTGATGTAATTCTGCTGCCAGGCCCGGCTGTGCCCAGATTAAGCACATAATGAGCAATTATCAGCTGGGCCCTAGAAGTGTTGCTGAGGCAGCCAGACTAGAAGCTCTGGCTGCCTGTGCCTGCCACCTTCAATTCCATCCGCCACCGACTCCCTCTGGGGCTGGGTTAATTTACTTACACCTCCCTTCACACCCTTGCCCACCAGTGATATTCTGCCCATCTGGAAAATGGGGTTGGAGGGGACCTCAAGGAACCTGCTCAGAGCCTTCCAGCTGCCTGGAAACACTGTGCTTTAATAACTACTCAAGGCCTGAGGAAAATACTGGGAGATGCAACCTCACGTAGCACAAAGCCTAAGAGGCAGGCTCTGTGGTCAAAGTCATCTTATGCGCTGCATGAAAGGCCAGGAGTTAACCTTCTAGCATCAGTGCCCTCATCTGGAAAGGCGGGACACCAAGGGAATCCACATGTGGGACTTTCAGCAATACACGGAGCCCTGCACCTGTGTCTAGCTGCTTCTCCATACATGCTGGCCAGTGGTATCATGGGAGCGTTCCCATCTTTGGTCCCACAGGTGAGGTGGGGTTTGATGGGCTCGTGGTAAGATAATTGAGGCATGGACAGACGGACGGAGTGATCTGCACCTCTGTCTGCCTGAAAGTCCAAGGAAGGAGATTTGAGCTGAGTTTTGCAGAAATAATAAGGACTCACAGGCAGTTTGATGGGATTGGAGTCCTACCCTCCTTCAGAAGGTCTTTAGGGGTATTTCATGCACCATGACGTCAAACCCTGTACTGACTGCTTTCCTAAAAGCACAGGGCAGGTCTCCTGCCGGGAGGGAAATATCTAACGAAAGGAGGAGCCTTCTCTTTTCACAAGGAGTGTGGGCTCTTCTTCTGTATAAGGAGCCCTTGTCTTGTAAGAGTCTCCTCCCTGCTCCTAAAATTCCTTTGTCCCTCAGCCACCAGGCTGGAGAAGGGACAGGGCCTTGCCTTCCAAGTAGTTCCCTTAACCTACTGCCAGGTTAATCTGTGGAGATCCTCTTCCTTCAAGAAGCCCCCTATCCACCTCCCTTGGTGACTGCAGGGTGTTGTCTGAATCCCACTAGTTTCCTCTCTCAGGCCCTGCTCTCTGGGGTCTTGCTGACGGTTCTGTGGGGGCAGTGTAAGAACACTGAGTGAACCCACAGCACAGGCCATGTCCTGCTCATCTCGATTCCTCCTGGGAGCCTTTGCTTTTTTTCTTTTTCTTTCTTTAAAATTTAAGCCAATGGCCTGAGATTATTTCTTGAGAACAGGATGGGTGGAGAAGGGGTGAGCACAGGCACTGGGGGATGGAGCAATTGCCACAGAGGGAAGCACTTAGAAAAGCCACCTCCCAGCCAGCCTGTGCCATCTCAAACTTCCAGAACATTCCATCTGCTTCATCCTGGGGAGCCTTCCCCTCCCTTCGGTCTTCCTTCAGATCCTCAAATGAAGCAAACTCTCCAGTTACTGTTCCTTCACACTCACTGCTCTTCCTTCCTTTTAACCACTCACCCTCAAATGAAGCCCTTCAGAACTCGGCTCCCCTCCCCAGAGAAGCCACCACCTCTGCTGCCCAGTCCAGATGGATGCCCTGCTCACCGTTCCCTTGTCCTTCATGGTCCTCTTCCCAATTTCTCCTCAAATACTTACTTGTGGGAATATCTGATCAATACTCATTTCTGATACCCATAATCTTCACACTTCACAAGGCAGCAGCCCACTGTCCGCAGTGCTCGGCAGGCAGCAGGTACTCAAAAAAGAGTCGGTAAATGAGTGACTATGTGTGATTACCAGTGTTGCTGAGGCCCAGGTACCAGTTCTACCCTGAAGCCCAGGGTGTGCAAGGAAGGAACGGGTCTGCTCAGGGGATACCACCACCCCTCCATCACGCGAGCCTTGGCTCCCACCACAGCTTTTATTCCCAATAAACTCAGGTTGTCTTCAAGTGGGATTTTAACAACTTCCCAAGCCAGCAAAAGTTTCCTTAAAATAAAATGCCCTCCCTCTTCCCAAAGGGGGCTGTTTTAGACATGTACCTCCTTTAGGAAGACTCACCGTCACCTACGCCCCTGCCTGCAGGTAGCTGAGCCACCAGAGTGGCCCTCCCTGGAGCTAAAGCCACTGTCACCTCAGAGGAGGCCAGAGAAAAGGGCAGCGGCAGGGGGGAGGTGGGAGGGGTCAGTCAACAGGCAGCTTTCACATCTCAGGATCTGAAATGATTGCCTTTCTCTCCTTTCCCTGTGGGTGGGGAGGTGTGTTATGAGCTGGTGACTTCAGGCTGGGCCTGGAGATGGAACGAGTCACACAGCTGTCAGGAGCAACTTAGCAGGTCCCTCCACACCCATCACAACTGAGGCCTGGGTCAATCCACAGCCCGTCAGCAGGTATTTACGGGGCCTGGACCAGGGGCTGCGAGGAGCAGTGAGCGGGCTGCCAGACCAGAGGCCGGGGAGAGGCCCACGTTGCAGAGAGAAATGAGTGTGACAGCACCGACGGAAGAAAAGGAGAGACCGAACACTGCCTGGGACAGCTGCCAGGAAGGAAGGTCGAGGAGGGTCCGCAGTGAAGACCCTCAGATCCGGGGAGGGGCCACGGGCCTCCCATACAACTCCATCTGAATGCCTTTTTCTTCACATCCATGGTACCAGGGACAGGGCCTGGCACACAGGAGGTTCGGGATTGTTTCATCTAGCAGTGACACATGGAGGAAGGCTGAGTTTGGGGTCAGACAGGCCAAAGTTCAAATCCAAACTCGGTCACTTGCTGACCAAATGACCTTGAACAAGTCCTTAATCTCCCTTCATTTGAACTTCCTTCATTTTCCTTGTGGGCTGAGTACCTTACGAGGCTCTTGGGGTAGTTATGGGGGAGGGTACAGGTGCTCTCTGCACACTACCGCGACACGCACCCCAGCATTTTTCTCCGCGTAAGGGAGAAAATGCACGCCCTGGGCAGAAAACCCGGTCTTAAATAAGACGTTCCCCCAACCGTCCCCTGGAAGCTCAGATTTGTGCCCACTGCTGTCTACCACCTTCTTAGAGTCTGAAGCCGCTGGAATTCACCTGTGAATTCACTTTTTCTGCACATCTTCTTAGCTTCTAAGCTGCGGATAGAAAAATTACAGTAAATGATTAGATGAGAACAGAAAAGAGAGCCTGAGTTTTGAAAAGCGCTCCACAGTTGGCAGTCTTTTTACATACAGCCTCTCTTGACAGACGAGGAGTCTTGTCGCGTTGAAGAACACAAAGTGGGTGGAAGTAAGTAAACAAACGGTCAGCAGCCCTGCCTAGCCGGGAGCGAGCATCTGGCCTGGGGTGTCGCCTGCGTGCCTGGTGCTTGCTCTGACAGTGGCATGAGACCAGCACTCAGCGGCCTGTGCGAGTGCCGGTGTGAGGGTTGGTAAAGCATTTCTTAAAAAAAAAAAGAAGAAGAAGAAGGAAGGAAATTCCATAATGATTAGCAATCCTCTGTACTCCATAGTGAAACTTGGCCGTTCAAGCTGTTATATTGTCAGTTTTCTTATATATGCCACCTCTTTAAGAAGGATTTGGCATGAGTTACTCTTATATATGTAGAGAATATGTCATCCGTGCATACGCAGTTCACAACAGAATAAAATAAATAAATGAAGAGATCAGGGCGAAGGGGAAATAGAAGTGGTAAAATCAAATTAATCCAAGGATTAGGCCATAAAATCTGGAGCAGTTGCTACAGGTGAGGCAACTCTGATATTAAACCATCCAGGGAAGAGGAAGTGGGCTTTATTTACACTTGGGCAAAGGTATTCTTTTATTTCACCCCCAAATCCCACGCCCGGAGTGTCCTGGACACATGTGTAGACACCGATACCACTAATCCCCCATGTGGTGGTGTCTTGCCTCACATCACCATTGAACATTGAGTTTATTTCCTGGCATGAAACCCACTCTACCTTTTGAGCCTCAGGCTCCGTCATTTCTCACCTGGGATTTTCCTCACACAGGTATCCGACAGCATCCAGGGCTGGAACAGCAATCTGCCTCAGTCTACGCAAGAAGACCAGGCTAAACATCTTTAGAAGAGATACTTGCTCAGTGAAATATAGTACTGAGTTGGTCCTAATTCCGCTGTGTGCTTACCATCTTGAGTGTTTGCATCTACAACGTGGGCAAGCCTGGTGCTTCCTCTGAATACCAGAAAGACACGGCGCCAGGGGTGTCCAACATGCAGCCCTTGGGCTGCATGGGGCTCAGGGTGGCTATGAACGTGACCCAACACAAAATTGTAAATTTACTTAAAATATTATGAGATTTTTTTGTGATTACGTGTTGCAGTGAGTTTAATGCAGCGTGTTTAAGAGAGGCCCAACACAACTCTTCTTCTTCCAGTGTGGCCCAGAGACGCCAAAAGGTTGGACACCCTGCACTACTCCGTAATCTATAGAGAAGTCAGTGCATCCCTTGGCCTAGCCACATGGCGCTTTTGTTTTTCCTTGTCATGTAGGAACAAGATGACTTATTATCCCTACAGATTCTTATAACAGGTTCACTCCTAGGGACAATAGGAAACAAATAAATCCAAATTCAGCAGACTCACCCTTCTTCAGTAGTATGGGTAGTCCTGGGGTTTGCAACCTACCTCAGGCACTTACCAGCTTCTTGAACTTGGGCAAGTCTTAACCTCCCTGAGCCTAGACTTCTCACCTGTAAAATGAAATAATAACAATACCCATATCCTGGAGTTATTATGAGGATTAAATGAGAGAATATACATAAAGTATTTAGCCATTTCTAGCACTCGAGAAAAGCTAGCTGCTGTAATTTATATTATTAATCTCATCAGGATGACAGCAATACTTTAAGGCAGTGGTGTCCACCAGGGACAATTTTGCCTCCCGGGGCACATTTGCCATGCCTGGAGACATTTTTCGTTGCCTTAAGTGGAGGAGGGGCTGCTGCTGGCATCTTGAGGGTGGAAGCCAGGATGCTGCTTGGCATCCTACAAGGCACAAGACAGAGCCCACCGCAAAAAAATGATCCAGCCCAACATGTCAATAATGCCAAGGTTGAGAAACCCCACTTTAAAGTACAAAAATGCCTTGTTCAGAAGTTTTAGGAATTCTATTACATCAACTAGACAAACCACACTTAAACAAAAAAAAAGGAGGGAAATACCTTTGCCAGTGTGCTAAACTGGCTGTATAATTTGACACAGTCTGCTCAAGCCTCAGCCCTGCCGTCTGTAAAATGGCCACATTGTACTAGTTGATTTCTAAGCACCTTTCTGGCTCTGCCCCTCTCTGTGATTCTAATTTTCAACAATCCTCTTTTGTGCATGAAGAAAGAGAGGCTGGGCAGAACCCTGCTACCTTCTGGATAAATAAGAGCACAATAGAATTCCTTTTGGAAATAAATCATCTTTTCATATAAAATCTTCTAAAGACCATTTCGAGAAGAATAATAGATCTGCCAGTCCAACACCTGCAGGGTGGGCAATAATTTACTTAGCCCACTGACTTGGAGGCAGGCCCTGTTCTTGATAAATGGCCCAATTAAGCATCTGTTAATCACAGCATTATCTCATCGGAAGGTAGAATACCTACTTCTCTCAAGCAGTTTCTCAGTGAGATAACATCACAAATTCCCCAAGCAGTGAAGGGCATTTAACAGCATGAGGGAGTGTGGGGGGAGTCAATGCCCCTCTCCGGGGCTTCAGCCCCAACGGTTGCTGGGAATATCTTCTGTGCCCCATCCTGGCCCTTCCCCCAACAACCTTCCTATAACCTCAGCTCCTGAACTCTCCTGTTCGTCTGAGGCCTTGATAATAAAGCAACATCTGCAAAACCTACAAGAACTTTACTGCAGTTAATTGAGTAATTGAAGCAAGATGCAGGGAGAGGTGATCTATGGGCCTGGGTTGAGGGCCGAGAAGGGAGACAACGGATTTATTGCAAAGGCCGTGGGCGGCCTTGGGTCCAGGCCCTGGTTCACGGGAAGTTTGAGGTCATGTGGGATTAAAATATCTTCAGAAACAAATGGAATAATTTGACTGAAATATCAGGAACGCTGTGCCAGTTTATGCCAGGAGACCAGGTGTGATTTATTTACCTGTACCCAACACATTTTTTTTTATATCTGCCCCATTAGTCTAAATTTATAGATTATTGAACAAATGGATATCCCTTGTTTGTGTCTGTCCGTCTGTCTCATCCTGATTGTTACATGAAGCCTGGCTTTTGTAGTTCAAGACAAAAAAAGTTGTGCCTTAAACAGATGAGAGCCCTAGAAACTACCAGGGGGTATGTTGGGCCAAAGATGTTTACAATATAGAGGTTATATTTGCTCAAAAGAGGCTTGTTAGAGCCACTATGCAATTGGTGGTAATATCTTCTTGTAATCTGAATAAATCCATAAATCTTGACACTTAAGCACAATTCACCACCTTGAAGTCATTGGGTACAATGTAATATGTTCGCTAGCCTTGTAGATGCCACATACACACATTATAGATACAGAAACTCACCCTTCTGAGTGCCGGGCGTCAGAGCTGCCCCGTGACTAGCCTGAGCGAGCAGGAAGACTGGCTTTTGGGAAGGTTATTGCTCCTTTTGTAGTTTCTCCACTGCTTTATTAAATCCCAAATTCCTTGCAAAACTGTACAATTTTAATAACTCAAATCTGCGTGGATCATAAAGCTGTCTAAATATACCTAGCACCCAGAGTATCAGACAGATCCGTGGGTGATGATGTCACTGGACCTGATTAACCGGAACAGGTCACCGACAAGATTTTATTACAAGTGTCATTTAGATTTCTGACAGCTTTACAAGGCTTAATGGCTTTTTATTAAATACATTGTGTTCAAGGAAGCTGACAGTTGGGGATGCCTTGTAAATACAATGCAGTGGAATTTCCTTAGAAGCTGCGTGAGAGAAAGCAGAAGGACCATGGGACATCCCAGCCTGTCCCCAGTCCCTTTGCTCAGGAGGCCCAGAGTTCATTGTCTCCAGAGGCTAAAGACACATGACCCCCCGATGCCCCTCCGCCACCACCACACTCTCCAAACCCAGCAGGTCTGCCCCAGGTCAGCGAGACATTTTCATCTGACGCTCTCCAGAATCAGATTCCTTGGCCCAGAGGGTGACCCACTTCGGCCACCCCTCCCAGACCCTCCCCTGAGCCAGCCTTCCTTCTAGGAATCAGTGAGGTTGGCCTTCCCGAAACTCATGTTCTCCGTGGGTTGATCAGCTAAGTTTTGTTCGCTTCTGCCCAGCAGTTTGTTGGACCCACTTGGAGGGAGACGGGTGGACCTACCGTACCCCTCACTGCCATCCTCCGGTGCTGGGCACTGTGCTTGGAGCCCTCGGTAGACGACCTCTTCCCATCCCACAACTGCCGAGCTGAGCAGGTGCCTTTACTCACCTTTAACAAATGAAGTGCGGTCTGAAAGGATTCACCGAAGGAGGGGAGTGGAGAAAGGAGCGCTGCAGTGTTTCGTACACGCCTAGTTTTGATAAGTTTGCGTTCTTTACTTCTCACCCCACTCTCTGAAGGAGGTGCTCTTACTCAGATTTAAAGATGAGGAAGTTGAGGCTCACATGACTTTCCCCACCCCTATCACTCAGCCCAGGGGCACACTCACTTGTTGGAGTAAAAATAGTCACCACCCCTTGGGTGTCCTGTCTAAAGTGCTTTACCTGCATTGTCTCATTGAATTTTGACAGCATAGTAAGGCCAAGTACTGTTCATATTATCCCCATGTCACAGCGAGGATATGATGCCCAAGCTCATGTAGGCAGTCAGCGGCAGAGGCAGGATTTGAAACCAGGGAGGTTGAGTCCAGGGCCTGTGTTCTTAACACCTGAGCACTGTCAAGCCGTGCCTTTCCCAGCTCACTGTGAATCAGGAAGGTGTGTGAATCCTGGACATCTCTGTGTTATTTACTGCTTCCAAATCCTTCTGCATGCCTCCTCTCATGAGATTGCCACAGCAGCATTTGCAAGGCAGGGAGACAAGGAGCCATGACCCCCATTGTACAGATTGGGTGGCTGAGGCTTGAAGTAGTGACATGTCTTGCCCTGGCCCCATGAATTACAAACTGTGAATCCAGGTCTGACCCCGTTTCCTGGTCCTCTCCTCCAAGATCAGGGCTTCATCCACCTTGAGGTCGGCTGCCCTGGCCTGGGTAGCACGGTGATGGGAAATCCATGCACCAGGAATCTCAGGGCAGGTTTTGAGAGCCAAAGACCGGCAGCCAATGGGAAATGGAAAGTAGGACTGACCTCAGTTAGCAAGCACAGTCAATCCTCATTAGCGGTAGATTTTGTAGTTAGGAATTCACCTGCTCCTTAAAATTTATTTGTAAACCCTAATCGATATGTGCAGGGCTTTTGTAGTCATTTACAGACATGTACTGAGCAGCGAATAATTTGAATCACTCAACCCATACATTCATAATGTCCTTTTTGTGGCACATTTATTACCTTATTTTTTTCACATTTTTGTGCTCTCGGTGACTTCACTGTTTAAAATGTCCCCAAGCATAGTACTGTGAGGTGTCCCTAAATTCAAGGCTGTGATGTAATTTACAGAGTGTTAGATAAGCTTCCTTCAGGAATGAGTTATAGTGCTGCTGGCTGTGAGTTCAATGTTAGTGAATCAACAAATATACATATATTAAATAAGGTGTCTTTAAGCAAAAACACACATTAAACAATATTATGTATCATCGGCAAAGATGTCCTAAGAAGTGGCTCACAGGAACCTAGCCCCATATTTCCCCTGGGAGCAATGGCTTGGTACCGCAAATTCATTGTCAGAGGTAACTTTAAAGAACACAGCCCCCACTGATAACTGGAATCAACTGTACTTCCCAAGTTTCTCCTGTGTGCATAGGCCTCTGCCTGCTGCTATCAGGGGCAGAAGGTCACACCCAGTCCTTTTCCCTCAGGACTCACCATTACGACGCGGAAAAAAGCCAGGAGATTTGGGACTGTCTGAGCCAGCCCAAGGTCAAGGACCAAACTGTGTGTGTGAGGCAGAGCCCAGGATAGCTCTGTCCGTAGAAAAAGAATAAGTACCATGAATGTCACAAGGACTTTTCTAGTAGCCACATTTAGAAAAAGTAAAAAGAAATAGGCCAACTTCATTCTAATAACATAGTTTATGGAACCCAACATATGTAAAATATTATCATTTCAATGTGATCAATATAAAAATGTTAATGAAATGATTTGCATTGTCTTTTTTGCACTAAGTCTTTGAAATCAGTGTGTGCTTGACATCCATGGTCCATCTCCACTATTGGGACAAACCACATCTCCAGTGCTCAGTAGCCACATGGGACTGACTAGTGGCTGCCCTTTGGGCATCATGATCCCAAAAGGCAGGACACGTTATCTCCAGCTGTACCCAGAAAAAGGATGTGCGCACAGTAGGTATCCAGCAAACACTTCTGTGATAGTTTGAGATCAGAAGTGGGTGAGTGTAGACACAGTTCTTGTCTAGGGGATCTTGGGCAAGCCACTTGATGTGTTCAAGCCTTGGGTATCTGTTAATATAAAACGGGGTGACGAGAACACCCCCATCTTCCCAAGGGGAGCATAAAATGAGAGAACATTATATAGTGAGACCTTGGTAAACACTGGCAGCAACTCTTACTCTATCTCTATTACTGTTGATGGCAGACCCGGCAGTCTAGGTCTGGCCAGAGTCCTACAGTGGCTGAGAGGCTACAGATCCCTGGAGCACTGGGCCCCCACCTCCTGTCTAAAAATTCAGCAATGCACGTGAGAGTGGAAGCACATGTCTGATGTCCCGGACTGAACCTGTCAAACTGGACACCCAGTCATATGCCAGGAGCCACCCCCAGAGACAATCAGAGGTTGGTCAGTCAATTACCCCCACTTAATGTGGCTCTGGTTCTCTGGGAACCGAACCTGCTATGTCCCTCTGCTTAGCAGCCATGTCATCTCAGCTGGGTTTCCTTTTTGTGAAAGCCAGGCTTTGTTCAGAGTTGGGAAGACAAGTGGGTGAGCAATTTTCTCCTATTGCCCTGGTCCCACAGCCTGCAGGCCTGGAGCAGGGCTATTGGGGTTTCTCCTTGTAATCTGCTCATCATTTCTCATCTCTGGGGCTTGCGAGTATAATCCCATGTGAGTGCTGGGTTTCTCAAATCCCAACTATATGTACGTGGACTCAATTCAAAGGAAAACTTAATTCATTGATTATGGAGAACTTATCTTGGACCCCAATGTGAATCACAGAAAAATGGAAGGCTTCGTCTACAACAAAGCAAATTATTATTGCAAGAGATACGTTTAGATGTCTGGTAAAAGAACTGTTTTTATATTATTGAAATAAAACATGAATTTTTAAAGTGTATGTGGGATTTTATAGCTTCCCAAGACCATGTCACTGAATTAGGGAGGATGGCAATGTGAGGGTCACTGGGGAAAGGCCAGGACAACCTGGAGGGATGGCCCACATCCCTCTGCCTCATCCATCATGTCACCCCTCAGCCTTAGGGAATGGACACCTGGCTTGGGCCCCTGTGCCCCCCGCCCATCCCCGCATTTAGATGGCAACTTGGAGCTAACTTCCATAGCACTAAATCCGCCCTGTCGCTTGGCGAGCCGGCACCTGTCCTCTTCTCACTGGGGGCAGGTAGAGTTTCTGTGTTTGTCTCCTTTATTCCCCAGAGTAAGTGCCACCTTCAGACAAAACTCGCAGTGGTAGCAGGTTAAACTTCAAACTGGGATATTTTGGAAATATCTCATGTACTAGGGCTAGCAAGGAGGCACTGCTCTTATGCATGACAGAATTCATCGAAAACGATGGTGATTTGCTTATCAACACATTTTTATACATTTTCTAAAATGGGCCCCACCTGCCCAGACCTTGTCTTTGGTGTGAGTCTCCCACAACCACGTGGAAAGGACAGCTCTTGAAATGTATCAGAAATAAGTGAGTCCCCGACTCCCCTTCTGAGGCTTTGAATATTGTTGAATCTGAGCCTCAGTGTTCCACTTAATGAAACGTGGATCCTATTAGCCTTCCCAGAGGGTGGCCAGCAGGGGTAAGTGAAATAACCAAGGTGCTCACCAAAGGGCCTGGCACAGAACAGAGGCCAAGCGCTCCCACTTCACCCCTAAAAGTCACTGTGAAATCAGAAGGGGGTTCTCTCTCTCTCTCTCTCTGGCCTCCCCCAGGGCAAAGCAGCCTGTTTGGACAGTGCATCATGGAAAAGGATGCTAAGCGTCCACTTTTGGGAAGTGGTGTCAGACCGCTCTGATTTGTGCCACCGAATCATAGGCAATACTTTCTCCCCATTTCTCTCAGCTTCTCTCGGGTGGGCATTAACTACCATCTCTAACTCAGCAGCCTGCCTGCTGTCCCCAAAAGAGGATCTGGGTAGAGCTCCTAAAGGCATTAGAGGTGCAATGTGCCACAATGATGCGGCTAACTCCTAGCATCTCCAGACTCGATGGGCTGGCTCCTCCTCGTTCTCCTTGCCACTGACTCTGCAGGACAAGTGGTTGGATAGAGAGTGGGCCAGGTTAGACAAACCACTCCTCTCTTCCCCCAGCCTTTGCAGCGTGGCAATCAGCACCTTGAAAAGGGTTGATAAGTGGATTCATCTAAGTGAGCAGCACTGACAGAATGATGGGTGGACAGGCAGAAATCAGGAACATGCTGAAGGGTGGCACCTTCCTGTTGAACCGCCTGGTAAATGGAGGGGCTGGAGAAGTTTTGGACATGGCACAGAGGCAGCTCCTAACCTCCCAGGAGAGCTGCCTCTCCCAAGAGCCCTCATGCCTGCTCCTGTCACTGAACGCTGCTGCAGAGCTGCCTGCTTCTCCAGCTCCCGGCTCCAGTGCCCCCGCCATCCTTAAAGAGCGTCTCAGCTGTGGCTGGATTTACCTGTCATGCTTTGACAGTTCCCAACGCTTCCACAGATCGGTTGTGTGACCTTGCACCCATGATTTCCTCTCTCTGAGCCTCCAGTTTCCCATCAGTGAAAATGGACATAGTGATGCCCACTTCTCAGGGAGAAATCATGCACTAGAACCAGCGAGTAATAAATGTTCAATTAATTTTAAAAATAATGATTGTTAGAGGATGTTCACATTTAACCCCTTTTCTCATCTAGTTGGGCAGAGTGAGTGCCTCTGCCTAGCTCACCATACCCCAAGGGGAAAAAAATAGTCTCCGTCACACAGGCCAAGACATCTTGATGGTTGACGGAAGTTCATGCCACTCAGGGCCACCCACCACAGCTTCCTGGTTGTGCGTTCCTGGCTGCCCTAGTCCAGCTCTTACCTGCTGTGTGTCTAGAATCCAACAGAACTTCTTTCTTGATGTTCAGTCCCCAAAGCCATCCAACTCCATCAGTGTAATGAAATGTTATCAGACTTGGAACAGGAGCACCCCTGTCCCATCTGTCCTCTGAAGCGTCTCTTCCCCGTGACTCGTGCAACCCTGAGAGTTTCCGCCTGAGTAGGGGCTCAGTGGGTTCGGGCTCAGACAAGTGCCAGGAGGGCCCTGCCTATGATTATGGGTGGGGGGTTCATGTCCCAGAGCCAGGTCTCCTGGCAGGATCCCCCCCAACGGTCCCTGGCAACACACCTGCCCAGGTTTAGCTTTACTTAACCCAAAACATCCCCTGGCTGGGCCTCCTCTTAATGAAACCTACCTAGTCTCTCTTCTTCTATTCCTGCCCCTTTCCACATTTGGCCCTCTAGAATACAAATCTATTCATGTAGATCACCCACACTCCTCAAAACCAATCAATGACTTCCTTTATCCTCAGATGAAATTCTAAACTCCTTCCCAGGGTTTAGAAGGTTCTCCCAAGCTTTCCTTTGCTTTTCTGCCCATCACCCAGCTAATTCCTACTCCAGCTTCAGATCTGAGTGTAGGCATCACCTCCTCTGGGAAGTCTTCACTGATGCACCTCCTCCAAGCTCCCACAGCTGCCTGTTCTTCCCCATCCAAGCATGTACCAAACCCTGTGTGCTGAAATTGCCTGTTCACCTTCGTGTCCGGCTGGCTGAAGGGACTTCACTCCTCCCTGCTCCCCAGTGCCTAGCCCGCTGCTGAAAAGCATGCAGAGTCAATGAGCTAATAGATTTGTGTGTGGTGACTCCTTCTGGAAACCGTACCCAAAGCCTCTCAGATTGGGACAAGCAGCTCAGAGCTCCCCCAAGGCACCAGGAGACATCAGAACCCTGGGGCCTGTGGGCCTGTAGAAGTTGGCCCTGCGGAGGTCTGTGGTTTTACTGCTCATGGAAATTAGGCTGGCAGATCAAAGGCAAGGCTCCTCCAGGCCAGACTGCCAGCAGCCAGCACTATCGAAATATCGCTGGAATTGGCAATTCGAAATTAAGTGAGTCGGTGATTGACACCGATTTGCAGAACCTGGCCCACCACTGCACCTCCTGCAAACCGGTTGGTTGGGAACTTGGAGCTTTCCGAACAGGAGTTCATTGAGCGTTAGCCATGCCCCGCCCCCACCCTGACTTTAAAGGGCCCCTGTTCTCAAAATTCTACACCATTCCTGCGAAAAGGCTTAGCACCTGAGATCCCCTCTCAGAAATAAAAACTCACAAATTTGAGCCAAGGGGAAAAAGCCTGGTGTGACTTTGCACCTGTAACACATGAGTCACTTGATTAAGAAAATGCTCAAAATCAGGTGTGTGATTCTCTCTGTGTGAGGTACAGGAAAGCAGGGGTGGGGGTGGGGAGTGGGGGGTTGGTGGGGGAAGGGCACAAGGAGGGTGAGAAACACCTTCAGCTGCACCAGCTTCAAATCCAAACCACAGTCTAAGTACTCTGGGCCATCCACATTTTGGAAAGGGACTTTCCCCCTGTTAGTGCTCTATTGTGCTGGTCAGAGGGAGACCATCTAAGGGAACAGCTGCTGGAGGACTTCAAAGCCACCCCACCACCAGACAGGCAGGGCTGTCTTCACCACCTTTGTCCAGAAGCTGGAGAGGACAGGGGCCTCTGGAGGAGGGTGGGCACCCTCCTGTATTAGATGAGGGACACCCAGCCAGGAGCAACCCTCACGCTAAGGCTCCAGTGGACTTGGGCTTTATAAATGCTATAATAATGCACAGAGAATCCGCAGGAGAGAAATGTCCTTCATGAAGGCTGCTAACCTGGCTGGGGGCCTGCTGGGCCTCTGCACAGAGCTCAAGTCCATCCACACATCGTGGCATGCCTGGTGCATGATTCCGAGAGAGCTGACCTGGGCTAACGATGCCCATGGCACCCCAGGGAAAAGGACAAGGGCAGCCCTGAGGCCCCATCTTCGTGCCAGTTTCTTCTGTAAAATGGGGGCGATCATTGTTTTCTGTCCGGCGAAAGCAAAGATCCAATGAGATCATTTACCTAGAGCAGGTGACTCAGTGCCTGGCACCTCCCCCTCCCCCATCTCTCCTGAGAGGCAGGCACCTTAGTTCTCAACAACAGTGACTCACAGGGCCATGTGGGAGCCCTCTGGGGGTGTTTTGTCTGCTGTGTGTCTGTCTGAGGCCTTTCCGAAAAAGAAGCAGGAGAGCCAGGAAGAGAGGACAGTTGACTGTTTTGTCGGGGTGGGACCTCAGGTCAGGAGAGACAGGAGGACAGGCTGGGAGGGCCCCCTTCCCAGGGCTCTGCCCCCTCGCTTGGCTCCTGCCTGGGGTTGGATGGAGTGGGTGTGGGAGGGCCAGGGCCCGGAGAACGGAAGGCCACCCCCAGCCTCCCCCATCACGTCCTTTTGCCCAACTTTCCTTCATGTTTGTTATGAGCGAGAGATCCTGGGTTGTATATTAATAAAACAATGGAATTTTTATTTCTCTTTCTCATAAATTACATAATTCAAACCTTAAAACACCTTTAATAAACAGTGACTGGGCATGTGACACTTAATAAAACCGGGCTCGGGTCAGTTTCTGCTTGACAGGCTACCAGCCGAGAATGTGCCTTACGAGTAAATGATTAAGAGGCGGGGATCTTTCCTGGGCTCTACTATTAAACACTTCAAAGGTTTCCAAAGTCAGATAAAATGAAAAGCAAATGTGTTTCACTGCCTCTCAAATGCCTCAAATGTTTTAGCAGGTGCAAGCAATGAAACCTTCCATGGTGACAGCATTTTAGGGTCTGCAAAGTGCACCCGACTGAATTCTGGGAATTCTGGGCTGGCTTCATAAAAATTCATGATTTCCAATGAGGAGAGATGGTCGTCTTCAGAGCCTATCTGTATACATATGTGGCGCAAAAGGAAAAGATCTCAGGGTCCTCCGGGTCACGGGCCAGGTTAACCCTTTCTGTTCCAGGAGACACCCCAGCATGGAGCACTCGTGCCTCTCCAGCTGGGATGCTCAGCCTTGTGCTGGCAAAACAGACAGACAAATCTCTGGGGTGGCCCAGACTTTCCAAAGGCACGTTCATGGTCAGGTCAAACCCAAGGGCTCTTTTTCTGGGCATGAGTGCGTTTTTATGTGTTCTAGGAAGGCATCACAGGGTATATAGGCTTAGAACACATAGATGGTGGGATTTTGTGCCATTTTTTAACTTTTACACCCCAGTTTCCTCATCTGTAAGATGGGGGTACTTGTAGCACCTACGTCATGGGGTTTTGGTGAGGATTAAACGGGTTAGCATCAGAGAGGCATTTAGATCCACAGCAGAATTCAATACATGTTCTCAATTTTTACTATCCTGTTAGGAAAAATGAATATGAAAGTTAGCATTCTACAACTTGGCCACTTGAGCTTTTCATTTAAAATTTGCTGTAACTTAGCTTTATAAGTCAGAGTAATCTCTCGCAGAGACATATAATATTTTATAGTTTACAGAGGACATTCTGAGACATTACCTCATTCCAACCTTTCAGCAAAAAGCTGGTAAGGCAGGAGTGGTCATCGGTGGACCCAGGACGGGCGCTCAGCTCTGCTGGCGCTCTCTTGCATAGCGCTGGACCCATCGCTTGGAACTCTGTGTTCCCAGGGTACCCATCTGTGAAGTGGGTACAGAGAGGCTCCCTCTGACTCCCAGCACAGCCCACACTCAAGAGCTGGCACCGCCAACACCTGCCGAATTATCGGAGCCCTGGACCTGTTCTCATCATGAGAAACTCAATTGCACTCTCCATATTATCTCGGTCATCTTGCAAGCACTTGTTTATGAGACCTCAACTTTTATTTTCCCCTTTCATAATGAGGACGGCAATGAAATGACATTCCAAGAGTCAATGAAGGAGAACCCCTTCGTTCTTGCCTCGGGGAATAGCTGAGCCGTGATCGTTATCACAGAACATTCTCCTGATTTCCTGGCAACACAGGATCATTCACCTCCCCCTCAACAATGCAATGCACACCCCTCAAAGTCTTTGTAGCTCAGGGCACTTGAAATTGGAACACATTCCACAGGCCCTTCACCACTTTGCCTTTGAAAAATAGGCATATATATCTTTTGGTATTTGTATGTAATTTGTACTTCTAGTAGACAAGGAATCATTGTAGACATACAGCCTTACAGTATGCTCATTTGGAACCTAGCATGACAGGTGGACACTTATAAGGGAGGATCTTGCTACCCAGCCACCCAACTTCCTGTCTGCTCTATGCCCAGTCAGCACATAGCAGAGATTCTTTTCTACAAAATCATGGTGAGTGTTTGGGCTCAGACATCCCTCTTCTCCTGTGTCCCCTCGCAGCCCACCCAAAAAACATAGTAGACCTGGGTCAGCTTCTACTTTGCTCCCAGCACATATCATCCATTAACTACCCATTCATACCTTTCTAACCATCCTATTGAAGGTCATTATTTTACGATGTATGTAAAAAAGGTAATTACCAGCATGTTCTTTATAGTGTTATTTATAATAAGGAAAGATGCAAAACATCTCAAGTGTCCAGCATTAATAAAATTTAGAACAACTATATGTTGAAGAGCTAGGCTGTCACTTTAAAAGAGGGTGATATTGTGTACATGAAAAGACATTCATTTGTCATGCAAGGTTACAAAAGAGCATATTATAATGCTACATGTCTAAAACAATCCCTTGTTACCTAGAAGTACAAATTTATTCACATATACTAAAAGGTAGGTATGCCTATTTTTATACATCTATGAGTATATACCTGAGCTGGTTTATAATGTTTCCTGCTTAATAATATGATTTCAAATTTAATTTGTCTTTCAATTTCTACTCTCAGTACTGGGACTTTTAGATTTAATGTTTTGTTCAATCTTCTTTCTTTGGTCCACTTGTATTTTCCAATTTCTCTACAGAAAATATGTTTCCTTTTGTTGTATTAACAATGTTCTTTTTAGTTAAAAAATACTAAGAGTTTCGTAGCTGAGAGTGGCTTTGGAATTTATCTTGTCTGATAGCCTTCATTTCCAGTTGGGTAAACTGAGGCCCAGAGAGAAGTGCCTCCACAAAGGTCCTCAAGCTATTTGGTGGCAGACCCGTGAACAGAGACTGGGTCCCCTTACTTGTCCCAGGTCTTCTTGTAAAGACCTGTGACGTCGCTGAGACTTTTGTACATATGGAGAGACTCTCTCCATGAAGTCAACTGCATGGAACCACCTTTTCCCTCATTGAAACACAGTATCCCTCATTGAAACACAGCATCCCTCCATTGGTTCCGAAGCTAATACCCCCCATACTGCATCCCACCCCTTCCCCCAGGTGAGAAAACTGATGACACACATCGTTGCATGTGTGCCAGGACACGGGTGAAGGGACACACCAGATTTCAGCACATTGTTCTTGTTCGGACTACTGCTGTGTGTGCGGAACAAGTGTGGGACGCCACCCTGCCCTCAGTCTGCGCTACCCACAGGCCCGTCCTGGTCCATGGTTAATGAATAACGCAGCCAAATGAATGGGTAGAGATTGTATCAGCCTGTTTCAAAGATTTTTTTTTTTCTAAACTACCCTAAGCATTTGTGGTTTTTCCTTCTCATTCATCCTGACTTATTCATTTGTTGTTGATAAAATGGAAGGCAGTTGTTCTGTTCAGTTGCAGTAATTTTTCCACTGCAGAAAGGAAAGAACTGATGTTCCAAGCAGTACCTTCAGTGAAGCTGAGGGTCCGGGTGAGGCCATAACGATAGGTGTGGAGAGGAGAGGAGCGGAAGGCTGGGTTGCAGCTGAGCTCTTGCCAAGGCCTCCAAGAGCAAGTTCAGGCTGGTGCTACAGTGTCCACCCCTTACCAGGGCACAGGGCATACACCTTCCCCAGCCTTCGCCTCATCATGTGGATCCCCACTAGCCTTCGGCACCAGACCAGATGGGGAGACTGAGAGGTGTGCAAACAGGCTGGGTGAATCTCGAAGGTCACAAAGCTAGTAAGTCGCCACCGCCCCACTTCCGTATTTCTCCTGTACTAGCCTCGGGGAGAATTCAAGTGGTTGTGGGGCCCCATTGCTCTCTCCACAGGAGGCGGAAGGCACACTCTGAGCCGTTTAGGAAGGAAGGTAGAACGATGAAATCACAGACAATGTTCCAACCTCAGAAGCTCCCAGCTTGGGGCTTGTAGCACATGCAACAATTTTCCCTCCTCTATTATTGTTCCTTTTAAGCCTTAAACTATCCCAAAGTCTCAGCATTCTCACTTCCGGGATCCTGTTCTGTAGAAATAAAGACACGATTACCTAAAAATATGGATGTCCATTTAAACACATGAGGATATTCATTAATAGCCAAAAATAAAAATGAAAAAATGAAGTCTCATCAGTAGAAGAATGGCCAAATGAATTAGGGTTGATGCCCACTGTGAGTGACTGAGCTTCATTGTGACATGTGGGGGTGAATTTCTATGACGTAGGGGTGAGTAAGAAAAGCAAGATGCCGAGGCGCATGTAACATATGTACATATCTTGCACATGGGTTTATATTTGTATGTATATGATTTGTGAGCATCGAGAAAAGTATAGAAGGACACGAAACACTGCCAGCATGAGTTGGGGGCGGGGGCGGGGTAGGGGAGTAGTGGGAAGAAGCAAGTTTTTTTAAAGGCTGCACTAAAAATCAGCATATGTAATAAGATCTTAAAGATGCACATTATACGCATGTGGGTGCCTGTCAACTTCAAAAATAACTAAGGTAGATTCAGATTCACTGACTTGTAGAACCATCAAGCATTTGAAGCAAGAGAGGTAGAAAGACACGTAAAAAATAGGGTTCTGTTTCCATGAAAACAACAAATGAAACTCGTAAGTGCCTGCGTGCCAGGGGTCGGGCTGTATGAGGGGAGTGGCGAGCGGGGGCCTCGTGCCCACAGAGCTGGCTACTCAGGACAGGGCTGGGTCGGTGGGCGACGGAGACAGCTTTTCTGTACGCTGTTCTGGCTTGGCTCACTTCAGGCTTTAAATAATATTTTCTTTGTGTTCCGAAAAGGATCAAATTGACAATGTTTTAAATGCTTCGATGTGATTTTTCACTGGTGATTTTAAGCGAAACATTAAGTGATTATAATTGGGATACATCCCGTGCAGGTGACAGAATGAGCAAAGGGCTGAGGTTAGTTTTAGTTCCTGGGAAGTCTCCACGTGGAGGAAAAAGCATGATGTAGAATTTTCCAGGCTCGGCTGTAACAGTGATGGGAAAGGCGGAAGGTCAAGATCAGGCATCAGGTGATCAGAAATGTTGTTCCTGGGAAGAAGGTGCAAGACCTTCACAGGACAGCTGTAGACATCAGCCCTGGTTATAAGTTCATGGTCCAAGTGCACAGCCCTGCTCAGGCCCAGGAATGAACAGGGCGGCCCCCCCACCCAGCACTCTATGTCTTCTTCCCCACGAGTGTTTCTCTGCGGCACAGATCATCACGGGACATGTTCTGTGTTTCACGTGTTCATGGTCAAGTTTCCTCTACTAAATAGTAAGTCTCTGCTCATGGGTCTCCTGTGTTTTGTTTCCTGCTCTATTCTCACTACCTAGAATAGTACATATAGAGCTGCCCAACAGTGATTTAACACACAAATGAAAAAACAGTGAATACGTGAAGACCAGAAATCCAGTGAAGAACTGAATATATAATGTTTAGTAAGGGGACAGGGAAGTGAAGGGTGGTACATATCTCTTTAAGTGGTACAGTATCAAAAATGCTTTGGGCCCTGGCTGGTGTGGCTCAGTGGATTGAGCAATGGCCTGTGAAGCAAAGGGTCACCGGTTCAATTCCTAGTCTAGGCACATGCCTGGGTTGTGGACCAGGTCCCCAGTAGGGGCTGCATGGCAGGCAACCACACACTGATGTTTCTCTACCTCTCTATCCCCTTCCTTTCCCCTCTCTGAAAATAAATAAAATAAAATCTTTAAAACATAATAACAACAAATAAAAAAGATACAAATTTAATGTAGCTATATTTGACTATGAGGAAGTGTGATTATGTAGAAATACAAGATGGGAAATAAGACAAGTTTCATTTTTAGAAAAATGGTCAGATCAGACAGTCTTTGGTCTACAGGGGAGGTCGTGCCTATGGTTCAGAAGACCGCTATGTCCACTCGGTCCCTAAGGGTTTTCAGGAAGGGACAGACGCTAGATATTTGGGGGGTCATCACTGTGATGAATCTGATTTACTTCCTCAGGTCTAACTTAATTCTGTCCTGCTTGAGGGGTGGCGGAGGGGAAGCCCACCATTAGTCTCCATGGAAGTAAGTCTGGTGATGCACTTACAAAACCCTCTGCAGATTTGAGGGTAGGTAGTCACTGAGCCCTTCTCTCCACATCCTGGCCCTCCTGTCCCTTCCTCTTCAAAATGCAGAATACATCCAGTTCCTTTAATCCCGCCTTCCAGCACTTCCAAGTGATCGTTGCCTCCCCAGCCTCTTTCCAGGATCTCTGCATTATTCTGCAAACATGGTGCCCGAAGCAGAACTCAGGGCCGCCCTTGGCCAAAGTTAAAAATACATATGTTGAGGCTCTGAACCGAAAAAACAAACAAACGCTGAGCAGTCTACCTCGTGGGCTTGCAAAGGCTTCTCCTATTGGTTTGCTCCCACGGCCTGGCTTAAGTAAGAGAGAGCAACACCTCGCTGTCGGTAAGACCACTGCCAGTCTCTGCGCACAGCTCGGGCCCACCTCGATGTTCCTCCGCAGCCAGGCCTCGCAGCTCTGATTCCTGGCCCTCTTTGGCCTCTGGGGCTCAGGATGGCTGCGTTTACTTTGTCCCTTTCACTTTGGGCAGCTTGCCACCATCACCAGCCACTACTAGCTCAGCCCCATGAGAAGAGTTGCCACTGAGCGGGATGACATTTTTAAGCAGTGTTTCTAGAGATGCCACCTGGTGTGTCTGGACAACTACATTAGAGCTGCCACTCACCTGGACAGGAGGACTGACATTGACATTGACCTGGCAAACAGAGCGTTTCTGTGAATGGGCAGGTGGACCCCATTCAAGTGCAGTGCAGCTTATTTCAGGAGGGTCAGGCTGAAACACATACACACACACACACACACACACACACACGCAGCTTATTGTTGTCTTCAAAAACAAATTTAAAACACATTTATGGAGTTAACAGACTGTGAGAGGTTTTTTAAAAACTAGAATTAATATGTAAATGTTTCAAGATATTAACAAATGATCAATGGGACTGTTTCATAATTGATTTTAAAAATTCATTAGGTACACAGTGTGGCTTTCTTATTAACTTTACTTGAGCTTCCAGTTGAGCCCTGGTTGCACTTGAGTGGATCCAGGAAGAGGAATTCTTATGGTCACCCAGGTTTGTGCCTCACCCTGGGACCCCACCCTTTGCTTCAAGGCTTTGATTGACACATTGATTCTGGGATTAGGCTTACTTACCCTTCATGCCAGTGAGACTGTGGGGAGGGCTGGGGAGGGATTTCAGGACACCCAGGGAGTCCTCTGGGTGCCTCCTGTGCCCACCTCATCTTCCCCAGAGTATTCCTCATGGGCAGTGGGCAAATGCCAAGATGAAGCACCCACACTCCACTGTCAAGGCCCACCCCTCTTCCAGATGGGGACAGGACTGTCCTCATCCCACCCCAACTGTCCCTGTGACAACACCTTTTCATCCCTCCCTCCCTCCCCCTACCCACCATGCCTCCCTTCACCTAATATTCACTGAGCACCCACTAAATGCCAGACACTTTGCTGGATACTGGACATTTCACTCCCTGTATCTCTCTTTTCACTTGTTTCTTTCTCAAGAAGGAACAGAAGCAGGAATTCAGGGGGCTCAGTAGAAAGTGGCTGCCAGTTGGTGACCAGTGACTCCCAAGACCTTCTGTCTCTGGAGGGAAATTCTGGGAGGCAGGTCTATAGGCTTCTTTGAGGTCCTGGTGGCAGAGACCTCTGTCACTCATCATGCTCACCCTTGCCACGTCGCTTTATTTTTCTTCATAGCACTTACTATATTTGACATGTTCTACATTTACTATATTTCTCATTTATCATTTCTCTTTCTCCCCACCAAAATATAAGCTCCATACATGTAGAGATTTTGTTTTGTTTATTGTGATCTTCCTAGTGTTTAGATTAGTGTCTGGCACATGGTTCACAATAAAAAATATTTGGTTTTAGGTGGACAGGTGGGAGGATAGATGGATAGATGAATGGATGGATGGATAAGTGGATGGATGGATGGATAACAGATATGGTTCCTGCCCTTGCAGGTTTTTAGTTTTGTGACAGAGACTATGATTTAAACAATCTTGAACATTAATGTAAAATTGCAACTGTGTCAAATGTCACAAAGATTACTCAGCATTAGTGAAGAATTTAGCAAAAAGCTTTGGCCTGATCTGGTGGGAAGGAGAGCCTCACTCTGAGGAACTAGAGTGCGCCAAGGTAGGGTAGCGAGGAGGAATCCACTGGAAAATACCAACTGTCCCTCTCTCTATGGTCTGGGGTTGGTAAACTTTGCTCTCCATTTCCCTCTTTCTATCTGTTTCTCCCCAGGAAGAAGAATGAGCAGGAGGCCAGGGTCCTCAGGAGAAAGTGGGACACCAACTGGTGGCCATGATTCCCAAGAAGAAAGGACGACTCATGCTCCCCCCATTCTCCCAATAATTTTCCGCACATGATGGACCACGCATGGTGGAGTCACAAAACAAGACTGAAAATATAACTAGCCAAGTGGTGCCAGCTGGGTAGGGGGTTCTTTCTAGACCTAAACAGGACTTTTGGGGGCCTAGACATCCATGAGTGTCTTATCTTCTCCTGGTGTCCTTTCAGTGCACCCTGGTACAAAGGGAACAGCACTCAAAGTGGGGCCAGCTCCCTGGGTTCAAAGACTTGCTCTGCTATTTCTCCGCTATGTGACCTTCAGGTAGTTACTTCATACCCTCGGCCTCAGTTTCATCATCAGTGGAGTGGAAATGATGGTTGCAGAAGTGTTTTCTCACACCAGCCAGTAAGAACTCGATACCTATTGACTGTTTTATGAGTAGTTGTCAAGGATGCCCACAAGACAAAGAAAAATAAGACAGCTCCACTGATGCCAATGGAAATGCATTTCTCCATTCACACACACAAATATAACGACTGGGTGTTCTCTATGTTCCAGCCCTGTGTGGGCACAGCGAGTCCTGCCTCCAGAAACATGAGAGGACAGTAAGGGAGATTCATGGGCAGTCATAGGCAGAGCAGGGAGCTCTCTTTGGAGACAGAAAGAACGTGTGGAGGGGAGTTCAGAAGCAGGCAAGAACACTGTAGCAGAGGGAATGCCACAACTAAAGCCAGTAACTTGTTTGTGCCTAACTTAGACAGAGATGGCTTGGAGGGAAATGAGCCTGCAGGTGGTCAGCTCTAACGACCACCTCATTCTTCTCCTGGGGAAATCCAGTTCTGTGCACTGCTGGGCTGGGAGCCCTGGGTGTTGGGGTTGGTGGTTGCAAGGATCTGAGGAAGACCCACTGGAAAGGGTGATGGGCACTCTGCCCTTGAGGAATTCCCAGTCCCACTAGACAGGGAAAGCTCCTGTAAATGCCAGCCAGCTCCAGGCGCTGCACAGAACCCACTGCGTGATCCTGAGAGTGGAAGGGGGGAGCTCAGCTCCCTCCGAAGCATCAGAGAGGCTGCTGGGGGGAGGCAGGGCTGAGCATCAGCATTATAGTTCTCCCTCCTGGCTGGCAACAGAAGCTCCACTCAAACTGGCCTATGGGAAGAATATGGGGAGATTTTAGCTCATGTCATTGACAAATGGTGGAGTGAGGCTGGATCCAGCTCCCCAAGTGTCTGCCTCTCCTCCTCAGGTCTGTTTGTGACAGGAAGACCTTCTGCACAGAGTGGTCCACCACTGCAGGATTACACCTTCCAGGTTCAAGGCCGCTGTAATGCTGCTTTCCCAAGTGCTCTGGCCAGAGCCCTAGGATTTGCTCTGACTGGTCCTGATTGGTCCCCGAGGAAGCCAGGGAGTAATGTGATGCTCTGATTGGCCAGGCCTGGTCAAATGCTCACCCTGGAGCTTGAGGGTTGGAATGAACTCCCACCAGCCACATGAACTGAGAACCATAGAACAAGGCTTCTGCCTGGAACCTTGGAGCCTTTTGCTGGAAGAAGAGAGCTGGCTGTTCAGCAGGAAAGCAAATGTTCACCTTAGAGGGCTGTTATCATTACCCTGCTCTTAAAATTGAGGAAATTGAGGTCCAGAGAGATTAAGCCATTTCCCCCAAATTACACAGAGATTTGGAGCAAAATTTCCCACCTTGTTTAACCATTATGCTCCAAATAGTACTCATGCCGCTGGGTCACCTGCTGCTGTGTCCTGAAAAACCATCATTTCTGCCTGCATTCTTGGGAGAGAGGGTCTAAGAAGGGTATCTGTAACTCAGTAGGCTTTCGTCTGAATAACCACGCCATCTGCCTGGAGGGCCAAAGAAAGCTCCACAGCTCTCCCCATGAATAGAGCCCAGAGTCATCCCCCCTCCACAACCGCCCTCCCCCCCGACTTCTTTTCTTTTTACTCTTTACTGGGTAAGAATTGAAACATTATTGTCGTAACTATTAGTTTCAAGGAAAAATTGTAATTGCTTCTAGACCCACTCACTGGCTTCAAGAGCGCTTTAACCTTTAACTTTCTCAGTACAAAAGGAGGCTCGCTGTGTGGTGAATCTAACAAGACTGTCATTTATAGCTGGCAGAGTTCATTAGTCAGTCGTAACAGTTTAATTATTAGCATTTTAATGCACGAGCATTTTACTGGGCAGAACAACAAGATTTGGCTTACAGAACAAGACGTCTTCAATGGAGCTGAATTAACCCGCACAATTGTTTGCATTGTGGTGTGTTATTAAAACGAGATGATGAAAATGCAGGAAACAAATGGGTCCATGTATTTAACCTATACACCAGCATTTGGCTTCATGGTGTGGAGAGGAGGCTATTTTCTTTTTTGGGGAAGCTTGAATTTTAAGACCTGCATTTTATTTTTACCTGCTTCAAATTATGAGCTACAATGATATAAAGAGGAACCACTCACTGGGCTGGGTGGCTTTCATAAAGAGGAGGCGCAAAGCCGGTGGCTGGCAAATGGCCGAGAGGGGCCTAGTCTGGGAGGCTACTGTTAGGGGCCCTGTGGCCCCGGGTTCTGGCTGCACAGAGAGTCACCTGCGGGGTTCTTTAAACTCCCCCATCCAGGCTGCACCTCCAGAGATGCTAACATTCTGATGGTCCAGAGTATTTTTTTTTCTTTTTTAATTTTCCCAGCCATTCCGACATGCTGCCAGGGCTGAAAACCGGGCTCTACCTCCCCATGAGAGGAGTCGGATCCTTTAACCACATTTGCCAAATGAGAGTCAGACTGGCCAGTGTAGACAGCAGGTCTAGTCACAATAGTCAGAAAGTAGAGGGAATCCAAATGACTGTCAGCAAATGAATGAATAAACAAGATGCAGTGTAGACATACTATGGGATGTTATTCAGCCTCAAAAAGGAATGAAATTCGGATGCACGTTACAACACAGATGAACTTCAAAGATGATATGCTGAAGGTAAAGGAGCCAGACACAAAAGGACAAATGTTGTATGATTCCATTTACATGAGGTACCCAGTATAGTCTAATTCGTAGAGACAGAAAGATTGGAATTTACTAGGCTCTTGGGAGGAGAAAGAAGAGGGGAGGGTTATTTTCAGTGGGTCTAGAGTTGTTTCGGATGATGAGAAAGTTCTGGGAATGGATGGTGGTGATGGTGGCACAGTGTTGTAAAGGCACAGAATGCCACTGAAGGGCATACTTAAAAATTGTAAAAACGGGACTTCCGGCCAAGATGGAGGCGTAGGTAGACACACTGTGCCTCCTCGCACAACCAAAAGAAGGACAACAACAAATTTTAAAACAAAAAACAACCAGAACTGACAGAAAATTGAACTGTATGGAAGTCTGACAACCAAGAAAGTAAGAAACATACATCCAGACCGGTAGGAAGGGCGGAGAAGACTCGAGTGGCCGGGCGGTGGCTGGCAGATCCGGGAAAGGCGCGGCGGGCCGGGAGAAGTGGTGGCTGCGGACCAGGCGTCCCACTCCCTCGTGAGGATAAACCGGGAGGAACAAGTGGGGAGCGAGACGGACCCTGCAACCCGGAGTTCCAGCACGGGGAAAAAAAGCCTCAAAGCCTCTGATTGAAAACTCCTGTGGGGGTTGAGGCAGCGGCAGTGGGAGAAACTCCCAGCCTCACAGGAGAGCTCGTTGGAGAGACCCACGGGGTCCTGGAGCATACACAGCCTTCCCACCGGGAATCAGCGCCGGAACCAGCACCAGAGGGGCCCAATTTGACTGTGGGTGGTGCGGAGGGTCACTGAGGGCCGGCAGAGAGCGGAGCAACCGCCATTGTTCCCTCTTGGTCCCCTCCCCCACAAACAGCGTCACTACCCAGCGATGTGGCTGCGCCGTCCTGGTGAACAACTAAGGCTCCGCCCCTTATACGTAATAGGCGCGCCAAGACAACAAAAATGGCCCAAATGAAAGAACAGATCAAAGCTCCAGAAAAAATACAACTAAGTGACCAAGAGATAGCCAACCTATCAGATGCACAGTTCAAAACACTGGTAATCAGGATGCTCACAGACTTGGTTGAATTTGGTCACAAATTAGATGAACAAATGAAGGATACGATAAGGGAAATGAAGA
>VMDR010000668.1:60000-91975 GCA_007922815.1 Macrotus californicus | reverse complement strand
GTGTCTTTAAACGTTCCAATATCCGAATCATAGGGGTGCTAGGAGGAGAAGAGGAACAGAAAGGAATTGAAAACTTATTTCAACAAATAATGAAGAACTTCTCTACTTTAGCCAAGGAAATAGACTTCCAGGGAGTCCAGGAAGCTCAGAGAGTCCCAAAGAAGTTGGACCCAAGGAGGAACACACCAAGGCACATCATAATTACATTTCCTAAGATGAAAGATAAAGAGAAAATTTTGAAAGCAGCAAGAGAAAAGGAGACAGTAACCTACAAAGGAGTGCCCATCAGACTGTCAGCTGATTTCTCAAAAGAAACCTTACAGGCAAGAAGGGGCTGGAAAGAAGTATCCCAAGTCATGAAAGGCAAGAACCTACATCCAAAATTACTCTAGCCAGCAAAGCTTTCATTTAGAATGGAAGGGCAGATGAAGTGCTTCCCAGATAAGGTCAAGTTCAAGGAGTTCATCATCACCAAGCCCTTATTATATGAAATGGGACTTATCTAAGAAAAAGAAGATCAAAAATAGGAACAGTAAAATGACAACAAACTCACAGCTATTAACAACTGAACCTAAAACAGAAACAAAAACAAACTAAGCAAACAACTAGAACAGGAACAGAATCACAGAGATGGAGATCACACGGAGGGTTATCATCGGGGGGTGGGTGCGAAGAGAAGGGGGAAAGGTACAGGGAATAAGTAGAATAAATGGTAGGTAGAAGATAGACAGGGGGAGATTAAGAATAGTATAGGAAATGTAGAAGCCAAAGAACTCATATATATGACCTATGGACATGAACTAAGGAGGGGGAGTGTGGAGGGAAGGGGTGTGCAGGGCAGGGGGTGGGGAGGAGATGGGACAACTGTAACAGCATAATCAATAAAATATATTAAAACAAAACAAAAAATTGTAAAAACGGTACATTTCATGTTATGTATGTATATTTTACCATAATAAAAAATGGAATAAAAGTGTGTTACCAAATGAGATTGTGAATAGAAGCCTTTGTAGGCTTAAAATGATGTACACATTTAGGTGGTAGTAATATTCTTTAACTATTTGTTTTAATCATATTGTTTTAATAAGAGGCTACAATATAAACAGCCTGAGAAGGTTAATTAATAATGTCAAACCTAAATGAGGATAATTAATGTCACTTAGCAAAGCCCTTCACTAGACTCAAAACATATTTTCTCTCCGGGGTAATTGTGGCCTGATTTTTCTAAACAGTTTCTTCTTTGACTGGGAGGCAGGAACTATTGGAGTGTCTGGAAAGAAACGGAAAAGTCTTGCATTTTCCACTTGAGGCTGGTTATTCATAGTGTGGTCTCACACATTGTTGGCGGTACCCACATGTTGGCCTCTTGGAGGTAGATGTCTGCAAGCCCCAGAGTGGCCTCTCCTATGACAGCCACCCAAATGGACAAAGGGTAACAAGCTATAATCCTAGGAGCTAAATGAATCTTTTGTAAATGCCAAGCTTCTGATGTAAATAATGGTTGGGGATGGTTGGAAGGATGGGTGGGCAGAGAAGAGGTAGAACACATCCCTCAGCCAGGCAAGAACTAACTCAGAATCCCAAAGAATTTTCCTGTGAGTTCTTTACTTCTGATTCAAGCAACACAATCCAACCCAGAGAGTCTGTGGGTTGGTGGGATTTGGGCCTGACCCCCAGACTGTGAAGACGTGAACAGAGAGAATTCCCTGCTCCTCTCTCTTCTCTGACAATTCTTTCTGGTCTTTTAACCTCTTGCCTTCCCACTCCCACCCCTCACTCATCATGATCCTGCAAAATGAAGAGGGAAAAGTGAGGAAGCCCAGGGGTGCTCTGCGTTCACTGGAAGGTGAGACCTGGAAAGAATAGTTCTTATGTCCTTTTGTGCTAAAAGACCTTAAGACTCCTTCTCAGCTCTGAGTTACAAGCTATGAAATACAGCAGCCCCTTCCTATCACTTACCCTAAGACAGCCAGCCTCCCAGAAGGACGAGGTTGGTGGGCAGGAGAGGGGGAACCCATCTGCCATGTTCTATTTATTTTGGTTCATTTAAATGCTGCTCTGTTTCCTGATGAGTTTAATATAGCTTACAAAATTGAATACTCTATAACAAGATAAATCATTTGATTAAAAAAGAAAATGAGGTGGGATATAATACAGAGATAAAGGCCAACCCCACAACATCATACCACATTGACTAAAGAAAAGGATGGGTGTGGGAAGGAATTTGCAACCAAGGGTCTACAAGAAAAGGATTGATGACCCCCTCTCCTCTCATTACTCCATCGGGACAAGTGCCAGGGCCCTGGCAAGGCTGCTGAGCACACAGTGGGTCTGCATTTCACTGAAGGGAGGGATTCTGCTGGGCTACCTTCTTACCATGGGAATGGTCCTATAGAATTTGAAGACAGACTACTTAGGTGACTGAGCTTAGGCATCTGTTTGGGCTTAGCTTCTGTTTACAGAAGTCGCTGGGAAATGCCATTCCCCCACCCTTGGAAGGCCTTCTGATGGAAGGGAGGCTGTGAACAGTGAACTTGATAAAACCCCTTCCACCAGAAGTGGGAAACATGAAATAATATCAACCACTAAAAGTTATGACATAGAAGAAAAGTTACGATATAGAAAAATATTCTCAATGCAATATTGAGCCAAAAAAAAGTAGTCTACAATATTGATCACATAAGAAGCTCCTAATATAAGTTTTTAAATTTAAAGTTTATCAATTCAAATATATATTAGGAAAAAAGATGAAAAGGAGATGCAATAAATGTCAGCAGTGACTATTTCTGCATATTCAGATCATGAGAGCCGTTTTCATGTCTTTTTCTTGTGCCTTCACTGTTCTCTAAAGGTTTGACAATGCACACAGGTTACTCTTGCACTAATAAAAATAGCACTTTAAGAAATTATGAGAAGAGAATAGTAGATACAACCACATTCTAATGAATTTGAAATTGAAATTTCTTATTGGGAAATCTCAGTAAATAAAATGTTTTCTTGGCAAGAAAGAAATTGACCAAAGAAAAATTATATATTTAGATACATAAAAAACACACCAATGTTTTATTGGAATTGTGGGTGATTTCTTTTTTTCTAAAGATCCATGTTTCATTTCCAAGCTTTCTCCACTAAATATGTATTCATTTTATAATCAGAAAAAACAAAACAAAACAAGACAGGAAAACCAAAAGGACAATAGGGAAACAGGCACAGCGTCCTGTGCCATCAGAATACTGAGCTCTGTAGAGAACTGTAGCGTGGTGGGTGCAGACACAGAACCTCCATCTTCGCCCAAATAACAGCTCAGGCTCGGCGCCTGGGTTCCCTACCAGCAGCTCTCACTTGACCTCTCACATGAACTTCATTCACAGCAGCCCCCTGAGGGAGGCATTGCCCTTCAGATTTTCACAGGCGAGGACACTAGCCCACACTTACTCAAAGAGGCCCAGGTCATGCAAAGGGGAGGAGGGATCCGAACCCCGGTCAGCCCACTTTCAGAGCAAGAGCCCTTTCCACTGCGTGAGTACTCCTCAACTATCACGTCACAGCCAAGACCACCAAACTGTCACAAACTCTTAAGCCACAAGGCAGCAGGGCCTCCTTCAGGATAAGTACAGTCTGTTCAGAATGTGCAAGTTTTAGTGAAAATATTACTGAAATCAAAGCATTGCACACTACTTTATGTATTATTGTTATGGTACTCGAGATTTTTGTGGGATTTTTTTTTAAAATTTCACTTCTGGAAGCCTGCTAATGCTTTAAAGCAACATTTCAATTAAAGGGGGGAAAAAAACTTGTTTTCCTAGAAAAAAAACTGCACAATGTTTTTTGTCCTTCTTTCACACGGTTTTGTGAAATTCTCTCCTCCCCCGTCCCATGTCCCCAACCCCTGGAAAGTGCACCCTTACTATTCACACTACCATTTCAACATCCCCAAGTATTCAAAAGAAATTACATTGGCAGTGACAAAGTTCTGAAGTGCTGATTATGTCATTGGCAGCTCTACCTGAGACATCACAGTTTGTTCTGGTACAAAAGCAACCGAAGGGCAAGCCCTGGATCCCTGATCGAATGAGAGGCTCTGCTGCCTTCAGAGGTGATGACAGACCATGGGGAGGGGTGTTCCTGGACTGGAGGAACCAGGCCAGGGGTCTCTGAGAGGAAAACAACCTGCTCAACTCACCCATTCACTCAGCAGACACTTGCAGTTTCTATGGGCACCAGGTACTGCTGGCCCTTGGGAAGCTCACAGGCCAGGTTTGGTTTAGGGCAGGTAGAATTTAGAAAATGAATTTCGTTCTGCTAATGTCCATTAAAGCTGAAAAACTGTAGTTTCTGACGGTGTTCCCTGGAACTCTAGGGATACCTGAGAAGTGCCTGGGGGCTGTGAAAGGGAGGGGTGGGAGAGGTGAGGATTCTTCCCCCATGACCCCACCTCTCCCTTCAACCACGGTAGCTCTGCTAGGGTTTGTTTAATGTACTTGGATTCCCCATCAGTTTCATTTAGGATAAGAGGACAGGTGAGGATACTAGTTCTGGTGAACAGTTTTTCATTTTGGCTTTTAAAAAATTCAGAAAGAACCCCTATTTAATGCATTGACACAGTGGGGTGACAAGCGACGGCTTCACGGCTCAGAACGCTGAACCAGTAGAAGCTACACGTGCCCTAGACCACCCTCCTTGCTTTAAACGCCTCTCAATAGCTGAGGAAATTGATGACCAGAACAAGAGAAAGAGGCAAGCTCAGGGTCACGGCCATGTCTCAGCAAGAGCCACAGCAAAACCTGGGGCCTGTAGGGGTAGCTATTCCATCCCAGAAGACTCAGACACAGGACTTTAGTAAGCAAATCACATTTCCAAAACGTATTTACATACTTAAGTCCCATTTCTGTGCAAAAATACAGAAATCAGTAGGATTTAATTATATTATTATTGAATATTGAAATTAATTTTGAGCTCCCTGTCACTCAAGATAAACAGAAACCTACTATGTTCCATAGTTCTGGCTGATGAGGAAACATCAATTCTTTTTAAGGGAGATTATTTTGTGAAGAACAAAGAAAAAGACTTAAGCTCTTTTCTGATGGAATATACCAATAAATCCCAAGAAACCAACATCCCCATCCAGACTGACTCTTTCAGCCCGTCCACATGTTACTGTGTGCTCACCCACTGGACCGCTCCCCTGATGGTATAAATGAAATCGCTGGCTCTGTGAATTGAGAAATGGCACCTCTCGCTTTGCTGTTTCTCATTTTTCAGGGTTACATCCATTGCCCCACACTTTGCATTCTGAGTCACCTGCATCTGCAAGTCAGAAGTACAAAGTTCATAGGAGAAAAGGGCAGGGGGAAAGAGAATAAAAATATCTGTGCTCTGGGGCTCTGAGTACCCCCCATGCCACCTCATGATGTTCCCCAACACTGTGGATTCCTGCTCTGTGTCACCATCATCCTGTGGTTGGTGAAATCCGTCTCGGTTCATTCCTACCACACCACCACCCTTGAAAGTAGCTCCCGGTCTCATGGATCCAGAAAAGCCCGAGAAGTAACGAGGCTCAGAGCTTGCCCTCGTTCCAAGGATCTTCGGTCAGAAACTTCAGCCCCCGGGGCCGGGTGGAATCTGCAAGGACTGGAATTACACCAGGGGGTTCAGGAGGCCTGGGACCACCTCTAGTCTAGCCGCTCTGAGAGCCCTACAAGGCTGGTGTCCTTGGCCATCACACAGACTCATGTGCCAGGGCTCAGAGATGTTCTGTGATTTGATCAGCACCACACAGCCAACAGCAGTGGGACAAAGTTTTAATCCAAGAACTTCTGGCCCAAACCTCTGCCCTTAGCACTGACCTGGTTTGATTTAACTCAATGATTTATCAGCTACCACCACTGGCAACTCAGTTTACACTGGGTCAGCTAGTCAACTAGTTAGTAGTCTCTGTGTACATTTTTAGACATACTCAGCCTCATTGCAAACAGGATTGGAAGCATTGGATTCTCTGTGTTTGCTGGAGTCTCCTCCAAACAGAGCTGCCGCTCCAGCTGGACTAGTGATACAGCAATCCCACGAGGATGTCTTCTCCGGATGCAAGTTCAGACTTCTTAAGAAACTCACAGCCAAGACGTCCAACAAGATGCTTAGGAACCTTCTCATGCTCTGTTGAGTGTTTGTGCGCCCAGGATGCTGCCGTTCAGTCTGTGAAGGTTGTATGCATACCTGGAAACTCAAGCCTGCCTTTGCCAGGCCAAACACTAAGCACCAAGCAAATGTCATCCGGTGAGGAGCAAAAGGCCCCTGGAGAGTCAAGTGGGGGGCTGTGAGCTGTGCCTGTCTCCGCTGCCATCATTCTGAACACGGGTGTCATCATGGAAGCGTCTCCCTCTCCCTCTCCTCCCTGACGGGAACTGCACTGCAGAGAGAGTGGTCCAGAGTAGCAGAACGGGCTCTTTCTGACCCTCTGGCTCACTTCCAAGCCTGCTGGTTGATGAAACCCATTGCAATGATCTCCATGAAATGCAGGAAAATGGGTCACTCCCCAAATTACCAAGTCTGCCAAAAATAGGTACATTACATCATGGCCACACAGGACCTGACTCTTTTTCAACCAGGTGTGCAACTGGGGGGTTTTTCTAAGTAATTTGCCGGCTGAAAAAAGAGGCTGCCATTCAGGGAGCCCTTATTAGCCTGGAATAACAGCCCAAGTGTGTTCCAGGCACTGAGAACTATTCTCAGCCCTTTACCCCTATTAACTTGGTTATTCTCAGGGCAGGTTAGTGGCGGTGGGAGGTGGGGGTGGGGGGTGGATGTTATCGGCATGCCTCGTTTACAGGTAAAGAAACCAGGGCACAGAGAACTTGCATCGCTTGTCTGAGGTCCCCCGCCAAAGCTCCCAACTGCACACTCTGCTGGGTCTTATGCAATGAAACAGCTTTTCAAAGTCCCGTAAAGGTTTTCATCACATTACTCAGGTGAAAATCAGAACCTCCGATCCAGCTGTCACTATGGACAAACAAGGAAAGATGGAAATGGCAGAGACAGCATTAGCAGGTGGTTTTCAGAACCCAGCTTCACTTTGCTGATATGCAGAAACCGTGCAGCACCAAAAATAAAGAATAAACATGTTGGGGTGGGGGAGGCGAGAGATGGGTAGCAGAGGTTAGAGGTGATGTTAAAAGTCTTCCACTATGGGGCCTGAATGAGCCCCTGCTTGTGACACATCAGTCCCCTAGTTCTGCTTGCCGGGTCATTTGCAAGGCCAGGCCCTCAGGTCAAACTGAGCCCGATGCACCAGGAGACCTTCCAGGAGACGGCGCTGCATCCGTGGGCATTGCCAGGGCTTCTGCCCCCTGGGCTCCTAACTGCCCAGCTCCCAAAGGACACACCTCCCCCAGGCAGCTAGTTTTATGTGGGGTGGTGATATGTAAATTCAGTGAGGAGCTCTGAACGATGACAAAGTTAGCTTTCCTGCAGAGTCTGTTTCAGGAAATCATATTTTCAAGGTAGAGATTAATTATTCCTGTAGTGACACAGCATTGTCTCCTCTTAGCTCTGAGAGAGAATGAGAGGGACAGAGCTAGAGACAACACCCAGGCTCACCTTACTCTCCATTCCTGCCCCAGGCAGATGGGGGGCTAGAGACCCCACAAGCTCACTGTCTTCAGCAGTGGGAGGAAACAAGCCCACGGGCTCCCCAGGACACACACTGGTGTGGCCGGCAGCTTAGAGTCCTGGTGAAAAGCCAGACTCCTGGGTGCCTGTAGTCCAAAGGGACCCAAGACATCTGCTCAGCGCTGCTGGATAGAAATGCAGCACAAGCCACAGAGGCCATTTTAAATCTTCTAATAACCATAGTAAGAAAAAGTAAGTGAAAAAAACAGGTGAAATTAATTTTCATATATTATTTAGCCTAATATTTCCAAAATATTATCACCATGGCATGGAATCAATATAAAAGGTATTGAGATATTTACCTTCTTTTTAGATACTAACTTTTTGTGTATTTTACACTCATAGTACTTTTAAATTTGGAATAGCTACATGTGGCCAGTGGCCACCACATAGGACAACAGAAGTCTAGCCCATTGCTCCATCTGGATTAACACAAATCTTCTTTCTGTAGCACCCTCCCCTCCTGCTCCCTCCCCGCCCCATCCGTCCCCCACCTCTGCAACCCCAGGAATCAGCTCCCTGCTATTCAAGTGAGGTCATCACTGGGCTCATTAGAAATGCAGAATCTCAGGATCCACCCAGGACCTATTCAAACCAGGACCTGAATTTTAAGTCTTCCCAGGAGATTCATTTGAACAAGAAACTCTTAGAAGCCTGATGCTTCTTCTTAAACACTTCCAGTGACAGGGGACTCACTACCTCATCCCCAAGGAAGCCCCTGCCATCTTCACCTGGTTTCAATGATTAGAAAAGCGTTTAGCCTCCCGTCATTGAATCTCTGTGAGGCAGACCCTGTGCTAAGGGCATCGCATAAATGATCTCGTTTAGGTCCAGCACTGTCCTATGGGATGAGGGCTAATTTGGGCTCCTTTTTTTTTCATATTTGTACATGACAAAACGGAGGCCCCGCAATTGTAGATAACTCATCCCAGATCACATGGCCAGCCAGCAGCCTGTCTCAGTACTGGTTTTCTTAGCCACTCACTACACCAGGGCCTCTGGCACCTTCTGCCTGCAGCTCCTCCTGCACCCCTGCCAGAGGCCACTGGAAACCCTAGAGACGTCCATCTTCCCAGTTAAATGTCGTCGTTACTCAGTGAAGTTCATCTTCAGTTCCCCGGCTTTGTGTTTGTGTGGGTTTCACTTATTACAGATTTCATTTCTTTTGATTCAATATTCCGTTTATTGCTTCATAAACCCTGTTGGTACCTGCCTGCTCAGCATTTCCTTTCCTCGTCAAGGTTTAGGGCAAGTTTAGAAACTGGCAACTAAGCAAATAGACAGAAATTAATAAAAGCCTATGATATCATTAGGTAGCTCAAACATTCCTGGTGTCCAATTAAACAGGGTATGTGGTTAGGGCAGTTACGTTAGGTGCACACGTTCCAGGAAGGACCCCAATTATACAAGTTCACGTGGAGGTACCACATTGAGGAGGATGCTGAACCTTCTACAAAATGTCATGAGGTAACGAGCAGGATGGGGGTAACAGTGGAAAGAAAAAAAGAAAGACAGTAAGCGAGCTGTGAAGGGGTTTTATCCCCTTAAATGTCACGTGCCAGCCCCAGAAAACCAGAAAAACATGGTGCTCCATCTGTCTGTCTTTCCACCAGGGCCAGGAATTGCCGACTGCACAGCAGAGGGCTGAGCATCGATAGGAAACGTATTCTGCTGTCTTAGAAATGAATATTCTCATTTTCAAAGACAAATCATTTGTGTTGAATAATAATCATGGAAATCACTGGAAGACACACTGTGTTCTTTGATAAAGAATTTGATGCTTGTTAAGGGACGGTGATCTTCAGCTTTTCAGGAAATGCAGAATCACTGTGTGCTTGAGGGAGAGTGGGCATGGAAGCAGGAAGAGGAATGAAAGGGGGACAAGGAATTAGAATCGAAGGCGTCAAATCTACGGAAATGAAACACCTTTCTGCCCGTTTGCTTCTACATCACCTGAAATGCCTGCACTGCTTTTCTCTGAAGATAGAAAGTGTATTTGGGGTGGCCAACCTTAAGATGGTGACCCTGTGGGATACACCATGTTCACTTGGAGGAGGGGCTGAAGGGATCCCAGAAAAATCCACAGCCATCCACCTGAGTACCCAGAGGCCTTTTTCATATCATTGATAAAGAAATACCAGACACACCGAGATGCCACAAACAGAGGAAACAAACAGTGGTTTCACATATGAATCCCGACTTAAAATCCTAATGGCAGACCATCTGAATGCAGCCCGTGACTGAGGATCTAGATCCTTCTGACACGGGCATTTCCATGCAGCTGCAGGCCCTGGTTGCTTTGAAGATGGTTAAGGGTCTTGTCCAACACAATCTAGGGTATGGCAGCTGGTGTGAAATACTCCCCAAACATCAGCTCTGGTGCCTTCAGAAGCCCCCACTCCATGGTCACGTCATTCCTTTCGTTCATTCAACATTCCACATCCACGTTCGGTGTCCTCCTGCAGGACACAGGTCTGGGTCTCTGGAATAAGTGAGTACAGTTCCAGCCAGCAGGATTTGGTTAACATGCAGCAGATTCTTTGGGACAGAATTACATGCTCAGGACAACGCTCAGCTCGTTCTGGGCATTCAGTGTAAGTCTGTCTACAGACTGTCCTTGGAGACCTCACCTCTGTGTTCTAAAGCTCCCCCTTTGTAGCCGTAGGCATGATGGCGGCGGACACTTCCTGGAGGTTTACTTTGTCCCAAACACCATGCTAAACGCCCCATGACATCGCCCCGGTGAGCACCCACCCAGCAGGAGGAGATTGTGGCTACCACTTTGATCTCTGATGAAAGGAAACTAAGGTGCCAGGAGATTCGGTAACACATCCAGTGCCCCCTTCCAGTGGGTGGCAGGACCCAGCTCCAGCTGGTGATCACTGGCCTCCTGGTTTGGAGCCACCTCTCTCAGATGCTTCGTTCTTATATTCGCTCTGGGCGTCAGAGAATCAGAGGGACCCAAACGGCTCTTTCTCGAGGGGATGAGCAAGGGAGGTCGCTCTGCAGCAGGAACTGCCCCCCCTTGAAATGCGCCCGCAGCAGCTTTGTTGGAAAGCCCACCACGGATTCGCTCCTTCTGCAGTTTGAAAGTCATTTGGGAACTTGGGCCCCGTGCCAGGCGCTGCAGATAGAAGGATGAATAGGTTCCTGCTCTCCAGGAGTCACAAGCTGGTCTGGGGGGCAGATGAAGAGACGCACACTGTTAATACAATGTGGCACTGAGGAAGACTTCTCCAAATGCCGCCAAGCTGGCACCACCAGGCTAGGCCCTGAACAGGATGTGGGGACGTTGCAGACCCTGCCCTCTGGTGGCTTACAACTTCTCTGTCCCCCAACAGCTTAGGAGCTGGGCAGTCCACCCTCGAGCCCAAATGCAGGGTCAGAACCAAATGTGTTTGAGGCATGTAGAGGGGGTGAGATCATTGCGAGGTGAGGTCATTGCCACTCTCCAGGAGATAAAAGCAAAAACAGGCCTCACAGATGCCCCGAGTGTCCCTGTCATTTTTAGGCATTTCCCTGGAGACAGTTATGTAGGAGAGTGGGGATGGCAGAGCTTGCCGTGGCCACATCTGCACAGCAGTCCTCGCTGAGGGCCCCCACGGCCGTCTTTGCCTCCACACTCCACTTTGGTTAGAAAAACCTCAGGAGAACATCGTCTTGGTCAAGGGTATACAAAGCTCAACCCAGGTCACTGACTGGGGATCGCTGAGGGTCAGTGGGGTATAGAAGCTCCTTGAACTTGGCTTTGGACTTTGAAAAACACGGACAAACTGTCTTAACACTCTGAAGGGAAACATGTAGTGGAAATAGCCTGGAGAGCTTTCTCCAGAGGGCCACAGGGCCACGGCCACTTCTCAGAGCCCTGGCCAGGGCTCTGGGGGGTTCTCCCAGCCTCCACTGGACCAATTTTCCAAAGTGCTCTGTAATTAATGCCTCCCCGAAGAGATCCTCTCCGTGTCACTGAGAAGAGAAAAATAAAAGCATTCCTGCAACTGTTTTATACCAGCAGCCGAGCAGATTCATTTTTAGCCAGCTCAAATCAAGTACCCTGATGTGAGTAATAACAGAAGCCAACATTTGACAGGACACTCTGTCAAAGGCTAGTCAAGCATGCTTGTCACTTTCAAAAAGCGGAAGTAGAGTTGACGTAGGGTTTGCAGGAGACACTGCTATTAATAGAACAGCTTGCTGGTTTTATTTTCTTTTCCTCTGGAATGTCTACAGGAGAATAGCTGGTGTAGCCTTTGTGGTACCTGGCATAGAATCTCTTAAGTATAATCTGTTTCTATACAGTGCATGGATTTATTCACTTACTCACCAAGTATTTATTGAGCACCTACTAAATGTAAGACACTCCAAGTAGATGCTAGAGACGACTGACAAGGTCCCTGCCCTCATGGAGTTTGTATTCTTGTGGAGGAGACGGACACATATAAAATAATCAGATACACCTGTTAAATACATTACAATTTGTGATAGATGCTTTCCAAAAAAAAAAAAAAGTAGAAACAAGAAGTGACTAATTTTAGAGAAAGATATATTTGGGATTCAGGCTCAAAAAGAACCTCCCTACAAAGGGAATCACTATGCTTTATTCAAAAAGGAGCCCCCTTGCCAAGGGCAGGGAAAGGAATTTCAGGCTTGAGGAATAGCTTGTGCAAATGTTCTGGGGTGGGAGGGAGCACAGCTTAATTGGGGAAGCTGAGCGAGAGCCAGTGGGGCTGCGGTGTGTTGAGTGACAAGGAAGGGGCTAAGGGAGCACGCAGGGGCCAAGCCAACTGCTCCGTGCTCTGAAGGTGGCCTGTCTTCACCAATCTTCTGCCTGGCTTCACTTAGCAACTCACTGCAACAGACCAGTGCCTGACTCCTCCCCCTCTCCCCCACTTAGCATCCCAGCCCTCTTCTGAGGCTTCATAAGGAAAAACCAGCACACTCTGGCCACCCTCTGCTTTGTTCCAGGAGTTTCTGCAGTGATGAAGAAGCAGGGTCTGTAAGAAAGGACATGCGTGACGTTCCCCCAACACACACGGTCTTCCCGCCCCATCGAGCCAGCCCGGGGTGGCTGCACTCAGTGTGCTGCCACAGTCGTTGGCAATAATTGTTGCATTAATTGGTGCTGTCCAGACCAGACAGAACGTAAAAGATCCCACTGTGTCCAATAATTAATGTTTTTCCCTCACTGCAACGCCATTAATAAGGGGCTCTTCCAAGAACCGAGTAATTGGCTGCTTGGGCGTCATTAGGGTATTTATAGATACGCTTTGGTCTGGAGACAGAGAGGAAAGCTGATTATGTTTATTTAGACTCTATTATCTATCGCTAATGTGTTATCCTGCGTTCCGATCGTCCCCATTCTCTGGGTCCTAATGATCCAGGGCACAGTCACCATGTGGTTCCAGTGACCTGCAACACAGCTCTCTCTGCTGCAGAGGAGAGAGGGGGCGGACACGGGGGCCCTTCACAGGTTCCACTTGCTCCCACTCATCCACTGCGACCCTTCCCTTTCTACTGAGAAAATTGGAGCAAGGCTCTCACAAATACCAGAAAGACAGTTTCTTCTAATTAAACCTAAAAGAAGTGGAAGTTTCTTGGGTTTGTGATTATCTGAAGGGTTTTTGAAAATGTAAATCTGGTTGGAAAAACACTGCTTTGAGAAATAGAGGGTGGAAGAAGAGCTCACAGCGGTAGCGGGTGATGAAGTCTCGGCCGCGGGTCCACCCCGGCAGACCCACACGTCTCCCTGGACCAGCAACTGCCCACAGGACCCTGGGACGAGGACACAGGGCACGTGGGCTGCTTTTTCTCCCCGAAGACTGGTCCATTTGTTCTTTGCTAGAATTTTTATGAGATTTCTTATGTTTTTTAAAAAGGTATAGGTATACGCAACAGTATGAATGTGCTCAATGCCACATTATTGTACAGTTAAAAATTATTAAAATGATACATTTTGTTTATATATGACCACAATATTACTGGGGGAATAAACAGAATAATATAATCCCTAAGCAGAATTTAAAGCGTAAGAAAAACTATGGTTTTACCTTTGCCAGTGTAATATTAATTTTAGAAACCAAAAAAGCTTCTAAATAGCCTCATCTGCACACAAAACTATGCTCCAGTTAACTTTTAAAGCCCCTGAAATTACCAACAATAATTCAAGACAATTATTTTGTCGGTTGGATGAGCTGGACTTGACGGGGCTATAGAGTGAACTCAGCCTTATTTATCTTTACCAGTTCTTATTAAACTTGCTCTGGGGGCATTGTTCTATGGCCCCTCCTGGCTGTCCTCTCACACGGGGCCATAGCTTTTTCTGTGGCTGCGATAAAACAAAGAATCCAGGCCACCTAATAATTTTAAAAAAGCACAGTGCAATGTGTTTGCACATCTACACTAAACCCGTGTGGTGTGCTCCACGTACCCCCCATTCACACTTCTCACTGCACTGGAGGAGGGGAAAATGTGGGGTTCAGAGCCTGGGAATCTGGGTTCAAGTTCAGGTGCGTAACGGGGAAGAACACAGGTAACCTCGTTAGGCTTCACCTAACAAGTTTGCACACCTGAGAGATGCGACTGCCGCTAACATGCCCTTGGCAGGGTTGGGGTTGGAAAGACGTGAGGTGACGAGGTGACGTGTGTGAAGGCCCCTGGCTCCTGCAGAAAAGGAGCCCCTTGACTATCCCTCTCTCCCCGTCTGACCTTGTGCTTGTGAAAGCACTGGACACTCACGGTCCTCCTCCCCTCTGCCTGCTCTGTGAAGAACACCTTCGGGATCCCTGACCTGCCTCTCTCTGGCTTTGAAATAAGCTCCCGCAAGTTGACCTGTGCCTGAATGTGTGATGTAACTTTGCACATTAAATGTGTAATGCTTTTAGAAAAATGATTCCTTTCTCCCCCTGCTCATCACCGCCCCCTCCACACCACCACTGGGACCAGGTAATTTGCGGGCACATCTGTTGCAGGTGGTGGGGAATACTCTCAGAGATATTCTTAGATCCTGGTCTGGGGTCTAAAGGTTGAAACGCTGGCCCCTGGGACACAGTGATGCCTGCAGCATCGGTCTGGTGACAGCAGCAAGCCAGGAAGGCCTGTGAGTAGGGCCGGGCTTGGGCAGGTGACCAAGATCAGTAAGGAGAGAAGCCATAAAGACCAAGGACTGACGTCCAAGGCAAGGAAAGGAGGCAGGCGTTCCCACCCCAACACACACCTAGACCTTATTTATCAGATACTACTCACCAGATATTACCTGGCCCAGGCAAGCAACTTAACCCCTCTGGGCCTCAGCAGTCTCCTGGGTAAGGAAGGAGTACAGACCTGCTTAGCTCTTGGGCTGAGGTTGTGCTGGCTGGCAGCACTTGACTTTACAGAGTGCCTGCTGGGCACCCAGCATTGTGCCAGGTGCAGGAGGGAGCGGGATGGAGGATCAAAGAGAAGGAGGGCAGGTGAAGTCATCACCCCCTGCCTGAAAGAACCCATCACTCTTCTTAAAATCTTGCCATGGCATCTCAGTTTTCTTAGCATAAAGTCCCAACTCTGTATCCAAAGCCACTCCTAACTGTGGGACCCAGCCCGGGCGCTTCTATCAGACAACATTTTGGAATGCTCCTTTGTCGTCCTGAAACAAAGTTCAGAGGTGATACAGTTTTTCTACACACAAGATGTGGAAATCAATAAAATGCCTTACCTTTAACATAAAGGGGGAAAGAGAAGTAATTTGTGATAAACCCCATTTGCGTTTCAATATGCTGATTCTCTGACATGACTTCACTAATGGGCATGAGGACTTGTGTTTGGGCCTAAAACCGCAGTGAATGCCATGGCTACTGACACAGACCAACAACCACAGGCGTGTTGTTTGGGACGCTCGAATACCAAGGTCAGTGTTCCCGTGGCTGATGTGATTTTCCCAGCGTGGTGAACACTGCTCAGTAATATTCTAAACGAAGCACAGCCCAACCTTCCCTCAATCTATACATCAGTTCCATTCCTAGACAATTCAATGTATAACGAACACCGTGTTAAAATTACCTTCTGTTTATATGAGTAAGAGAATTATTTCCGGGCTCAGATCATTAGACATTGCCTTTCATGCACATGAATATCCATTAAGACACCCCAAAGTCACACAGGACCCCAGAGTGCCCATCCTTGTGCAGGGCTGTTTCATATGCTGCTTGAAGTCTTGACTCCTTGGCACCTTCTCACTGAATTTATGGCATCCCCCCGCCCCTCAACCCCCAGGACCTGCACATAAATATCCTAAATAAATACCAGGGAGCAATACTGCCCGCCTTGGGAACCACCGATCTAGCCCCTGCCTGGCTCTCCAACATTGGTCTTGTCCCCCTCTCCCTTGCTCCCTGCATTCTTGGCCACTCGGCCTTTCTCTGTTCTTCCAGCTCATCAAAGGGCCTTTGCACCTGCCCGTCCTCCCTGCAGGACTGCGCTTCCCCCACTGCTCACACGGCACCTTCTCCGCCTTTGGGTCTCATTTCTGTGAGAGCAGCTGTCCCTGCGTGCCCTAATCTACACTAGGACACACATCGCCACCCTGCTACTCTCCTCTGTGTCACCCATTCTTGTCCCTCAGGGCACACGTCACTGCCATAATGAGCCTTTCCAGGCTCTCTTCCCCACCAGACTGGCTTCAGCAAACTTTTCTGCAAGGGCCAGAGAGCAAATATTTCAGGTTTTGTTGGCCACATGGTCTCTGTCACAACAACTCAACTTTGTATTACAGCTTGAAAGCAGCCATAAGCAATATGTAAACAAATGGGTGTGCCTGTGTTCCAATAAAACTTTATTTGCAAAAACAGGAAATAAAATCCAGGGGGGCTGGATTTGGCCCACAGGCAGTAGTTTGCCAATCCCTGCTGGACTTTCTGGCTCCAGGTCTGTCTCTTTCACTCGTGAATTCTTCGACTCTAGTGTGGTGCAGGGCATACAGTGAGAGCTGAACAAGCATATGTTGAAGATATGAATTTGTTCAGCTGGAATGAGGAACAACAAAAACACACGAGAAACATCTACCTATTCTTAGCACCTATGGAAGCATTTATGTGTTGATTACACAACCAGCATTACAAGAATTCTGAGAAGGGGAGGCAGGAGACTTCAAGGAGGGCTTCCTGGAGGAAGCAGCCCCAAGTAGCAGCTGAAGGAAGAATGGAGTTTGGGCATGGTAATTCTGATACTCACTTGGTCAGTCATTAATTCATTCGCTCACTTGGGGGCCTTCTGCTGAGTGTCGGATGGGGCGCTGACAACACAAAGGTGAACAAGCAGAGCTCCCAGGAGAGGGGGAGGCTTCGGTCCTGCTGTCGGGACAGGCTGGGGATTCCAAGGACTCCGCGGCCCACTCACACTTCTGCGTACCTGTGCCCAGGAGAGACCCAGGTTCCCCAGAGCGTGGCTCAGCAGTGTCGTACATGCAGCCCACCATACAACTAGAGCAGCCAGCCCCACTGCGCCATGCTTGTGAAAGGAGTGTGCACCTGTCCTCAGCGTCCCCCTAGTCCTCCAACTCCTCCCAGTCACCCTGACCACAGCCTGCCTCTGACGCCTCTGTCACCCACTGGCATGATCACACGCCCTTCCCAGGAAGGGGCGCCACGATCGTGAGTCCGCAGACAGAGCTCTAGGGGCACGCTGAGCAGTGGTGCTCCTGAGCCATCAGAGCCTCAGGACATGCCACCCGGCATTTTTAAGTAAGGGACATTTCCGTGGAATGATGGGGACCTTGAGACCATGAGTGACGATTCTATAGTCTTTTAAGGAACTATTTTAAATTCTTTTTTAAAAGGAGTCAAGGTTGTCTCCACTCTTCCCTGGGTTTTCTTCCCTCCAAACCTCCCCTTGCTCCTGCTGCAAACTTTGTGACTGTTTTTTCTTCCTCTTTGCTTTGGTTTCTCTGAAACTCAGAGCCACACCCGCAGCCCACAACCTGCGGAGCCCTCATGGTGTTGCACAACAAACCCTCACCTGTACCTTATTCCCTTTCCCTTGGTTTCCTTGTCTATTTTGGAATCACAATGGATGCATCTCTGCAGGCCAGCTCAGGTCCTTCCAGAGGTAAGCCAGGTGCCCTCGGATACCTACGTCCCCACCCCTCCAACTTGAAACCATTTTATTGGTATTGAACTTAATTATTTTGAAGTTAACTTTAAACACCTTCGTCTATTATTAGCATTTCACAAATAGTACATTTTCTATCTGCTAATGAGGGTTAAAAATAGATAAACTAATTTCTCAACAGAGCATTGATATTGTATCATAAAAACAGGCAAGAAAACATTCCAAACAAGAATTCTAGACCATGACCTTCTTCTTGCCTGAATCTCAGCTCTGTCCCCTGTGGTGACCCTGACTTAGTAGCATGCAATGGGGGGCAGTCCATGGCACCATTGCAGGGAACACCTGGACAGAGGGGACCACAGCCCAGAAACTACTAAGGGTCACAAGTGGCAAAAATCCCCAAAGGTCTGCTCTTAGTGGAGTGACGAAGAGCCAAGCGCTGGGATCAGAGAACTGCTCGCTCACTCCTTGGTTGGTGCATTCGGTCAAGTAGTCTGGGCGCTGTACTGTGCGGAGCTCTGGGGAAACAGGTGAACGAGACAAAGCGTGTGCCCTCCTGGACCTCACCTTGTCGTGGCTGGTGGAGGGGACCACAGTAAATAAGAGAGCTACCAGGGAAACCAAAATGTGCTCCGAGGGATCCGAGGTGGAGGGGGGTGGTGGACATATGAAGAAAGGCCTCTCAGAGGAGGTGACAGCTGAGCTGGCCACAAGAAAGGCAGGGGAAGCACAAGTCAAGCTGGAAAGAATGTGGCCATGGACGGCGCATAAGTAGAGAGGCTGGGGAGGCCCCCTGCCTCCACCTGGGGTTTAAGGGAGGAGACACAGCCTTGAGGATGCCAGGGAAATGGGGATATACAATGTCACCCCCTTCCCGTGAGAAGGGGACAAGAAGACAAAACATTGATCCCAATGGTGGGAGAACCAAACCAAAGAACAAACAAAAAGTGGGGGTAAAAAGTGAGGCCCGCAACCCTCTTTTTTTTTCTAAAATAAACTTGTGGCTTTCCTGCATCTGGGCAATGCTACTGAGATGCAAAACCAAGGGAGCTGTCCGTCAGCAATTCCAACTGCAAGGGTCTGGCCCCTTCCAAGCCTCCCCCTAGAGACCACGCCTGGGGGCTCCCTTGTCATTCAGGTGCCATGTCGGTGTCTCCAGGACCACGGTGCCGAGATGTTGAGAACTGCCAATGACCTTTTATTAGCTGACAAGCGAAAGCCCCTTCCTGTCTGTACCTGTCTTGAGATAAAGCGTTTGGGGCCGCTGCAGAAGAGAGATGAATCCCCTCTACCACCAGCAAGGGCTTCTCGCCCTATCAATGAGTGGGCGATGCTTTCAGACCTTCAGAAAATAGTCACCCATGCCAGCAATCTCGGAACGCTCATTTGGGGCCTGCTGGGGACAAGGGAACACCAGGATCATGCAGCGACAAGCAGGGAAGGCACAAAACTCTACCTCGCCACCTTTTTAATGAGTAAAATCCTCAGGCTGCTGCCAGGGCCCTGAGAGACCAGCTATTAATGAGCGCTCAGAATAGACTGCGCCTGTTTTGTACGAGTACGGTGGCCTGGGAGAGACACTTCAATTTCCATTTTACATCAACTGCCACGTTCAAGTGTCTCCTTAAGGGCAGGAATCCACTTGGCAATTTTTGTCTTTAAAGAGACCCGTTCAAAGAGAGCACTCTCTCCTCGCAGCCACGCTCTATACGTGAGCACTTTTCAATTTTCAAAGTATATATTTAGATTATGTATATGAAAACCTAGCAGATGTTGGTAGGCATCACACACAGCTCTTTCTGGCCCTTGGGGCAGCGAGAGGAGGCCTTTGGGGTTTGTCCTCAGGTGTAATGGCTTCAGTCATCGAGATGGGAATGATGCTGGGGACAGGGGACAGCCTATCTTTTGCAGACCTTGGGCCTAGCCAGCAGACCACGGGGGTCACAACTGGACAAGCAATGCCATTTCTGGGGTTACTCCATGCTCAGCAGGTGAGTTGAGATGTGAGAAGCAGGGGTGCACCTGCTTCCTGAGAGCCTGAGCCAGGTGGGGCCCAGAGAGGAGGCGTGACCATCCCAAGTCCACCTGGGGGACAGGTGCTGGGGCTAGATTCGGGCGGCAACTTTTCAGGGGTCTTCTCAAGATTGGAGGAGGGTCTGGAGTGGAACGGAAAGGAGTAAAAGGCAGAGCTAAGGAAGGACTCTGGGAAGCAGCATGTGCTTGGAGGTCTCGTGGCTGCCTGGTTGTCACAAAGAGCTGGCGGCTGCAATGCGGAGCGAGGGTGAAGACCAAGTGGCCTCGTGGTCTGGTGGAGAGAACAACCTCCACCCAGCCCTTGAACTGAACTTACTGGCCCAGCCAGGTCGGGCTGCTATAAAAATACTGCACACTGCGGGGCTTAAATGACTGACATTTATTTCTCACAGCCTGGAGGTCCAAGATCACGGTGCCAGCAGGGTCAGTGTCGCGTGAGACCTCTTCCTGGCTTGCGGATGGCGGCCTCCTCACTGTGTCCTCACTCGGCAGAGAGAGAGCTCTGTAATTTCCATCCCCTTTTGAGGGCACCCATCTCATCATGCGGGCTGCACCCTCATGACCTCATGAAACCTAATCACCCCCGAAAGGCCCCACCTCCAAATACCATCACATTAGGGGTGAGGGCTGTGACATCTGAATTGAGGGGGAACACAAACATTTAGTCTGAAGTGCCAGCTGTGTGGACTTGGGCTTAGTTGCCTAGCCTCTCTGAGCCTCCACTTTTCATCTGTGAAATGGGTCACATCCCTTTGCCCGCAGGCCTATGGTGAGGACGACGTGACCTGCCACAAGTCCAGTGCCTGGCACATGGGCGGTGCTGGTTCAGTGGTGTCTGCATTTGTTTCCAGAGCCCCGTGATCATCAGAATCCTCCAGAACAGGAAGTTGACCCTCCAGTCAACCTCAGAGGACCCACAGCAAAATTTTTCCTGAGCAAAAGAAATCCAGAGAAATAAAACTTATTTTGAAAGGGAACAACATGGGATGAAAGTCGTCAACAGTGTGATTTACTGTTAGTTTCGTCATTGTTGCTGTCCTCAGAACAAACAGCCCCAGAAAGCACAGTGGGGCCAAGTGGCAGTGGCACCCCAGGGTGTTGCCAATGACTTCAAAGTGTGTTTCAAAACTCTGGTCAAAGCTCACGTGAGTTTTTTCCAATTCAGGCAACATTCTCAGTCATCAGCACTTTGGCGAGTGCGAAAGGGGCCACAGAGTTGGGCTGTGGCAGAGTCTCCCTGCCGCCTCCCCATTCTCCCCATTATTCCTCACTCATGAGCCTCTATATTCTTGAAGTAGCAATGTGCCAATTAAAGACTCTGATTCCCAGCCTCTCTTACAGCTAGCTGTGGCCACATGACTAAGTTCTGGCCACTGGAATAAGAGTAACATAGGGAAGGACTTCTGGGAAGGTTCTTTGAAAGGGAGAAAAGATGACTAGAGAAAGAAACTTTTGCTTTACCCTGTTCCTCCTTCCTGCTTCCTGGAATGCAGACACGAGGGCTGGAGCTGCAGCAGGCATCTTGAAACACTGAGGATGGAAGCCAAATGTTGGGAATGTCAGAGCAGAAGGAGAGACACAACCTGGCCCCAGATGATCATGGAGCCGCCACACCAGCCTACCCAGGATTTCTTGTACATCAGAAGGGAAACCTTTGTGCATTTGAGCCACTGCTATTTGAGTTTTCTGTTAGGTGCAGCTGAGCTACCTACTTCGGTATATTAAGTATAATAGCTCTGGGTCTCTGGCTACTGACCCATTCTTGGCAGGAGACACAGGTGGAAGGTGGGAGGAAAGGGCAGAAGGTCATGGTGCAGGATGATGGTCCAACAGTGCCTTCTCACTAGTGCCCACCAGTCTTGGCTGGTGCTAGACCGTGGGTGAGTGATCCATCTCTCCCTATTTCACTTTCTGGAGACCTCCAGCCTAAGCACAAATCCAATGTGGGATGCGAGGGTGCTGCCGCAGGAAAAGGGAAAAAGTCAAAATGAACCCTGGTTCCAGTCCTCCCTCTGTCTCTTACTTTGGGCAAGCCACTCAACTTTGGAGCCTCAGTTTCCTTCTCAATAAAACGGGACTTATAGTAACACCTAGCTCCGAGGGCTACACGGATAATGTGAATAAAGTGCCTGGAATTCAGCCCTCAGAAATGATAGCTGTTATAACAGCAGGTAGTTATGAACTGATATCATTATTTTCAGAGAGCGGCCCCAGGCAACAGCACATCCTCTCTCCATAAGTGCGGGGACAGCCAGGCTTCGGCCCATGGCAGTACTCTGTTTCTCCCCCGGTCAGGTGCCATGAAGGCCACTGACAGCTGCCTGAGAACTGGAAAGAGGACAGGACTGGAGGGAAGAGACACAGCTGCTGTCACTGGCTCCATCACTAACAAGCTGTGTGACCTCAAGCAAGTTTTTTTCTGAGCCTCAGTTTCCCCACTCACCATGAAATGAGGCTGCCAGACTCCACCTCTGAGACTCCTTCCAACACTGAAGTGCAGCCATCCCGTGATTACAGGGAGCCTGGAGAACCAGGATCAAAACGGCCAATGCACCTGCTCTAGTTGTACCTGCTGTCGATTTTGCCCGCGCCTCCTTACCAGCCAGCTGTTCCTTACTGTTGTGTTCCTATCCTATCAAGGGCCTGATGCAGAAAGAGGCATCATTTCTGCAGAAAATGAGGCTAGTTCTGAGGACAGGAGCAAGAAGAGATTTCAGAGAGTAGTTTGCCTCCCTTTACACAAACTTGATGCAAACATTCAGGTGTGCAAAAGAAACTTTTCCAAATTATTGAAGAGCCCTCAGTGGTGTGGCTCAGTGGTTTGGGTGTCATCCTGCAAACCGAAAAGTTACTGGTTCAATTCCCAGTCAAGGCACATGCCTGGGTTCCAGGCCTGGTCCCCAGTTGGGGGTGTGCAAGAGGCAGCTGATCAATGTTTCTCTCTCACATCGAAGTTTCTCTCCCTCTCTCTCCCTCCCTTCCCCTCTAAGAATGAATGGATAAAATCTTTAAAAAAAAAAAGAACCACCTAGAAACACAATCTTGCTCATCTGAGGCTGGCTCATATGTTCCCTGCATAGGTGATGGTGAAGAAATTATGCTGAGTGTTTGACCACAGAACTCGAGGCCCTAGCTGCATATTTAACGTGCCTCGTCAATCTAATCCTCTCCGTAAGAATCCCATCAGGTAAATCTCCCAGCCTCACTTTGCCAACAGGGTAGAGGGGTGGTGAAGTTACATATTTTTGTTTAAATTAAGGTCACACAAGCAGCAATGGTTGAGCCAGGGTTATAACTTGGACCAATCTAGGTTGTCACCACTGCACCGTAATTTTGAGGCCTGAGGTAGAAGTGCTACAAGACGACATGGTGCCAGAATTTTGTCCTCAAACTACCTGCCACTGGCTGGCTGTGTGACCTTGGGGCAGTCACAGAATCCTCCTCTGCTTGTGTTTTCCCATGTGTCAAGGTGGGCATTGACTAGATCAGAGCCCCACTCTGCAGAGTGACGCCTGTGGGTGGGTCTCCAAGCTACCAAGATGCTCCTACCTGGCTCTGTACTTAATATAGACCATGGCAGCCGAAGGGACAGCGGATAGTCATGGAAACAATGTCCTGGACAGACAAAAGCTTGGGGACCAGGACTTCACATGTCTTCTCTGCCCATCTCCAGAACCCTGCGGAATATCTCCATTAGGTTTTCAAACCCAGAGAGGTCTGCTTACAAACCTGAAGGTGTAACCTTCAGGGTATTTGAAACACCTAGACCATTTGGGGCCTCTCTAAATACCCACCCCAACTCCCATTCTATTTAGCGACTCTCTCCACCCAATAGTTTCTTTAGGGGTGGAGGTCCCCTCACTTGCACTAACGCTTACCTGCATCAGCCATGTGGTGTCAAATGATGTAACCGCTCTGTGACAACCTATAAGACTTCAGCAACATAGAGACGTTGCTGCTATAAAAAAATTTAACAGGCCCACAATTGACACTCAACCCTTTTGGCTTCACTGATGAATGTGATGCCCACGTGTAGCCAAAAGCATTTATTGTCTCATAATTTGATTTACTTTTTTCCATGCTGCTTCCAGTGCCTGCAAGTAGGGGCAAAATGGCTGATGTCTGCAGATGCCATGGAGGCTAATAAAGCTCGCTGTGCTCCCAGCATGCTCTCTGCTGTCAGAAACCGGCAATTAACTTAATAGGGTTCTTGAAATGGAGTCAATCCGGGAAATGCGGCATGTGTTGACACTCTCCCGCTGATCTAGGCAGCCTCCCACCATTGACTTGCAGGGTCTGTTTGCTATTTGAATTATTTAGGACTTGTTATGCGAATTAAAAAGCAGCACTTTGCAGCATTAAGTCTAATATTTTATGATCTTCAATTGATTAGGTGGGCTTTCAGGATTACACGGAAAGGTTAAGATAAAACACACCTCAGACAGGCAGCTCTCACCAGTCGGCTTTGCTTTTCAAAAACCGAGATGAAAACTCCCCAAAAAGGCAGCCTTCCTTTTCCCTTCCAAGTGAGCCTTCTGGTATCCGTTTCTGGACCATCAAAGAGCTTTTCCACCCTGAGGACACCAGGTGCCCTGACTTCGCAGGGCCAGAAGGAGGCTAGTCCCCCCTTTCTCTACCTTTCTTTTGTCTCTTGCTTGGTACAAAGATATCACTGAGGACATGAGGCCTGGGAGGACCACATCACAAGTGGGGGCCTGCAAAGGGAAAGGCCTGCACTGGGTTCCCAGCCACCCACTTGGACCTGAATGGGCAGCACTGCCATGCCTGCCCTTGGAAGAGGGTGCAAGTAGCACACGCCCCATACAGCACAAAGCTTACAGACCGCCAAGCTCCAGAGGACCTCCCCTGCCATGAGTGCCAATGCATGCTGCCCATGCTGCCAGCTGCCACCACCCTCTCCCCTGGCGGGTGACCAAAGCTTTTTACTGGGCATTGCCTATAACTCCCATTCCAGTCCACCCTACCCTGTGACCAGAGGGATCTTCCTAAAACCCCACTCTGGCTATGACACTCTCCTGCTCAAAAACCCTCCATGGCTCCCCACTGCCTGTTGAGTTAAGTATATACTCAGCCACCTGGTCCCAGCCCCTCTTTCTAGCCTCATCTTCTAGTGCTCCCATCTGAACAAACCAAATTGAGCTACTCATTATTCTAAAAAAAAAACCCTCTCTTTTCTCAACTCTCAAGTTTTGCTCATGGCATTCATTCAATGCATTATGCCTCCTTTCTCACATATTGAACGTCTACCAATCCTTGATTATGAAAAGAGTAAGTAAGTATATAATATAGAGCTTCTGGTGTTCTAAGCACTTTACATATTATTGTTTAATCCCATAATAATCCTATGAACTAGGTACCTTTATTATCTCCATTTTATATGTGGCAAAACTGAGGTTCAGAGAAGTTAGGTAACTTCCCCAAGCTCTCCCAGCTAGCTGGGATTCCAACCCAGGGAGAAAAGGCTCAAGTCCCCATCCTCGGTAAAGCTAGCCCTGCCCCGACCTGGATGCCCTCTCTCTCCTCTGAGGTTTGCAGCATCTGCCGGTACCGCAGTACTGACTTACGCCGGTGGCAGGCACAGGTGCACCGCTCTCTTGTCTACCAGGATGCCAATGCCTTGGGACAGTCTGGGTATCCTTTGTGTCGTAGTAGGGTGTAGGGCCAGACTTTGCACGCACGTGGTAGGTGCTGACTCAAGCAAGCTGTCAACCTGACCGCAGGGTAGCTCCCCACCAAAAGTGATGCCCTGGATGAGGAATCAGCTGGTCCTTATTGCACTTTCTGAGGGGTGGGAAGAGGCCCCACAAAATGCTGAGTGAGTGAAAACATAAGCTCCAGAGGAAGAGAGACTTCAGTACGAATGCAGGCACCACCTCTTTAACCATGAAACCTTGGGGGAAGGAGTAAATCACCTCGCTGTCCCTTAGTTTTCTCACCTGTAAAATGGAAATAGTAATGATCCCCACTCCATAAGGAGATTATCCAAGTTAAATGAAATAATTCCTCAAAAACACTTAGGAGACATAGTCCCTAGCACACATTAAGGGATCAGGAAGAGTTAGATGTTATTACCATTGAATTGACCCCCAGTTGGCATCTCCAATCCACCCCATGTAGCTCGGGCACCCTGAGCCAGACATCTCTGAACCTGGAACATTAGCTACATAAAACTCACCTTGTAGGATCATGGAGAGGAATTTGATAAAAAAATAGAAAGGCCTGAACAGAACATTCAATATAGTAAAGTCATTATTACTTTTAATTAATATAAAACTCACCCAAGTGAGGGTTTTTTATTTTTATTTTTCCAGAACATCATCAAGATGGCCCCTGGCCCCAGAAATCAACAGCCCCGAGCAAAACAAAAGGTATCTGCACCCCAACCCTGCAGCGGGCTCTGAGAAAAAAAGGGGATGGGTACAGCACAGCCCCAACCTCTAGGGGGCACTCACTTTAATGGGGGAGGCAGCACCTGGAGAGTCCGTGTCGCTGAAGGAAGGAGGAGGGCTGGGCTGCATCAGGGTCTGAGCAGAGTCTCCAGGGCACAGCTGAGAGGAGCTGTTGACTGATCTTGTGACCCGTCATCCATCAGATCTGTAGGCCATGCCATGAGGATGAGAGCATGCACTTGGCAACTTCAGCTTGGAGGAGAGTATCTGTATGATTGGCGATGCCTTCGTTGGAGACCCCAAAGCTCTGAGACGAGAGGCTGTCGGTAAAATTCCCTAGGTTAGAAGTTGTCTTCAGTTGTCTTCCCTGCTCCAAGGAGGCCGGGAAGTTGCTTTCAGAAATTATCTCACCCCCACCAATAAGAACTGATAGGTCTGGTTCTTTAAGGCAGTGAGATCCTACCTTGAGTTATATAGATGAGCTAAGGGGGCTGGGGGGTGGGTAGAGCAGGAAGACTCTAAAATATGTGCAAAATTTTGTATGAATATATGCAGGCGTGTACACTGGGGAGCGATTGTATAAAATTCTGTGTATGTCTGGATAGGCTAACTGCTAGCTGCAGTAACAAATACGCCCTAATACACTGTGTCCCAGCCCAAGCAGGCCAATAGGAACAGGGAATGAAGAGAAGCATTCTGCTGGCCAGGGGTCTGCATCTTCAACATGTGGAGTCCAAGGTCACCCTGAGTGTTGACATTCAGTTGGCAGGTAGAGGAGAAAAATGAGTATAAAAGATCTGACAAAAAATTTTAGAGTCCAGGCATACATTGCTCCTGCCCATACTCCACTGGTCGGAACTCAGTTACATGGGTCCCATGACCACAAAGAAGGTTGGGAAACGTAGTCTCTCTGTGTACCCAGGAGGGAAAGAAAACTGATTTGGAGAACACATCTCAGAGCCTTTCAAAAGGACTTTTACAGAAGGGAAAAAAGGGCAGGGGACAAAGAAGAATGCTAAATATCATTTGCTTTATGTACATTACTCACTTAACCCTCGCTCTTCAATTTTTTATTTTACATCCATTATACAAAGAAGGAACTGAAGCCCCAAGACTAAGTCACTTACACAGGATCCCACATAGCGGGTGGAGATGCCCAGAACACACATCAGGACTGTCTCTCGTCCACGTGCAGCTTTAAAGGTACTCCACGGTGCAGCTTTTGCGTGTTACACGTTTTGACTGGGAAGGCAAATGTGAATGGAGGAGATAATTTTGAGCTCATAATTTAGGGTCAGCTAATATTAATTGAATGCTTACTCTGTGCTGGATACCATTCCAAATGCTTCTCACATATTGGAGAATTAACTCCTCTTGATAATCCCATGAGCTATATCCCGCTATTATCTCAGTTTTATGGATGAAGAAATGGAAGCACAGAGAAGTTACGTAATCTGGCCAAGGCCCCACAGCCGGTAAGTGGGAGATTGGGAACCCCACCCCCCATGGCTATGCCCTCCCTTCCATGCAGTGGCCCTTGGCTACCCCATGAAATCAAGGCAAAGAGGGAGTGTGTCTCCCGCATCTTCACGCCCCCACTACGCAGCCTAGGTCACATCTCCTGCTCAGGAGTCCTGGTCTGACAGCAGGATCCCTCCCAAACGCATGCTGACACACCACTAGAGTCACCAGCCACTTGTGACCTGGGAGCAGAGCCCAGCAGCCCAGGCAGGATGGGTACTCCAAGCCCACAGGCAAGCTGACATTCCCTTCACATCCCCATTCAGTCGACCTGATGGCTTCGTGAAGGCAGATGTTTGCTATCTCTGACCACTCTGTCATTGAAGCCAGAAGAAATGTAGCTGCTGGAGCCAGAAGCAGGTCTGAAGTGAATGTGAAGGGGAACCAAGACAGCATTGCCCATACTCATGCCACCTGGCTCGTGAAAGCATCACCCCCCCCACCCCAGGGTGAGGTATGGGGGATGGGGGCGGATGTCTCCTTGCCTTGCCCCTGGCGCAAGGCCAAGGTGTTGGCCTTAAGTTCTTCAAAGCAACAAGCTGGTGGGTGGGTGGGTGGGGTGGAGAGGGTGTGGAACCACCCTCGGGTGCTCAGCAGAGAGGTATTTTGTGGGTGGTGGAGCCCCAAGACTGAGAAGGGGGTGGAGGATGTGAAAGTACCACGGCTGAGGGAGAGGGACACTCAGACAAAGGCGCAGTAAAGACACAAGGTCAGAACCAGAGGACTAGAGGCACAGCCCCACATGCTGGGTCCGCGTCAGGACCCTGCAGAGCTGCACGCAGCACAGATGCCAGGACTAGAGCCAGCTGGACTTGCTTCAGGGACCAGCTCCTCCATTCATTAGCCTCTCAGTTTCTCAGCCTGTAAAATGGGTGCAATGTTAGTATCATCTCCCAGGGCTGCAGGAGAGCCCAGTGGGCTTGAGCACACAAAGCTCCCAGCACCAGGCCTTCGCATGAGGCCATCGGAGTGTTGGCCCAGGGGCCTTTGAACACAATCCTCTTAGAAAAATCTCCCCCACCAAAAGTAACAGACTTACTTCTCTGCATCAGCAAATGAGACACTTCATTTGTAGCTGTTTGTTTTGCAATTAAAATAATCACCTCTTCACTTTTCATGGGCTGTGCACCCTGATCTTTAAGGTGAGTCTGTCCCCCTCCCCATGGTGTCCAGCACAGACCAGCACCCATGAAGGTGAGTGTTTCTGAGGTCAGCAGTTCACACGGTCCTCCAGAGAGGCAGGTAGATCTGACCTCATCTTGCCCATTTTACAGGCAAGGAAATAGAGACTCCCCAAGGGTTTCAGTGCATGCGCAGCAGCTCTGGGGCTTCGAATGCAGCACGCTTTGGTGTACATGCGCAGCAGCTCTGGGGCTTCGAATGCAGCACGCTTTGGTGTGCATGCGCAGCAGCTCTGGGGCTTCGAACGCAGCACGCTTTGGGTCACACCAAAGGGACTCAGCACTCTTGGGTGCCTGAGGACTGGTACGTGGGCACCAGAACTACCAGGCAGAGGCCTTACACAGGGTTGGGGTAAGAGCATGGGCCCTGGAGTGAGGCTCTGTGGGTTCCAATCCCAGCTCTGTCACTTACCAGCCCTGAGACCTTGGACAGGCTTCTGGACCTCTCTGTGTCTTGTGTGTCAAACGGGGGTGATGTGCCTTCCCACCTCCTAGGGTGCTGTGAGGGTTGAAAGAGCTAATGGTATGTGGAAAGCAATTAGAACCAGGCCTGGTGTACAGTAAGAACCACTACGTGTCACTACTGTACAGGGAGCCACCCCCACCCACCTACCTTCTGTCTGCTTCCGATGCCGTGGGTGCCAGGGAGCCAAGCCCACATCTTTTCCATCTAGGAGATGAAGACAGAGGAATAGCGCAGTGTGGTGGTCAGAATGGGCAGGCTCTGGTTCCAAGCTCAGACCTCATCCCTTCCTGGCTATGGAACGGTGGTAAGCTCTGTGTCTTCTCTGAGCCTGTTTGCTCCTGCATAAACGGAGATAATAATAGAACCTCTTTCACAGACATGTGAGTATTTCCTTAAGTGATGTAACACACGTGAAACCCCTAGAACAGCTGCTGGCACGTGGGAAATACCAAACAATGCTAGCTGCTATTACATCTATGTCCTTGGCCCCTATCACGGCACCCGGTCCAATGGTGCTGAGCAACTGGTTTGGGATACATGAATGACTTGAGTATTTTTATTTCTTATTCTCTTGATAGCCAGAGGTCTTCTTCAAATTTTCTCCTAAAGATAGGACCCCAGGACGGGAGTTGGCCACCAAGGATGGTCACAGTGTCCGAGATACTTATTGTTTATAGTGATCTCACTGAGTAAATAAAGAGTGTCAGATGGGGACCCAGGCCAGCCCTTCCAAAAATACTCTGTCCCTGGCTCCCCCGGGGCATGGAGACACAGTGACCCTGGCCAGTCGACTCCTCTCCCCAACACGAGTTGAGCTGCTGAGGCAGCCCCACCCAGCCTCTCTGGCTCCTTCTGATGGTCTGGCCAGCCCAGCAGGAGCCAGTCTGAAGCAGCTGGCTCTGGGGAGGAGGAAAAGCAGGTGTGAACCTCTGATTAATGCCAAAGAGGGGAAATCAAAGGAGCAGGAAAGCTCTGGCCAGGGAGATTGAGGACAAAAGGGCCCCTGTCACAAGATGTAGACACCGGAAGGGGGTGGGGACATTGAAGGGCAGGTAGCATCAAGGTGGACATTGCTGTGCTGTGGGGTGGATGTCTATAGGCTTCCTGGGCCCAAGCTGGCCCAGAGCCAGCACAGCCCTCGATCAGGGAGGGAATCCAGAGGGTCCTCCATCAGCTCCCAGGGAGCCATGGGAGAGCTCAAAGAGATCGACGCCAGCTTCATGGTCAAAACTGGTCGAGAGAGGAAAGTCTTTGTCTGCCCCCTTCTTGAGAACCTAGTTCTCTTTAGAAAATTGTTTTTTGTTTTTTTTTAATTTTGGAAGTATTATTTCCATGGTGACAATTTCACTTACTATCTTGAGCAACAGAACCAGTCACTTAGAGATCATGCAGTTCAACCACTCTGACGTATTGGTCAGAGGAAGTGACCCCCATTCATCCAGTCTACGGTGCTTACTGAGCACCTACTACACAGCAGGCCCCGATCAACGTGCCGGGCCTGCAGAGAACAACACAAATGAGGTCCCCTTCTCATGAAACTTACTTACATTTGGGGAAGGGGACAGACAATAAATGCTAAACAAATAAGGAAAAACAGTCACATCAGGATACATATCAGGAAGAAAACACAGAGCTTTGTGACAGTGACGGGTGGGATGGTGGGGTATCCTGAAGCTCTCTCCCAGGGGACAGCAGAGCGGAGGCCTGAAGGGCAGGACAGGAGCAGGGTGGAAGCCCTGGCTGCCAGTGCAAAGGCCCGGAAGCCGGGACTCATTCAGGGAGGTCCAGGGAAAGGGAAAAGGGGGACAGGCTGAGGCGAGTGAGTGAGCCCTACTGACATTGACTGGAGCTTTGTGCCAGGCTCCATTCTAAGCTTATTTTATTTATTTTATTTTAATATTTTATTTTATTTTACAAATATCTTATTATGCACACTTTTTGGCCCAAATTTTTGAGGGAAAAATAAGGATGAGCATTATACATGGCTATAACAATCTGTGTATAATGATCACAAAACCGTGGGTGCACATTATACACGGCAAAATATGGCAAATATCCATAAGGACCCTCGAAGATGGGGTCCCATTATTAACTCCATTTATAGTTGTGGAAATTGAGGCCAGACCAACTGAGTACCCCAACCCCCACCCCTGCCCAAGTTACCCAGTGAGGACAGGGTGGGCAGAAGTCCATCTCTGGCATTCCAAATTCAGAACCTCTCACCCCAGCAGATCCCAGGCAAAGGCTAGAGGACACAGCTTCTGTGGAGGGAGGTGGGGTTCTGTTGAAGTACAAGGGGACGTGTTCTGGCGCAGACATTAGACCCGCGCCCCTGTCAGGGGACCTCCGTCTTCCCCACTCGCCCCTCGGGCCTCCCCCAGCATCTCCCTTTCCGCCCGGGCTTCGCGGGTTCAGGGGGTGAGAATTGGCTCTCTGGGTGCGAAGAGGCTCTGGTCTCGGGTCCCTGGGACTGCAGGCGCGCGGCTGGACCACCAGTCCGTAGCTGCAGTCAACCTGGAGGCGCATGTCCAGCTCCGTAAGCCTCTAGCGCCCACCGTCCCCACGGTGACCACGCGGGAGCCACCTGGGCCGGAGCACGCAGACTCTGACCCCCGGGGGCC
>VMDR010000668.1:0-55000 GCA_007922815.1 Macrotus californicus | reverse complement strand
TCCAGTGCTCAAGAGCCACACGTGGCTAGAGGCTACCACAGTGGAAGCACAGCTATAGAATATGATCAAGATCACTGGTCTAGAACTTTCCATCATTCTCTGACCTCTTCCTGCCCAGAAACACTGGCCTAGGTGGGGGAGGGTGTCGAAGGACAAAGCCAGGGAGGTTTCCCTGAGCCCATTAAGAGGCTACTTTGCCTCCTCAGTAAGACCTCTCCTCACTGCCCCTAGACTTTTGTGCAAGGCCAAGGTCAGGCCCAGGACTGAGCGTGTTACCCAGATCTCAATGGACACTTGCTGGGATTCCTCTGGAAGAACAAAAGCCCCAGACCCCACAGAGCCCTGGGAGACATCTGAGGCCAAGAAGGCCTTACGTGGCTAGTGGCCGGTCCTGCTGCCATGTCTGCATCGTGAAGATGCTGCTCATTGCAGGTATAGACCTGGGGTGCCACTCTGCCCTCCAGGGTAAGAAATTCCAGGCTCATTTGCTGGGGAGAATCTAACTATTCATTATTATTCATTACCTTTCATCCTAGGTGCTGCTGTGTGCTACTTGATTGTTGTTATACATCACTCATTATTGCAGCTGTTTCTCCACTGCCTGCCACATGCCAGACCAACTGTCTCTTTGATCCTCTCTGAACCCTGTGACATAGAAACTGGGGCCCCATTTTACAGAGGGGCAAATTGAGGTAAGATGGACTCATTGATCACCTTCCTCAAAGCCACAGGTCTAGTCAGCAGTGGATCAGTATCCAAACCTCACCCCATTCTCCTTTCCATACCCCCGGCCCTATTATTCAGCCTCATATGAACTTCCTCTGCTCCAACAGGCAGCCAGGGAAGAAGTGCCCAGCTTCCCAAACCCTCAGCATCGCTCATTCTCAGCATGCAACTTCCTGATCTGCTCCACTCCCCTAACCACTGCTGATTTTTATCCTCACCCAAGGGTATTTTTTTCACTGCACTTAGAGAGGAATGGGGGGGTGGGGTGGGGGGGGAACATTGATGAGAGAGAAACATCAATTGGTTACCCACTCAAATGTGTCCCAACCTACAATCTGGGTATGTGCCTGACTGGGAATCAAACCCACGACCTTTCTGTCTACAGGTAGTGGATGCTCCAACCAGCTGAGCCACACTGGCCAGGGCCCTAACCACTGTTGATTGATCAGCACTCCCAATCTGTGCTCTTCTGTAAAATGGCCCCAATTTTTCACTCCTCCCAATAGCCATGCCTCCTTTGCACTGGGACTAGGCAGCTGTTTCCCTCAGGAGTGGAATGTATGTCACAGAGTGTGTTAATGAATCTAGGTTGGCCTTGTGAGTTGCTTTAGCCAGTAAAATGTGTCACAAGCGACGCTATTCCAGTTCTGAGAATAGGTCTTAAGAGACATTGCATTCTCTCTCCCCCTCTCAGAATCCTGCGATCACCACCTAAATGAGCCTAGGCCAGCCTGCTGGATAATGAGAAATAAATGCCCAATTGTGCCCACTACCAGCTAGTAGCCAGCCCACCTCTGGGAGCAAAGCCACCTCACTGACCCGCACTGACCGCAGAGGCATAAAGAAGCATCCTTAGGAAGAACCGCCCAGCCGAGCCTGGTTCAGTTTGCTGACCCGTAGAACCATAAAGAAGTGGTGGTGGTTCAGTCCTTCCCACCGCCTCCCTCCCAGTCTTGCTTGCACACAGTAGGTGACCAAGACCTACTTCTTAAGTAAATGTGGAGAGTAAAATGCTCAGGAATGCTCGGAGTGGCTCGCTTCACAGCAGGCACGGATGCCAATGCACTCTCCAAGCCAGATGGCTTTTCTTCTGATCTCAGAGGTCTTCTGTTGCACCCTGCCCCCTTCTTTGATTGACAGGTTACTTTAGGGCGCAAGTGCTCATGGGAAAGACCCTGAAACCTCGTCACTTGGCGAGATCCTATAGTGCTCCTCCTGTCTCCAGTCCCTCGGCACCATGAAACCTCTTTGCTCATCAAGCAACTGACAAATGAGAGTTCTTAGTTAAAAAGTCTAACTTTTTGGCCATCGGACATGAGCTTCATTCCCACTTTTGGTTCTGATTTTGGACCAAACCACAAAACTTCCCACATCCACTGAGATTCTTGCTTTTATTTTCTTTCCTTCCCTAGCCAGGCATCCAGAGGAAAATGTTTATCCCTCCCAAATCCATCCGCAGCCAGCAGAGCTGAATGAGACTCACCCAACTCATTTTCAGTTTCCCCTTTGGCTCCATTGGTTCCAGGCCTTCCCAGGGCCGGAGCGGAGCGTGCATAGGAAACCCTGATCGGCCTGGTGTCTGCAATGGCGCGGCGGGGCCCCTGACACATTTCACGCAGCTGGGAGCGAGATGCTGGAAGCTGGGTGGCGGCCAAGCTGGGCTGCCCCAGCAACCTCTGCAGAGCCTCAGGGAAATGTCCCATCGCTCATGCTTTGGGTTTCATGGTGTTGCTCTGTAGAGACGAGCGTTCCTGAGCATTTTACACCCTGCATTTATTCAACAAGTAGGTCTCAGTCACCTACTGTGTGCGGGCAAGCCTTGGAGAGAGACAGTGAGGAAGGACAAGGGGCCCGAGTTTGGAAAGAGCTCAGTGGTGGACGTATCACAATAACGGAAGACGTCGAAGGACAGAATACAATTGGTGCCAGCAGAGAATGAAAAGAGCAGCTGGTATTTAGGGACACTCAGTGTTTGCCGAGCATCCTTCCAATGACGCTAATGTGCATGAAGTCAGTCTGTCCCTACACCTATCCTATCAGGAAGGCTCTATGACCTGCCTCATTTTATAGATGACCAAACTGAGGCCGAGAGAGGTTATGTAATATAGGCCGTCCCCTACTACCTTCCTGAAAATATACGTGAGGGTTAAATGTATGGAAGTTGTCTAATAGACTGAAATGTTACAAATTAATCTCCATCGCAAGGATGTGAAATGTGGAAAATATCTAGCACACATGTTCAAGAACATACACCTAATTGTTTAAACGTTAAACTTATTATATCAAAATGGTTAAAACCCTAAGATATTAAGTATAAATATTACATATAAAACATAGATATAATACATAGATATAGACAAAAGCACTGCGAAAGAAATTCCTTACACCAAATCCCTGACCTCTTAGCTGACCTGAAGGGGTGTTTATGAAGCAAAAAGAGCCAGTTTTAATCTGGGTCAGAGCATTTGCTGAGGCGGCGGCGGCGGCGGCGGCGTAGCTACAGAGCTAGAGACCGCTCAGCTCTGAAGGTGCTCCTGAGCTGGGAGGCTCTGTGCCTGGTGAGCTGAGCAGAGGCCCGGCGCTGGTGAAACGGAATTTAACCTGGGGCTTCTCCTCTTGTAGCTGAGTGTCCTTGGGCTAATCACCTAACCTCTCTGAGTCTCAGTTCCTCAGCTTAGCATGGAACCATTGACAATGACCTCCCAGGCCCTCTTGGATTTTTTGGAAGGATCACTTAGAACAGGTAGAGAATGAGTTCTGTGAACTGTTAAGCCCTTATGCTCCAAGTCAGGCTTCTCAAAGTGTGGTCCAGGGACTGGCAATATCTGCATCACCTGGAAACCCATTAGAATGCAAATTCTCAAGCCCTAACCCTATTCAATCAGCATCTCTGAATGCAGGGCCCAGGAATGTCTCTGGCAATCCTGAGCATGGAAATGTTTGAGAACTAACACCGTAAGTGAGGCCGGCTCCCTGGAAGAGTCCCAGGGGACCATCATCGTCCCAGAGAATTATCGAGAGTGCCCTTTTCATTCTCAAAAGTATTTCACAATGGGTGATAAATCGCGTGGTCCCTACACATGGCTTGCAGGAACCTAGCATTCTTCCTAAGAGATGGGGATATCACGTTATCACCATGGAGACAAGGAGGGAAGGAAGGAAGGCAGGAGTGAAGAGAGATGGGCAGGCTTTCTCTAGGAGCTGTCTTTCAGGGAAGTTAAAACAACTAGAATTAGAGATCTCGGGCACAGGCCCCCAGACCTCAGTGGGCCAGAGGATCCTGGCTGTTGGGGCCATTTCTATGTCAACAATTATGCCATCTATGGATGCTGGGGTTACTCACTGGTGCCCTCACTTTCACAGAGCTGGATGTGGCCTCAGATTCTCCTATACATAGAGCACTCCAGGCAGCTACTAATTTGTCAGACCTGGTGCAATCCAACCCCCTTCATCCTAGAGATGAGCAAAGTGGGACCCAGACAAACTCTCCCACGGCATCCAGAGTGTTTGCAGAAAGGAAAGTGTCTCACAGCTCATTTCTCCAGCCCTTTGCAACCATGTGCTGCCTGAGAAGGAACCGCCCTGGGTGGCTGGAGCTGCTGAGAAGAAAGGAGAGGAACATGGCAACTTCTGCTGAAGCAAGCCTGAGCTGTCTTGGGGAAAGGAACCACAACTTTAACCTCACCAGGCAGAGATCACCTAGTTTTCAGATAAACAAAGAGGAGTGCAGAAAAATTAACAGGCTTACCATGGTGGCCAAGGGCACTCACACCTGGATTCCTGCTACCACGAGGTCCTTGGGTGTTTCTTTTGAAGCATGGATTGCCTTTCAGACTTAAGGAATCTCACTTGCTGCTGGCCTGAAATTCTTGTAGTGGGGATCCAGGCCTTTGGGTCTGAGAACAATTTGGTCTCCTCAAGTCTTATCTGTGAAACTAGTGCCCTCCTCGGCAGATGCACTCCTAAGTTGGCAGTGAACCAAGGATAAGGCCATCATATCTGCACACCTGGGCCCTTTCCTTTTTATTCAAAATCACACTTTCAGTTGCTATGCTTTCTTCTTAATAACTTTAATACATTTGTTATAAAAGAACCCTTCACATTACTATTGGAAATGGAAAACCAGTTTCACTTACCGTAATTCATTAAAACCAATATAGTACTTTCAAATTATAAAAATGTTCCTCATTGCAGTAACTCCAGTCAGCTCACGTGCCACCAGCATGATGTGCAGAGGGAGAAACCCACCCAAGGAACGAGGGAGGCTGGGAGGCTGGGAGAGGGGAAGGAAGAGGAATTCCCATTTCTGAACAGAGACTACCTGGTACTTTGCAGAGAATCCCAGGGGGTGCAGGGAGGCCTGGACGTGGACTCAGATTCTTCAGCTCTAACACGAGGCTGAACATGATTATTCTTTCCTCCTGGGATGCTTGGGAGGATGATCTGCTGGGATTGTGGCTGTTCATGAGCTTCATGATCAGTGACACAGCCCGAAATTGAATGCCCAAGATTATTTTGCTCAGTTTCCCCCCACAGTGTAAGGCTGCCAGTCCTGAGCAGAGTGTAGTTGCACATGGGAGGCTGCTGCCTGAGGAAATCTTGTAATGTGTGTCACGGCAATATGTAAACATAAACCAAACACTGGGAAAACGAGAGCAGGACCATCAAGACTTGGGAGAACAAAATAGGAGTGTGCGGGTCATAATGGTCACATAGTTGCCCTGATTTAGCTTCAGAGTGAACACTGAGCTTCCTGGTAGCAAAAGAGAAAAGGGAAAATGTCTGTTATAAAGGAGGAAAGCAAAGAAGCATTTTTCAGCTTCTCAGGAGACAAAGAGCTCTTCCTCAGCTTGAATTTTTAAATATTAATTTCTCACACAGGGTTTAAGATAGGGACACCAAGTGACAAGAAAAATAGTCTCATCCCAGGGCTGCTTGTCCAGCCTCAGCAGACCCCAGGGCCAGAGACCCAAGGGTCACTTCTGAATCTGACAGTGCCACCTGGATGCTTCCAGATTCATGCTTCCTCTCTGTCTCATTTTGTGACTATTTCTACAGTGTGCATAGAAGGAAGAGTGCTACACAGTGCCAGGCCTGGGTTGTGTGACCCCACGCAAGACAAACGAGTCTTGCCAAAACTTCTCCATCTGGCAGTTCAGCCACTCAGAGTCATTTTAGAATTGCAGTCACATCAGAAATGCTCACAAAGCAATACTGAGTGGAAAAAAGGCAGGATGCCATATTGCAGATAGGGCTTGATCTCACCTCTATTAAAGAAGTCCACAGGTGAATAAAAAGGCCAAACAAAGGGTGATTAGGCACATAGGACAGGCGCAGGAGTGAGCCCTTCTGTCTGGGTTCAAATCTCCCCTCTCCTGGCCACCTACCTGGGTGGTCTTGGGGAAGTCACCCCCTCTCTGTGCCTCTCTTTCCTCATTTGTAAAATGCAGGCAATGATAGTACTATCTGGTGCAGTTGTTGTGAGGAGTAAATAAGTTAACATGTAAAAAGCACTTATAATGTACCTGGCACACTGAGCTTTTGTGTGTGTGTGTGCATGCACACGCACACGTGTGGCCACTGAGAAAAATCCAAAAGGAAAAAATCCAAAACGCTAAACGTCATCTGGTGATGATTTGCATTTTCTTCTTTATGATTTTCTTGACTTTTCAAATGATTTTCTTTATTTCACTTTCCTACTCAGGGGAGAAGAATGCTTTGCGTTTGACTTTCATTATCTGCAATGTCGGAAATGCGAGCTTTGTTCGACATACCTCCCAGGGTCACCGGGGGTTCAAAGGAGACACTGAACTCAGGGGCTTGTAAACTGGGAAGGGCCGTAAGCAGTTGGGGAACTACCTGTGTAACCACACTGGAGCCTAGAGCCTGAAGCACTTCAGGCACGGTCCCCTCAGTGGGTCCTGCGTCTGTGTCTCCCTCCCCCTGTGACCCAGGATCCAGGGTGGGGGCTGCATCTCTCAGTCAGGTGAGTCTTCTCTGAGCCCCTGGAGCATAACAAAAAAAAAAATTTCTCCCCACGGCCATCGAATATTCAGCAGCCCCTCAGGATTAAAAGCTGGAGGGTCCTTCATCATCCCCTTTGTGATGGAAAGAGTATCTTTCCTGTGCCCCCCCACCCACGTGCACCCTCCACCCCTACCACAATCCAGCCTCTGGATGTTTTCCATTAATGCAGTTATTCTTAAAAAATACGCAGGGGTCTCCTTCCTTGAGCATATATCCCACCACTTGGGGGATATCTGGGGCCGGCCCCCTTCTCCAGCTCCCAGATCCAAATTCATATCTAGATAGGATCTTTTTAAAAACCAAGAGGTCTTCTGGGCTTTTCCACATTTTCTCTTTGCGTGTTTTCCTTAAAGCAAATTTGGCATCTGAAGCAAGATACCCCCGTATATTTATGGGAGTTTAATAACTTCTTCCATTAATAACATAGACAAACTAATTTACCCAAACGTGTCTGTTTTAAACTCTGGGAACAAAGGGTGGGGGGATGAAAATCAATCTTTCCTTTGTACTTGAGCCACTGACCCGTTAAAGCTTTGAAGATCATTTCTTTAAGAAATTGTGAGGAGTTATTTAACTACAAACAGGAGCTACCTTCCCATTCCAGCTGCGTAATCAAGCATAATAAATTAGAGTTAAAAAGTTGACTCCATTTTTTTTTTTCCTGTATACCCGAAAATCCTGAGTAGCGCTTTGACAAATCAGCTTCATGGCAGACACCAGCAGTGCACTTTGCTTGCACTGAAGCGGGTTAAGCCAAACTGGAGCCTGTGGGAGACATTCCTGATTGGAGGCTGTTGGGAGAAACCCAGGTTTTACCAAAGGCTCAGGCTCGATCAAGTTCCTGTGGCTGGCGGGAGGGAGCATTGAGGTAGGATCCAGTCACCCTGCTCAGGGTGGCAATTGCTGGCCATCGCCCTCAACGCCCACCCCGCTGGGGGACAGTCCCTTGAGAAGGAGCAGTTCAGGCTGGCCCTGAGCGGTGGCAAGGACCCTCCCTCCCGAATCTGGCCAGCATTCCTCCATACAAACTGTTCTGATCCACTTTGATAAAAATCAGTCTCCGTGGGTCTTGAAAGAGTCAAAGGCCCTTCTTAATCAAATGATCAACTATTCATTTTGAAAGCTTGACTGGTTCAATTAAGATCACAGGCAGGAGACAGGCTGGTCATATTACCCTCCTTTCCAGCCGGCCTGGCCAGTCGCCGTCCCCAGAACCTATCTTTGACCGGCCCACGCCTGTGCTTGCCCGAACGCTCCACCACCCCTCGGTGAAATCTGACCACCCTTCAAGGCCGCATCTGCTCCCACCTCTTTCCAGAAGCCTTCCCTGCCCCTGCCAGCTGGCATTGCTCCTCTCCCTCTGGAATCTTGAAGCCATAGTGTGTGTCCCTTCACTGGGGACTTTCCTGGTGTCTGCCTTCAGCTGTTCTTCACCGTACACACAACCAGACTGCAAGCCGCAGGAGCAGGCCACAGAACACATCCTGAGTGCCACTAAAGAGGGGCCTCTGTAAGCCCCGTGCAAGCCTGCAAACGGGCAGCCCTTGACGACAAAGGGCTGGCTTCCCAAGGTTCATCTGTGAGTCAGCTGTTTGGAATGTGGAATGGGCTCTTCCATTTCTTCCAGAATAACAATGCTCCAGAATGATGCAATAATGCTCCGGTGGTGGCCACGTCACAGGCTTGCCACAAAGTGCTATTGGCCTAAAATATAACTGCAACACTATTCAACAGACATGCTCCGGTTAACAGTATCAGTCCACTTTGAGCTAAGCCATGTTTTATGGGCTGGCCCAGGAACTTGACCCCATTTTCCACGAAAGGGAAATGCTTTGGTGAGAGGCACAGTCATTTGCCCACACGCCCATCCACCCCCAGCCACAGCAGCTGGCAGGGTACACACAGAAAGGGGAATGAGCCATGAGCACCTTCTCTTGCTTTCTTCCCCTGATCAAGTCAGCCTGGTTGCACCGAAAACAAAAACGAAAAGTGGCCTCATGGCACACTTGTTGGCCAGAACCTGCCCCTGACAGGGCCACCTACCTGACTGGGACAGCAGGGGTAAAGCTGAGGCTCTAAGTTTAGGGACCATGGGAGCAGTGCCTGCACCACAGGACTGTGGACAGCAGCATGCCCAAGCCCAGTCCTCAGATATGTTATCTCCCAAAGGCATTATTTTAATCAGGAGAGACAGCAGAGACACTTGTGCACTCTAGTATCACCATAACTTGGGCTCTGACCCTTCCCCTTCTCTGCCTGTCATGGGGCCACATAGAGGTGCGTCCCGCCACATCCCCAGTGTCAGAGCACAGGTCAGAGAATGCTGGGACCTCCTGGGCTCCGATCCTGCTTGTCTGTCCACACATGGACTGAATTCTATGTTTTGAAACAACGATCATAAGCGATGGAGTGTGTTCTAGCTTCCTGCCGTTGACCTGCCCCCTAAGAACTCCTCCTTCAGAATTTGTACACTCACAGACAATGCCACGTCTACATCTCCTCTGATCAAGTGGCCAATGGATGACGTCCAGGTCAGTGCTGTGTGTGTTTTCAGAACGACTGCCCCAAACTTCAGGCCCGCCCTCAATTCAGTTCCTGTGACCTGAGAACGCTTTTTGAACCAATATATTAACACCAAGGAGGTCAACCCTGGAAGGAAAGCCAGAGGTCTGCGTGCTGTGACTGTTGGGACATTTTTATGGCAGAAGCCTGAAATGGGCAGCTTGCAGAATCGCCTTGCCTCATCACTATACCACTTTTGCAGATGCTGGGTTAGAACACATTTAAAGCATTCAAGCATATAATCAAATTTCAGTAATGAGTTATTAATTAAGCAGGGGCAACCAATTCTCTGCTAACTGCCTCATAAACAATCGACAGGAGATTTGTGAATTTTGACTTCCTGACACTATTAAACAAATCAATATTAGGTTTCAGACACAGCAATTCAGACAGTTTTCTCTGTTATTTGGCAGCCATCTGCCTGGAATACTAATGAAAGAATTAAGAGCTGGAGATTTTGCATGTGTTCCATCAAAAAGATCCTTATCTGTGGGGAATTGGGGCCTGATTTGCATGGAAGGAGTCTTTGCTTTTGTAGGTACAATTTTTTCTCAATATGTCACTCATTAGTATTTATAAAAGCGCTGGGCAGTGAACGTCCACAGGCTTCTTAGCGAGCAGCCAGGGCCCTACTGGAGAGAGCTGGGAACAAAGCAATTCATTTATTTATATATTTTGCAGACTGGTTAATTTATAGCTAACCTAACCCATGGAAAACTTGGGTCTAAGAATTCAGCCAAGCTTCTTACTCAGCTTTTATTTTCCAAAAAGATCTGTTTGTTCCAGCATAGAAACAGCTAGCTCAACGAGGAAGACAGAGTTTTGCGAAATCTGGGCAACTTCTAAGTGATAAGATGTGGTCATCTACGTCATTTACCCTTGACCTTCTCTCTTTCTTCCTCTTCTCTTTATTGCCCTTCAGTGTTCACATAACTCGATAGTGGTGCTGTTAAAAATACCTTATGGGACAATGACAGAGATTTTACTCTGTTCATCTAAGGAAGAAATATTGTGCGGACAGTATCGATGCTAAGGGTCCCTCACTCCTCCCTCCACGCACCTAGACCCAAAGTGCGCACTTTGTTCAGGGGGTCACTCATCACGTGTAATCCATTCACTCTGTGGCCTCCAGGCTTCATCGGCCAGAAAGGTGCCAATCAGGAGTTGACCCAGAAGGTTTAAGGATTGGGACTAACCCAGCGATAAAAGCCCTTCCCAGACATGCAGAGGCAGAAGCTCCCTTGTTTATCATACATGTACTGTATCGTATACTGTTTATCATATACATATACTCTAAATTCCTTGAAGCCAATGCCCCCCACAACTTTGTGTGTGTGTGTGTGTGTGTATAGATATATAAACACACACATTATGTCCTTAGAGAGCCTCCCTGACATATATCAAGATGATTTGATATTCAAAAATTTATTTTACATACAGTATTTCAGAAGCGATGCCACTGGGGTACTATACCTCTCTACTTACTGAAATAGGTAAGGGGAAGACAAGAGGAGGGATGCGTCCTGAGTTGAGTGTTTATTATGGGCTGGGCCCATGCCCAAACACTGTCTTCTTTCATTCTCACCACACTGCAAGGTGGGCCCTGTGGGTACACTGTCCTTAACTTGGCCAGGGTCAGCCGGGCTGTGGCAGGGTTGATCTAGTGCCAGCTGACTGCAGAACCCATTCTCTCTCTCTGCTCTAGCTTGCTGTGAGCTGCCTTACAGCAAGCTTCTTTGTCAGGCAGAATCTCTGTTAATCTTGTCCAAATACCTTATTTTGGTTTTCCATTCAAAATCAGCAATTAGAACAATATGAATGGCTAACCATATAGATGGTTTGCTGTTTGAGGATGTGGAAATTTCCTTCACTGTTTTGCATAATTATAACTTGGTTCTCAGGTTTCAAAATGTCCATGTTATCTTTGCAGTCAATATTTCCAGGTGCATCTGTACCATTTGTTTGAAATTACTACATATTGTTAATATAATTCAAGAGGAAATTCAGAAACTATCTCTGTTCCCCATCAATCTTATATTCTTTGCCTTGATAAGGCAACCTAGAAACATATATATTTAAAAATATATTAGTTCAGAGCACTGGCCACATGCCCATGGACAACTTGAGCACTCAATGTTGATATTTTCAAATCCCTATTCTCGGTTCATACTATGTCAGTCTTTAAATATTATTTCTAAACAATAGGAGCTACTCAAGTCAACTTAAGCAGAAAGAGATTTATTAAGGAAGATTAAGTAGCTCATAGAACCTCTAGGAGGGCTAGAGAACCAGATTTGGATGCTGGAAGACATACTGTAGCCAAGAGGCCACTTTGCCAGAAAAAATACCAACCCAAGTCATGGAACTGCTATACCATAAAACTCACTGATCAGAACCTATGATATTGAACACTGGACGCCAAAAACCTCACCATAACCAGCACCAAATACAGATGCCTACACCCCACTCACCAGCATGTCTGATCTTCCTGATCATGTCTACCAACTGCTATTGTTCACTTCACCTCCAAGATTTGTATGGAGCTTGTTTGGCAGAATTCAGATCCTATGCTGATTCCTAGCTGCAAGGGAATCTGGAAAATGTAGTTATGTTTTGTTTTTGCTCTATAGTTTCTATAATGCAAAGAGATAAACTAGAAGGAAGTTATGAAAAGTACTAAGTGAACTAATCTACAAAACTAGCCATAGGAATGCTGGTCATGGTTTTTCTGTTTTAAAAACAAACCCATATAATGTCAGGCTCACAATATACCTACTGTGTGTGGGTGTTGACATAGGTCTTTCACATTTCTAATCTTAATGTAATTTCCACAAAAATCTCCTCAGCTACATATTTGTGAACTTATCTACAGATGAAGCTTAGATACATTAAAAAAACATATTCAGTACAGGGTGAAGCAAAAGTGGGTTTACAGTTGTGAGCGCCCCAAACACAAGAGCTTTTTCTCATATTATTATTTATTAATTATTGCATTATTGTCCACTGTAAACCTACTTTTGCCCCATCCGTATTGTACAGATAGTAAATGGCATTGCTGAGCTTCGCTTGGCTGTACTCTAGTTCAGCAAAAGATGTACTACAGTGAAAAGATCCCGGAAGCTCAGCCGCTGATAAATGGAGTGAATTGAGGTGAGATTTTACTCAACTCCCCTAAGCCTCATCTGGAAAGTGGAAATAATTACAACTTCATAGGTGGAATAGCGAGGATTGAGTGAGATAACATAGGCCAATCCTCCAGCTTCAGATCCAGAATATATCTAAAATAAGTGTTAAATAAATAAACATGTGAAGGAATTTAGAAAAACAAACAAAGAAACAAGAAGGAAGACTGTCCTCACTTTTCACTCCCTGGCAACCAGCTTCTTTTGCAGAGAGGGACATGAATTACGGGATAATCTGCCTAACGCCGAGGTTTGAGGTTTCGTGGCCAACAGCTCAATGTTGAAATAGGATTATGTGTCCAGGGCCAGGGAACCTTTTATAGTAGCAGGGGCTCACTTTAAAAACAGGAGGCCTGTTAACACTCAGTCTTAATTAAAAGGATTTCTTGATGAATCCAGTGTGACAGGGACCAACACTGTTAACTGTTAACACGCATGTGCTCCCAGGCCTTCCCTGGGGAGACCGAGAAAAGGGCAGTGTAAGAACTGTGGTTGAGGTTACTCAGTGGAACTCCCTTAATGTTTCTGTGATGATGTAAGTCAAATTTGAAATTCCTTTTCAATTAGTTTTAGCAGACGGGCTGTGCTTCTTTGAATACGACCTACATAGACTGGGTCACAGAGGGACTGACTTATATTGGGGTTACACTAATTTTTAAAAACTTGGCCCACAAGGTAGTGGTAGTTGCCTTATTTAAAGGTTCATGACTTATGGGCTTGGGGCCCTCAGAGGGTGGAGGTAGGCAAAACTCTTGCAAGAAATCCCTGCCTTCATTTGTCCACCAAATACTGCCTGCAGAGTAAATACAGAATATGTGCCAAACCCGGATATATGCACGACTATTTTTCTTCCTTATATTTAAAAAATTTAATTATACAAAGTAGTACACTTAATTTTTGTTGCAAAACATTCAGTTAAAGACTCCTCATCATTCATTTAATTTGCAAGGAATGAAATAACACCGATTGTGTATTTACTATGTTCTACACATTGCTTTAAATGCTTTACAGGTGTTAACTCATATTCTCCTCTGGACAACTCCAGAGACTGCTCCTGTTATCATCAGCACTTTACACAGGAGAAACCGGGAGCCCAGGGAAGTTAAGACTTTGCCCAAGACGACGCAGCTAGCATGTTGTAAAACTAAGATTTCAACCCAGGTTTCCGAGTCTGCCATGGCTTACCGATTGCAATACGGTGGACTTCCCCGGACAGTTTCCTTCATCACTTTGTTGTGATGCTCCCCTGATGCTTTTCTTCATGTTCACAAACACAGGCAAACCTATAAAATATTGGTAAATTAAGTGAGTTGAACATTAACAGAGTGGTTCTCAAAGTGGGGTCCTTGGCCATCAACATCACCTGGAAACCTGCTAAAATGCCCATGCCCAGACCCTACCCTAGACCAACTGAATCAGAGATTCTAGGGCTGGGGCCCAGCAATCTGTGCTTTAACACGTGGTCCAGGTCATTCCGATGCCTGCTGACGTTTGAGAAGCACTACATTAATGGGATGCAGTGGGTATTCCAAGAAGTAGACACCAAAATAGGATTCAGTGAGTGAGAATCTCCTTAAGGGAAACTCCTGTCTGAGAGGTTAGAGGGCAGCAGCTACGCAGGAAGAGAATAGGGAGGAAATAGGAGTGATTCTGGGAAAACCCTCAGACCACCGTGCAAGACTGACCCAGAGGAAGAGAAGGGGAAAGGTTGGGTGGAAAGGGCCTAGACGGCCACTGCGGGGTCCATGAGTTCGACGCTGGGCAGTAAAGCAGTCCCACGTCTCCCAGGAGCGGCTTTGCTTTCCTACTCTTCCTGCACCCAGTGATCCATCAGGAGCAGCCCATGGAAGCGTGGCCTTGACTCACACGTAACAATAGACTTCAAAGTGCAACCGTGAGGCTCCTCCGTCAATCAGTGATGCTACCTGAAGATATGTGAGGCTCATTCTCCTGGCTGCCACACATTTGTCTGTTTATTGTACTCAACAATATGTTTTAGAAATCAGTCCCCTTCAGGACATATTGATCTGCTAACTCATTTTAATGGCTGCATCACATTCCCTGTATGAATATCCCAGTGTTTGTGCAATCATCCCTCCATTGGCCGACATTTAACTTTCTTCCGACACGTTTGCTGTTTCATGCAGTGCTTCATCGTTCATGGCATCGTGTGTACAGGGGAGTCGCGGAGTGAAGTTGTTCAGCCCCAGCCTGTGTGTGTGTGTCACTTTCTAGAAGTCACTGCCACATTCCCCTCCAAACTGGCTGCAACCATTTATACTCCCATGAACAGAAAACAGATAAAAGCAACTATTTCCCCACACCCTAGCCAAATCTAGATAACATCAAACTTTTAATTTTGCCTATCTGATGGATGAGATGATGTCTCATTGTTGTTTCAATTTGCATTTCCCTGATTACCAGTAAGGCTGATCATCTTTTCATATGTTTATCGGCCATTTGTATTTCCTCTATAAAGTGCCTATATCCATGTCTAAATTTTTAACTTACATGGAGGTCGTGATGAATAAAATACAGACTCATTTCCAAGTATTACTACATTGAGAATATCTTTTTTTATCATTTTGTTTTTCAATTAACAGCTACTAAATACATGTTGAGTGTTTCCATGTTAAATGGGTCCTTGCACACAAATGGGGAAAGACCCAGGGCATTGTGTGGACTGCAGGCTCTGGAGAGCCCACTGCCTGCTGTGGAGGACAGCAGGGGCTGGCTCCCTGCCCCCTCCCCGCCCCCGCTCCCTGGGGGCTCCAGGCCTGCCCACACCCGCCTTTCACAGGTCCTGCATATGTCAGCCCTGCACAGGATGGGTCACAGTCACCCAGACAGCCCAAAGACAGGTTGCCTGGGAGGGTCTCTCCAAGTGATGTGGCGTCAGTGAAGGGGGATCTAAGGTGGGAAGGCTTTCCTTTCCACCCCGCCTCCAGCCCGGTGTCCTGGAATCAGGTGACAGGGGCATGAACACTAGTTCTCAGATCACGACACCTCTCTGAGCCTCGGCGTTCTCATCTACAAAATGCAGATAACCATAGTTCCCTAGAGCTGCTGTGCGAATGAGTGCAAGTGCAAGTGCAGGCCCCAACCCGGAGATGAGCTCATTACATACCCAACGATGCCTGCTGGCATGACTCTAATATGTGTTACTACTGAGAGGTAAAAATACCTTCCAGGCCAGTTTAAGTTAGAGAGAAGGTGCCGCCGGTCCTAACCCGGCACGAGAACTCTGGGCTGTGGCTCTTCCCACAATGCACCTCTGCAGCCCCTTCTTCAGAAGACCCCGAAGCGAAGGCTGGGCCTCTTGCTTAGTGTTGTCCCCACAGAAGCCTGTCACTCTCCCAGCGCCCCGGCCAGGCCCAATTTGGCACCGACTTCTTTGTCTCTTGCTGCCCGCCTTAATCTGGTGACGCCAATTAACTTTAATGAAAGTTACACGGGAAAATTGCGGGGTGTAGACACACAAATATGTCTTTTGCAGGGAAACAAGGACAGCCTTAGAACCGTGCTGATTTCCAGGTGGAAAGAAATGTGGAGCTTTCTGTCTCCTCCGGGCAAAAGAGGATTTGCGAAACCCAAAGAAAATAACTCTTGAAGCTGAGGTTCGAACTGTGCCAAGTTTGTGACACGAAGGAGGCCGCTCCCAGAGAGGAAGTCCTGATTCAGACTGACAGCGCTGCCGCCACTCCCGGGGGATGGGCAGGCATTGCTCTGGGGCAGGTGAGTGGGCTCCACCCACCCGCCCCAGAGCCCCAGCGGGCCCGGGGACACACCTGACTGCTGGTGATGGATTTCCCCCACTTGTATTTAATTACCCTAATTCCTCACATCTGTAGAGCCTTTCAGACTTCACAGCACACCCATCACCTTGCTTTGGTCTCATAACCACCCCTTAGAGGAAGAATTGTGTGGGTCTTCATTCCGTGCATGGGCAAGAATGAAGCTCTGCAAGGGGAGCGGATTTGTGCAGTGATGAGACCATTAGAATGCAGGTACCCCACTGCATCATGCAGCCATCTCCGAGAACACGGATGTCCTCCCTCACCCTCCTGAAAACTTACCTCCTGATTGGGGCAAGCAGAACTCACCAGGGGCATGAGAACTAACTCATAGGTTGCCCGATGTTCATCACAACAGCTTCCTGGCATTGCCAAATTCTTATATCTGAGGGACACCTCAGGGGGGCCTACCTTTCCTCCAACACTTTACCTAGAGAGGTACCTGGAGCAAGAGTCACACCCTACAAGGGGCTTTTGCCTTCTAAGCTCTATACTCCCTGAGTCTTGTCTACATATCCGTGGTTGGCCCTTTTTTTCCTGTATCACCCTGCCCCACTAAAGGACCAAGAAAATGTGTACCCTTATTACATTCTTATAACACTCATCTGAAAAGAATTCCTTTGAAATTGTTAAGTAATGGCTCCCATTTCTCGATTGCAGGCTTTATGTCAAGCCCTGTGCTTTGCGGGTTATGCATATAACCTGACATAGTTCTTGCCACAGCCATCCAATGTAGCCATTTGTGGTAAGGCAGTCAGATAGCCACCAAAGAGCAACCTCCCCTTCTTCCATAGAAAGAGAATTGTAGCTGAACACATAGTTACCCAGTGAAAGACTACGTTTCCTGGGCTCCTTTACAGCTAGCCTGGTCATGTGACTATATTTAGACCAGTGGAATATTATTGCAAGTTACACGGTCAACTTGGGGATCATTTTTAACTCCAAAGGCAATTGCATTATTGTGATTTCTCTCACTTTCCCACTCCTGCATATTGGTTTTGACCATGTGGGTGAGAACAACAGCCCAGGGAGGTAGAGCCACAAGATGGAAGGGGTCCAGTCCTGGATGACCCCATGAACACAACTGTCCATCAACCCAGGATGATACATGAGAAGGAAAAGGATATATCTATTTTGAGCCACTGTATTTTGACATCTCCTTGTTTTATTACTATAGTTTCATCTTTAAATACTGCACTATTATTATGTCCATTTTACAGACAGAGGAACTGGGCTCCTAAACATTAAGTTCACACAAATACAGAGCCCATGTCTGTTGGGTTCCAGAACCTTCGAAATAGAATCCATTCACTCATTTATTCATCTAAGCTTTAATGACTACCTGTGTGGTAGGAGCAAGAATCTCAGGGGTTTGCCCATACAAGAGGATCACAGATCTACACATTGCCTCCCTCCCTGCCATCCTCAAGAGAATGGTCAGCTTGGGAGGTGAGTTGCTCTGAGATGCAGGTGAGTATTAGTTTCAAAACCTACCTGGTCTTTGTGACGCCATAGTGGGCAGATGGCTCTGAAATGGGTGCCAGGTTCTTATGCAGGTGGATTTCAGAGGGCAGCCTGGGACTGGTTGAAGGGGGATTAAAAGGAACAGAGGTCTCCTTGATTAATGCTCTAAAAGAGCAGGAGTCTAAAGATGAGGTTGCACTTGGGAAAGTGTCTTTTGCCTTGGTGTGTCCTAGACTGTTTGATCTCTGAGAACTAATATTTGCCATGGAAAGAGGTATAGGGAAGTGTGTGTGTGTGTGTGTGTGTGTGTGTGTGTTGTTTATGCTCACATATTTGTGTGCACATGCAGTTACGTGCATGCGGATATGTATGTATAGATGTTTGTGGGACGTGTGTCTATTATACATGTGTTGTGGTTATGTGTGAGTTGTGTGTATATGTGGTCATTTGCTATTGTGTCTATGTTTTTGTTTCGTTGGGGTGGTAGCCCACCAGTTGTCCACTGGGTATGGGGTGAATTACCCCTTCGTATCTCCCCCTGGTGGGAAATCTGGAAGAAGACTCGACACGGTGTGGCCAGTGCCACCCTGTCTGTCCTGCTCACGTCTTTCTGGTCTTCTCCCAAACACACACACACATGTACACACAAGCACACACACACTCACTTTTTGGGTGTGCACACATGCACACTCACTTTCTTTTAGTCTGGAAATGAGCTGCAGGGACACTGAAGTGCACAGACTAGCTATTGAAAAGAGGGAGATGAATTCCGGGGCCAGGCAAATCCTCTGAACAGAAACAAGGAGCTTCCCTGATGTGGGGTGGAGATTCACCTAGAAGGTTTAAAGGAGGAGGCAGGCTCTCGGGGAAGGGAGGCCAAGGACAGGACCACCCCAGATAGTGGCTCTTACCCCCTATAAATGGTTGACCTTGTTTTTTGTGCTTTTCTTTTTGAGTTTATAGAAATCCCATGAATTGGGCCATTTTGCGTCTTCCTCTTCTGGCATTATAATTTGTGTTAGTTACTCCCATCTCTTCAGTAAAGTCTGGCCCAGCTGTGCAGCAACAAGTGACAAAGCTGCAGGGACAGAGAAACAGGATCATACAAGCCTACGTGTCCTCTGACTCCTCCTCACTCCCCAGAGGTGCCCTGGGTCCCTCAGCCTACCAATGTTCATAGCCCAAGAGTACTAGGAAGTGACCATCACAAAAGTGCCCAGAGGTCCCAAGGATAAGGAGCAAGGGCCAGGGGACACTCTTGGAGAGCCAGACAGGAGACAAACCTGCAGCTTCTCAATGTGTTCCAGATAGGGAAGGCGGAAGCTTGGGCTACCCCTGCTGTGTGCCAGTCTTGGGGCTTGGAGCCAAACCTGGAACACTAACAGGCAGGGACATGAAGCAGCAGGGCAGGCTTCAGTGGGGAGGGGACCTTCAGGCAGGGATGTCCAAGGGGGCCAGAGTGACTTGGCAGGTGAAGGGAATTGAGGGGAAATTGGGGGTGTTCTGGGCTCAGTCAGTGGTTCAGACCTGATAGAGCAGCAGTTTTCAAAACTCCTTATTACTATGACCCGTAGCAAGCAGTGCATTTTATACTGTGATTTAGTCCAAATGTGTGTATATGTAACTGAGACCTTAGTTCTCAGAATCAATAGCGACCCTGTTACATAGGATGAACTTAAATATTTTCTATTTTATTTCGTGTTTTTGTAAGTGCTGTGTAGATCATCCAGCAAATGGGTTTGGAATCCCCCAAAGTTTGGTAATAAGTAATTTGGAAAGCACTTTCCAGAGCAAGGTATGCAGCGGGCAGAGGGTAGAAGTTCAGCAGCAGCAGCAGCAGCAGCGGAGCCTAGCAAAGTCTGGACCAGGATGAGGCAACCAAGATGCCAAAAAGTGTGAAATTTAAGGAGGCACTCACTCTCAGGGCACAGCAAAAGTGCGGTCAGCACCTGTGAGTGTGCGCCTCCTTAAATTTTTCACTGTAGGTACCTCATGTACTACACCCTAGTCTCAGCCCTATGACAGAGTACCCATTCTGTGGCAGACCCCGTGCCTCGGGTTTCATGCACCATCACATTCAATCTTCCCTACAGCCCCTCTTTCTAGTCAAGAAACTGAGGCCAAGAGACGCCCAGAAACTGTCAGCTATGACTATTAGCAGCCCCCAGAGATCTTGGGTGATCGACAAGACAGCACCGGGCCAAGAAGAAAGCAGAATGGCTGGGATGAGGGCAGAGGACAGGCAGAGGGCCACCGAGAAGCTGGGCTGTCATCTATGCCCAGCTCGTCGATCTTGGAGCCCAAACACCCACAGGGATTTCCCACAAGCCAGCTTCTTAAGACGACTTTTTTTTGCAAATTGCGAAGAGCTCAGCCTGGGAAATTCTCAATAGCTGTCTACTTCTGTGTTTAAACAGGAACAGCACCATGTGCCCAAGTGCTGGCCAACTGGTGAGTGTGTTGCTACGGGCCTCACTTGACAGGGTGAAGTCCTATCTCCCTGGAGAGCACCAATCTGTGCTCCATCAGAACAAATATAGGCATAAAATCTGAAAATCGCAAGGTAATATCACTACACACCCACTCAAATGGCTAAAGTTGAAAAGACCGAGGATACAAAGCGTTGGTGAACCTCACACGCTGCCAGGGAGCACGTGAATTGGTACAACTTGAGTGAACATTTTGTCAGTGTCTACTAAAATTCACAAATGCATGTCCTGTGAAACTGAGGTTTCCCCGCCAGGACGCGGGAACAGGCATGGGAATGTTCATAGCAGCGGTGTTCATAAAAGCTCTAAACTGGAAACAGCCCAAAGGTCCCTCAATAGCAGAATGGATAAATAAACTGTGGAATAGTCATAGGATAAAATGCTGCACAGCAATGATAATAAACTACTGATAATCGGGATGAATCTCAAAAATGCACTGTCGAATGAGAGAAACCAGACACAACTGAATCTATCCTGTCTGATCCCAGTTATGTAAAGTTCAAAACACAGGCAAAATGAAACTATGCTGATTAGGTACATCTGCTTAAGTAATAAAACAAAAAAAAAAAAAAGAGAGAAAAAGAAAACCAGGGAAGTGATTCTGTAAGAGTTCAGAGTGGGGTGCTGCTCCACACCTGAGGGCCACGGTGGTGACGGGGAGGGCTCCTGGGGTGCTCATAATGGACCCTAGGGGGAAATTACATCAGGGCTTATTCACAGGAATTCATTAATATGTAAATTTATGTTTTATGTACTCTCTTCTGTGTACTATGTTTCATAATTTAAAAATATAGACCCATCATCTGTGAGCCATTCATGTGCAAAGGACCCTGGCCAACTGCCAACCCAAGGCCTCTAACAAGTTGACCTTGGAGCCGGGAAGTCATGGGTGCAAATCCCGATTTTGTCAACGGCAAATCACATGCTTAGGCAAATCACGCACCTCTCTGAGCCTCAATTTCTTTACCTGTAAAATGGGGATGAAAATCTCTGCATGAGAACTGAAAAGTCACTTATAAAAAACATCTATTCAACAGACAGTAGCTGAGTTAGAAGTGGAGGCAAAGGTAATAGCGACTGGTAGTCCTGTGTGCCACGGACAGAAACAGCTTTACCATAAGCAGTACCTACTCTGATTTATCTGCTGGGGTTACTTCTGCTAACACCCTCCATGCCAGCATCTCAGGGTGCCACCTGGGACCACAGGATGTGCACTGTGAATTGTGAATTGGAAAAGTGTGCCCCTTCGGTGGGTGAACGCGGTCCCCCACCCTTTACAGCAGCCCTGGTGCCATCTGCAAAAGTGTCTTCTTGTTTGGCATTTAAGGGTCTATAAAAGGGTCTAAAAAGGGTCTTACTTTTGAACCAAGGTCAATTAAGAGAAGAAAGTAGGTCGGATTCTACCCTAAGAAAGCATGCAGAAAAATCCCACAAAAATGAACACGGACATTTACTGAGCCACATCGCCAAATTCAGCCCATGTGTCCAAACTTGGGAGGGCTTTGCATGCACGTGGAGAATGACCCAGTACGGACTGAGAACTAAGACACCTAGACTATTAGATGTCCTCTAGGCCCAGTAGCCTCCCAAAAGAGACCAGCATCCAGGCCCTGTCCAGAGAGAGAATTGTTACTGTGTCCAGGCAAAGCTGTCAGAGCTGGGGCCCAGGAACTGAAATAATCTGAAAGATATCAGGTAAAGGAGGTTCCGCCCCTCAGAGACGGGGCTTGACAGGCCCATAAAGGCCGCCTAATACTGCTGAGCCCACATGCTTTTGATATCGTGTCTCATTTTCTGCATGAACGACAGACTAAGCCAAGGTAAAGAAATCTTAAGTTTTTGTTTACAACACACGAAGCCTCACTCACCGGCCATCGCCTGTCACACACAAGGAGAGCAGGGTTTTCCAAGTGGCTCCACAGCAGTTTAACAGAAAATGTGAAACTCCATCACCCTCCTTGCCAGGAGGAAGGATCCTGGCAAACAAGATTTTGAGGCCAAATCAAAGTGAGAAACAAGCCCTGATCATCTGGTGCTTCTCGGGAGCTTCCCCATATCTCCTTTCTTGATTTGTAAATGTAAGGTAGTAAGATTAACTTCTGCATGGAATTTTTTGACGTCTCAGTGGACTGATACATAAAGTGATGAGCACAGTGCCTAAAGTTTAATATGTGCTTAATGAGTATAATTATTACACATACCAATTTCATACCCTGCTCTTTTTGCATGGTATTATACTATATGCATTTTCCCTTACTATTAAGAAGTCCTTATAAACACCAGTTTAACAGTGCCTAGAACTTCACGTGCACTTAACAAATGTTAGTTATTAGTATTTATAGCATATTTATGTCAATTTCATAACCTACACTTTTTACTTACTGTTATGCCATACGCATTCTTCCATGACAACAAAAAATCCTTATTAATATTATTTTTAATGCTTGCCTGGTATTTTTTCATATGACCTGACCAAGGATCAGAAAACATTTCATTAAAGGACCAGATAGTAATATCTCAGACTTTGTGAGCCACATAGTTTCTATGACAACTGCTCAACTGTCATTATAGCACAAAAGCAGCCCCAGACAATACATAAATGAATGGCCATGATTGTGTCCCAATAAAACTTTATTGACAAAAACTGATGGAGAGCTGGATTGGCCCAAGGGTCATAGTGTGCTGACCTCTGGGCTTTTTGAACCGGTTCTCCTTATTATTAGAGCTGAGGCTGGGACCCAGTTTGGAGCTATTGTAAAGAAGCCTGCAGATGTCCTTGACTGCATTTCTGATTAGGATAGTTTCTCAGAAGAAGAATTACAATTTTAAGGCTCTTGAGTCATGCTGACAAATTCAGCAGACATCAGGGGTTTTTTTGAGCCAGGCCTTGCACTTTGACCTACTTTTGTTTGCCCCGTTGCTGTTTTCCAGATGTTTCCGGGGCAGGAATTCTGTCTCTTCTGAGTTCCAATTTCTCAAGTGTAAAGACGTGACATCTTATTCTATGATTTGTATGCCTTGCCCTCAGTGTTGCCATCTCCCTCCCCCTAACGCACACACTCCCGTGCACACAATTCACACACCTGAGCAGAAACTGTTGTGACTGCACACACATGTTATGCACAAAGGATATTGGGCAAGAGGCTGAGCAAATAAACCCCACCTACTTAAAATCCCGAGGGGGCCTGATCCAGATACACGGCCAATGCCTAAGAACTGAGTGAAGGGGACTGTCATAAAATAGGTGATAAATAAACGGAACCCTTTCCCAGACAATCCAGGGCAAGATGCTAAAGAAGACAATGATTATCCCAAAGTCCTATGTTTCTCTTTGCTTGCCCAGAGCTTAGTGCCACCCTGGCCCTGCCTGTTCCCCAGAGAGGCCCTTGGAAGGACATCAATGGCACCGTCCGGGCTCTCTATACCTCCTCTCATCGGCCACCCACCTCCACTTCCTTTCCAGCCCCACGCCATGGTGGACCCTCACCATTAAGTGAAACTGAAGAGAGAGCCGCCACCTCTGCCAAAACCAATTCATGAGAAATTGAAAATGTTCTCCTACATTTCTTTGCACCTTGAAATTTTTTGTGAAACCAAATGACAGTCTCCAAAGGTGAAAAACTGCTATTTTCCCAGAAAAATTCCTGTGAAGTGAAAATTGCTAGTTTCACACAGCTCTCCCACTGATGACTATTATTACTATGGGCACTAGATGAGCACAATGTGATCAGGGAAAAATAAAACCTGGGTTCTATTTCCAGCAGGCCTTACCTGTTCCAGTGGCCAGACTTTCACACACTAAGAGTCCGTGTGAGGCCTTCCCAAGGCTCTGGTCCCCATGCCCAACATCACTGTCCCTGTGGATGCCCTCTGAATCCAGACCCCTTACTGGGTACAACCAAACTCAAAAGCATGCCTCTTAGCCTCTCAAAGACAGGAATGGACTCCTTGGGAGACCAGGGACACCTGTCCTGTAAAGACCATGGGCTCAGACCCTCTGAGAAAAGGCACACTATGTTCCCTAGTTGTTTTAGAGCGGTATGAATAGAATTCCCTAAAATGGTGACCTGTATGGGGAGCTGTTCCCCTCCCGAACCCCTTATATTAGTTCACAAGGCTGCCGTGACAAAGTACCTCAGACTGGGTGGTGTAAAGAACATTTCTTTTCTCACAGTCAAGGAGGCTGGAAGTCCATGATCAGGGTGTCAGCAGGGTTAGTTCTGCTAAGGCCTCTCTTTTTGATGTTTAGATGGCCGCCCTCTCTCAGCATCTTCACGTGGTCCCCTTCTGTGTGTGTCTGCATCCTAGTCTCCTCTTCTTATAAGGACACCAGTCCCATTGGATTAGGGTCCACCCTAGTGACCCCATTTTAACTTAATTAGCTCTTTAAGAACCTAGCACCAAATGCCATGCCACTTTAAGGTAATGCCAGCTGATGGTTGTTGGTGCCAACTCAAATGCCAACAGGAATCTCTGATTTGGGGTGTGATGAGAAAAAACTTTTTTTACTGCACACAGCTTAACGGTAATGCAGCATGGCTGTGAAAACAGCATGGCCATGGAACAGCTCACTACTGCTACAGCTCCCTAGTGCTACAGCACGGCTGTGGAAAGCTCACAGCATGACCCTGAGGCTGCCCCAGGGGCAGGACCCTCTCTGGCTGGGCAGCTCGGCTCTGTCCAGGTCAGTTGTCCTCTGCTCCAGTGATGAGACAAACATAGTCTTCACTCCTCAGTCTTTGGAAAGTACACCCTCCAAGCCAGAGGGGAGCTGGCTTAAATAGAAGCGCCCCTCAGTCCCTGATTGGTCAGAATAGAGTTGCTCTGATTGGTCAGAGCTAAACAGCTCCAATTGGATGGGGACAGCGTTAGTCCTATTGGTTGAAATAGGACTCCAGCAACTGCTGGCAGACTCAAACGGCAAACACACAGTGCAGATGGGCAGTTCAGCAGAGGGACGGGGAGTTTAGCCCAGAGAGGCAGGTTAGTGCGGAGGCGTCTACTGGAAGTGCAGTTTGCATGAGAGGCCTGTGTGCAGAAATGGCTGCTTAGGCTCTGGTGTTTTTTTGTTTGTTTGTTTTGTCCAGTAAGCCACCAGGGGTCCTACTTAATCCTCAGGGTTCACAGTACTGAGGGTTAGGACTTCAACATAAGAATTTTGGAGAGATACAATTCATTTCATAACACTCCACATCCCCAGCTCAGCCATCTTAACCATCATTGGGTGGATCACCAATGATAAAAGGGCCTTGGAGTTTGTCTAATTTAGTGGTTCTCAAATTGTGTTCCCTGGAGCACCGTTGTTCCTCAAGTGACCTTAGGAGCACCCATGGATGGGAGGGGAAAAGCAGGTAGAAATCTGTAACTCCAGCTCTGCCTCAAGCAAAGCCCCTTGGCGTGTATCTGCCCTATACTGAACCTCCATTTAAGATTTTGTTTGACCAAAGGGTTCTTTGTTTTACAAAATGTTTGAAAATTGCTGATTATTTTTCAAAAGCCAGACCACCATGCAGAGGCGAGGAGACGTGCTTGGAACTGTCCAGCTATGTGCTAGCACACCCAGGGTGCTGCTGAGGTCTCCCATTCTGGTTTTGAGTCCCTTCCACCGCTCCTCGCTAAGGTGGCTCTTAAGTGAGACATTGCTTGGGAATTTTCTCTTCAAACAAGAACAAAAAAGTGCCCATTTAGGTGCATTCTGGGGTCTCATTTAGGGGCCACGCACAGCACTGAGAAGTGATAAATATCTTTGGCAATAAGCCGTGGATCACTGTGTTTGCATGCTTTCCTGGGTGTCTGGCCGTCAACAGCAAAGATGGAGATGAGGGAAGAGCATCAGCCTCCCCTTAAAACGCACACGCACACGCACACGCACACGCACACAAATCTCATCCCCTAAAGCCCAACACACTGAGCTCACAGTAGGGTTAGAGTTTTTGTGGCGGGTCCATTCTGAAGAAATGCCCTGTGCTTGGAATATCCCAAGAAGTTCTTGGCCTTGAAGAACAAACTGACTTTTCTACCCAGACAGTTAGGGTAGGGGCAGCTTTGGGTTGACAGTGAAAGGTGCCATCCCAGGCCACACATATGAGCAAACCCTGCACTCTCTGCCTGTGGGTCGGCTCCAGAATTCCCAAGGTGGGAGTTGGGGCCCAAACAGGGAGGAAAACTGGCTCCGACCAGCACTTTCCTGAATTCCAGAGTAAATTGGGTGAAAAAAAAAAAAGAGAATTTTGTTCAAAACCAGGGTTCCGACTAACAATGGGAAGTTGCTTCCCTAGGCTTTTCTTTGGAATGTTCTGGAAGGGACTGCCCCAGGTAGGTGGGGCCACCCAATTCTACTCCCCTCCTAATAAAACCTGGAGCAATTCTTTATAATTGAGAGAATTCTTGGAGGAACAGCTGGCCCAACAAGGTGGAAGGGATGTGCCCGACTTCCAGGCTGTGCCTTTGCAAGCCCAGCTCCTTGGTCTAGGCCCTCTTTCTCTGCCATAGCCTGCCTAACTTGGGGCTTCTGCTGGGACTCAGCTGGATCTCACTGTTCCCAAAAGCATTTCCCATCCACGGCCCAGCACCAGCAGCCTCAGCCTCACCTGGAGGTGGTTAGAAATGCAGAGTCTCCAAGCTGCCCCAGACTGACTAAATCAAGATCTGCATGTTTGCAAGACCCCATCGAAGTCTGAGAAGCACTGGTTTACTAGAAATTGCTTTCAGGGGCTTGTTCTCACTGAGGCACAGTGAGAAACAGCCCCCGTGGCAAACACTAGGCAGCAGCAGGCCATGACAGCAAGACGCTGCATGGACAGAAACACTAATGATGGTTCCTAGGCCCCGCAGTGAGAATCAGAGGGCAGACTCTAGTCAAGTGTCAGGAGGAGCGGCAGCAGGATGAGTTACTGAGGACAGAGAAGGACTGTCCCAGGTTCTGCTGGAGAATGGAGCCCGCGAGTCCCAGCCTGGGTCCTTAACATCTCCTGTCTGCAGGCACTGTGCCTAATGTTTTGTGGACTTTGCATGCATTTTATTCTTGCATCCGCCCTCTGAAGTTGGCATTTGTGTTACAAATGAAAATATGGAGGCTTTGGGTACAAGCACTCTGAAAAATAACTTCAATCTATTCCAGAAACTTGAATATTCCTATTCCCTAAGATGAAGCAATCCCGCTTCTGGATGCATGTCCTATAGAAACACATACATGTGTAGTAGGAGGTACGAACTAACATGTTCATAGCAGCATTCTCTATCATTGTAAACATACTGGGTACAACAAATGCCCACCAAAAGGGAACCAAATAAATACATTGCAGTATATTCATACAATGGGATATTCTCCAGCAGAAAAACAAACAAACAAAAAAACAGATGAAACACAGCCTCACACAATACCAAGGATGAATCTTGGAAATATATTTAAGTGGGGGAATAAAGCCAGTGGCAGCAGACCTCGTAGAGTATGATACAACTTTTATAAAGCTCAAAAATATGCAGAAGTAAGCAGTACATTATTTGGGGCTGCTTATGTAAATAGTAAACAAGTTTTGTTTTGTTTCTTTCAGGAAGGGACCCAGAGACACATTCTGGATCGTGGGTACTTCTGTGGTGGAAGCAGGGGATTGAAGAGGCCCGTCGACAATGCAAAAATGTTGGGGAAGGGAAATACGTTCAAAGGGATTCATCATTCATTGCGTGTTGCATGTCTTCTTTTATATGTGCATTAAGTTATAACATCTAAAAAAAATAAAATGTTGAAAGTCAAGCATCAGGCTTACACAGCTAGTAATTGGTGGTGCTGGGTTTGAACCCGGGTAGTGGCTGAGGAGCCCAGGCAAACCACTGAGCTATGCTGCCTGTTGTGTGCTAGGCTGGCCTCAAGAGCACCTACAAATATCCTCTGGTGAGACTACAGGGTCCGGGTGACTGATATTAAATGAATACCTACCATGATATGAATGCAGACACCCCACGCCAGAAGCCATCAGGGTGAGGTCAGTGCTGGCTTGTTCCCTTTCCCAGGCTGCTTCCAGGGGCCACAGCCCACCTCTGATCTCCCGCTGACCTCATTCCACGGGATACATGGTGACCCAGCTTGCCAAGGGCTCTCAGAAATCTGCCAGCATTTGCTGCAAGCTCAGGCTCAGTGCAGCTATCACAGGTTTGCAGGACAAGGAAGAGAAACAGGAAGCAGAAGAGAAAAGCAGGTAAGTCCAGTTAAACCTCAGCTCATCACTCCAGCTCCCCACGGTGCTAACATGCGGTCTAAGGGGCCTTGCTTTTGAATAACACATCACAACTGTTGAAGGGGCTGCTACCCTTTTATGGATTCCTAACGCTCAATGCGGTGAGTGCTTACAGATAAGGGAAGGAGCGCCCAGAGAGGATAAGCATATTGCCCCAAGTCAAGGCCATGTGACCTTGGCTGATCACTGTCCCTCTCGGGGCTTTAATTTCCTCCTCTGTAGAACAGAAGGTTGACCCTGGCGATCTATAAGAGATCTTCCAGCTCCGACTACCTGCAGTTGTCGGCAGGCAAAATCCCCGTCTCCCAGTTTTACTAGTTCTTCTGGAAGGAGTTAATTATTCCAGTACCTCTGCACTAAGAAGATACCATGGGTTCAAAAATAATCAAAAAGTGGAAGAAAAAGACAAGAACACTTCAGAAGCAGCACTAAAACACACGCGCACATACAGACAACCCCTGCTGCTCTATTTATCATTTGGGGCAAATTCTGGAGTGCCCAAGAGAATAATTTGGAGTTTCTTGTTCATTGTGTGGCTGATTGCAAACCGCCCGCCTCCACATGGACACAGTGGAGAGAAGGAATGGAAGCGTATTGCCAGCTGCAGGGCCCGCATTGTGCAAAGACAATGGGCACTGGTTTAATCTCCCTGCAGCCTCCCAAACTGCGCTGGAAGCAAAGTCAGATGTCTCCTTCCCAGAAAGTAGAAGAGGAAAATATCAATCTGTTTCGGGGAAAGTTACGAATTGCATGTGCCTTGAATACTTGATATATGACTGTAGCCTGGTGAGCAACAAGTGATTCTTGCTGTTGCATTTGATCTCGGGATGGTAATGTGCTCTCCTGACATCATCCAAATGGGGAATGACTGAGGATGTTTTATATAAGATGGTTGCAAACTTCAAAGGCCACTCTTAACCCCGAAACACCCCCCGCCTCCCTCCCTTTCTTCCTCCTTTCCCTCCAGGCCCTCCTCTCCCTTTACCCAGCAAATTGTTTCGGGGCCAAAAGTGATTGTAGGATGATCAAGAATCAAGGAACTTGTGGCAGGTGGTACCACCTGTGTCTGGGCAACAGCCTCACGGCCGCATCTGCTCCCCAGTTGTGGAGGGGGGGTGCATCTGAGAAGGATTCCCAGCGGGGCCAGCCAGCAGCCTAGGCTGCCACAGAGGGGAGCTGGGAGGGGCTGATCCCCCACCACCCTGCAGCTCTACGAGATGGAGGAGGCCTCCCTAGGGAGCCAAGTGCCAGCCCTGGCCAGGTCCCCACATTTATCACAGATACGAAAACTAAGGCCCCAAAAAGTGAACCCGAAGTCCCCCAACACTGAGGGGCAGGGGCATAAGCAGACCCCAGGCAGCCCCAAGTCTTGCCCTGAATTCTCCACCCTGTACCCCACTGTGTGCCTGTGCTCGGCAGGGTGAGAAGGTCCTCCCATTCATCTTTGGCCTCCTTTGAATTAATTGGCGAGAACATTTACCGGGGCTTACCCTGGCCAGGCGCTGGCTGAAGCCCTTTACGTGGATTGACTCACTCTGCCATCTCATTAACCCGGCAGCTCTCAGCTAGGGCGATTTGCCCCACTGGGGACATTTTTTTGTTGTCATGAAAGAGATGCTACTGGCATCAGTGAATAGAATGCCAGGGATTCCGTCACACATTCAGCGATGGGCGGGGCAGTCCCCCACAACAAAGAACGATGCAGCAAAAAATGTCCACAGTGCTCTATGATCGATCGGGAAACCCTACATTAACCCGTTGTTGTTGTTGTTGTTGTTGTTGTTGCAGTAGTTTGAGTTGTTGTTGTGACGGGGGCTGCTGGTGGTTATTCTCATGTCATTCTCTGATGTGGACACAGAGACTTGCCTGGGGTCACCCAGCTCATAATGGCAGAGCCAAGATGGAAACCCAGCAGTCACTTTTAGACAGGACCCAAGTTTCCTCCCTAATTATACAGGCAATGCAGGAAGCCAAGTTCACCAAAAAGTCCCAGAAATATAGCTTGAGCCAAAGAACCTTTGGCCCTCACCCAGATCCCCTCCCCTCCCCAGAGCGATGCACACTCCCCGGTTGATGCATCTACTTTTTCCGGCCGTTTCGTCAGTCCGTACAGGAACGCAAAGAGCTCCATGGTCCTGCTGTGCAGTTAGAGAATATTTAAATAAAACAGTTCTGTACTTATCTTTTGCGACTTGCCCTTTCTCACTTACCCATTGTCTTCAATGTATGCAGGCATACATCATTTTTAAACAGCTGCTTAATATTCCGCGTTTGGATATCATCACTCCCCTGTTGATAGACATCTGGGTTGTTTCCATTTTTGGATCTTTGAAACATATGGTACAGCGGTCAAAAGCAGAGGCTGTGGGATCACGTAAACCTGGATTAGAGTTTTGGACTGTGTGACCTTGGAGTTGTTTCTCAACCTCTCTGAGCCTTGGATTCTTATCTGTCAAATGGGAACCTCCCAGAACCGATGTTTAAGTTTTCAGTGACATTGTGTGAAGAGGGATGAATGCAGTGCCTGGCATTTAGGAAGTGTTTAAAAGTGGCAGAATTTGCCCTTATTGTTACTATACATCACTATAACACACAATTATTGTTATTACTTGTGGTAGTAGAATTTGTATTATTGTTATTAACCCAACTAGTCACTAGTCTGTCCAAGCCAGTTCACCCAGAAGTGCCATCACAATCCTCCAGGGAAAGTGAGTCAAATGACGGATTATCTCCTGTCCGAAGATGAAATAACTTTCCTGAAGTTAACTCACTCAACTGCAGGTCACCCATCAGGATCCAGGGGGTGCTGCAGAGGCTCTTCTGATAAGGAGGGTTTAATGTGAATCACCTCCCAACCTGACCAACACAGAAACACCAGCTCCTCAGGGAGTCTCAGCCCACGTGTGAACACAGAAATGAGAAAAAGAGAACAGGCGTTCTGTGGCTTGCCAACCCCTGAAGAGGACTAGACTGAGTCTAGACAAAGCCAACTCATGACCCAGTGACTGTGGTTACCAGGGGTCCTGAGTGGGCAAAAACCCAAATCGCACATGGCATTTTAGGGAGAACACCTACAGGAATGAGAGGCTCAGAGGCTGAGGGTGGCCACGGAGCTGAATTTTGTAAACAGGGCTCTGTTTAGCTCCCCGTTGGGTGTTCTCAGAGAAGAACCCCCCAACCCCTTGAGGGATGGAGGTATGATTTTTGAAGCGGTCTGAAGCAGGGGTCCTAGAGCAGAGGCTTGCCAAGGAGCTCACAAATTAAGACAACTCTGCCAAGAAAAGATTCCCCAGTACTACTGTTGTTAATGCCTATGTCCTGGGTAGGAGGGCTGCGTGGGAGGTTGAAGGAGCAGGAAGCAGACGCCAATTACAAGGGACATCTGTGGTTCCTTTCCCACTGATTCTCCTTCAGGGGTCTCTGTGAGGCAAGAACCTACCACTCTGGCCGTGAAAGTATGATCACGGGTTGGGTGGACCTATCCCAGTGGAACCTCACCCAGAAATAGTGATTAGGCCTGGGATATCACATGATTTAAAACGAGCCAATCAGAGTTCTCCTTCATTTTTTTCAAAGTAGGAGAGGGGTAATAACTTTTCTTCCGATCATAACAAACCCCAGAGCTGCTGGCAGCCATGGAGGCATCTACAAGCACAAGGCCAACACAGAAACATCCATGGAGAGGTGGAGAGAGAATCTGGCGTCCTGCCAGATCCCCAGAAGCACTCCTCATCCTCCCAGGTACCTAAGCCAATTGATTTATTTTTTGCTTAAGCCTATTAGAGTTGGGTTTTTGTCATTCGCAAATAAAAGAGTTCTGAGTAATATACCAGCCAGATCTGATATGGCAGTGCTGCAGCTGGGTATGGTTTGAGTGGGCGTGAGCAATATGTCAGCGACACCTAAGGCTCATAGACCAGGAGTTCCAGAAGAGTCCTTAATGATCGTGTAAGCCCGTGTTCCTCAAAGACCATCATAATTTATCAAAGGTGGGAGGCTTGTCTGACCCAAAGCCAGAACCAGCCTTCTCTGTCCTTTGCCATGGTCCTGCACTCCCACCAGTGTGCTGGACAGGAATCTCCCTGAGGGCCAGTAGGTACGGGGGTTCCTGAGGATGCGCATAAAAGATTAGAGAGGAACTGAATCCTGGGGAAGGAAACAGACTCCAGCCAGAAAGAGCCAGGAAAGAAACAAGATCCTGAAGGAACAAAATGGAAGTGGAAGGGAAGGAAGCACCACTCAGGATTCTAGAAGACACGCCAAGATGAGCAAGCCTGGAGCCTACAGGAATTTGGTGGCAGATCTAGTTGAAAGCCAGATCTCTCTGGGCCAGACATTCGGTACCCTGCCTTACACACACGGGCTATCTGCAGGACAGCGGCTGGGCCTGGTCACCTGCGAGGCTCAGCCCACCAGCTAAGTGTCTGGATAAAGAGTACATGTATGCACACGTGTGTGTGTGTACACTTGTGCATGTGCAAATGTGAAGGAATGCATGCGCAGGAGTGAGGGGCACCGGAGATGGGGCACCTGGGTGGCCTGGTAGCATCTATGTCTGTACCAGGAGAGAGGTAGAAGGGGTGTGTGATGTTTGTAAATATGGTGAGTGCAATGGCTGAGTGGGCATGCGTGCCTGTGAACAGGGAGAAGAAGGAAACATGAGTGAGAGGCACTTGAAGGAAGTGGGGTAAAGGGTGGTGAGAGGATGTGCAAATACCATGTATGTGTGCGCACATGTGTGTACCTGCTCATACATGACCAAACAAGCCATGCAAAAGAGAGTCTGACTTGACTCGTGGAAGTGAAGTGGGTGCGGTGTATATCTACGAGGTAGGGGATGTGAGTGAGGGTCTGCTGGGAGCGAGCAGCTCCCTGGGGGCTTCCCTGCCAGCCCTTCCAGGGGAGGCAGGGGGCAAGTCCACATATCAGGCCCCCTCCTCCCAGAACCTGCGTCAACAAAACCAAGTTAGAGCAGCCCAGGCCCTCCCGGCCTGGCAGGCTGCCTGACTTAGAAGTCCTAGCCAGAGAAGTAAGACTGGTTTCTCACCCCAGTGTGCCAGCCCACCTCATGTTTGTCCTGGAGGCTAGGGAAATGAACTGATTGGGAGAGACACCCTAACTTGCTTCTCTAGTCCTGAGGCTCCTTCTGGATGCATAGGCAAGGCAGGGGTGAGCAAACCTAAGGCAGTAGTGATCTGTCCCCTGGAGCTCACTCTTGGTGAGCTCCTCATGAGAACCTTCACGGGGGCAACCGGATCCACGGTGTTTAAGAACCAAGAGCTGTGGGCTCATGGAAACGACTCTGCCCACCAAGGAGGGGCCACACCGGAGACTCTGGCACAATCCCAGCTCTGCAAGAACAGGACGGGAATCTCTGGGATCTGTCGAGCCCATCTAACGGGGGCTGGACCCACCAAGAACACAAGGCCGCTCATTTCTGGCCCGAAAAGCTGGGTTGCCAGGCGTCTTGCTGGTGCACAATTTAGAACAGGCCTGGCCTTAGTCACATCTCAACTGCTAATTCTGGTTCATGTCCAACAGCCGCACGCCAAGCTGGCTGAAATATTTGGTCTTTTCTGGTTGTCCATCTTCTCTGCTCCACCCTGTACTCCCCCACCCCAGGCCTGTTCCACCCAAGCCAGAGGACATTCATCGTCGTGTGGTTCCCGCTGGCCCTAGGATTGACAGGGTCAGCGGCCAGCGGGAGGTGGGCCGCACTCTGGTTTCACAGAAAGGCTCCTGGGGGAGACCCCCACGTCTCCACAGGCTCTGTGCGTGACCCACACCCCAATTCCTTCCTCCCCCCCCCGGATGATGAAATCATAGTCTCGATCTGGACCTACTCATGCCACAAGATAAATTGTCAAAATGTTTTGATCTAATTGGGTCTTTTTCAAGTCAGCTGAAAACCATCAGGCGGGGAGCCAGATGGAGCTGGTGATTAATGAGGGACATTTGGTTGCTTCTCCACATCCATCATGGAGCCCGTTTGGGCGGGAGTGTTCCATCCTCTGCCAGGAATGGGTATGTGAGGCAGACAACTGAGGCGACACTCACACCCGGGTCGCTCCTAGCTTCCGCGGGCTGCACAGTGTGGCCTTTTCCCTGCCATGAGGCTCCAGAAACTCTGGTCCTGGAGAGGTTGCCTGAACAGGCCCCAGACTTGGGGATAACCTCTCGTCCCCCAGCAGTCCCAGCCCCGTTGGGGCCACATGTGATGCTGCATGCTCCAGCACAGGGGAGGACAGATGGGAAGGGAGACAGAGCATTCTTGTGAGCCCAGGGGAAGTGCTGGCTGCCTCTTCCTCGTTCTGGATTCAGGAGATCAGCCTGCATGGCCACCTTCCCTCTGTCTCAAAGTTGCCCTTCCCTGGGGTGGAAAGGTTGGGAGTTTGCAAAGGAAGGTTCCCCTTGCACAAGGAAACAGCCTCAGAGGTGCTCTCTCAGTGCTGGTCCAGATGAGGCCCCTGCTTGCTGTGTGACCTTCAGTGAGATTTACCCCTCCCTGAGCTTCTGGTGGCTCATGGGTACAATGGGGTCCAGCCCGCTGGTTCTCTGGCTATAGCTAGAGCTGTGTAAAAATTGACTGGGAGCATATTAACAATACTGATTCGGAGGTCCAACCCCAGCAACTGAGTCTGAGTCTCGGGTGTGCCCTGGACACCAGCATTTCCCCAAGGTCCTCAGGGGATTTTGATGAACAGCCCAAGCACAGAACCCGTGAACAGGAGGGACATTCTGTCTTCAGCCCTTCTGACAGGTAGAGCCTGGAGTGCCCCACCTTGATTTCCTCATCTGAAGACTAGAGCTATTCAAATAAATCAGCCTGTAGGATTGTTTAGGGGGGTTAATGGCAAGAAGAATCTGAGAATACACTGAATGGTTTCTTAGAAGGGGGGTGGACAACTCAAGACATCCTCACTGTGGGCATAAGAAAGGGTCTACATATTATATGTTTATCCAGCAAACATGTACAGAGCACCTACTGTATGCTAGGCATCCCCACAGAGATTGTTCCCACCCTAGAGAACCTCACAGATTAGTGAGGGGAGGTGATATTAATCAGTCATCACACAGCGTGATACGTGTCATGGAGGCCAGGAGAGGGACAGGGCAAGGGCCCAGGGACTTGGAAAGCTTCGATGAAGAGAGTCCTTTTGAGCTGAGCTGAAGACCAGGCGAGCAGATATGTGGTGAGGGGGGTAACCCAGGCTCAGGGGACAGCATTTAGTCCTGGGCTTCCTTTGATGACACACGAGTGTGTAAGAGCAAGAACAGCACCATGTAGGCCATGGTGGTGCTACATCCCTCTGTGTTGTAATCATCCTTAGGTCTATCTCCTCACCTGCCACGGAGCTCCATGCGTCTGCTCACACGGGGCCTGGCCTGGAGCCTCGAACACAGTAGGTGCTCAGTTTATTTGTGCTGGCTGGTGGATGGATTGAACAAAATCTTACCTTTGTTGGCATACTTGCTCCTGCTTCGAGCAAGGCCTCCAGGAGAAATTACAACTCATTCATCTTAGAGGCTCTAAGAGCATAAGTTATTTCAACTGACAAACTCCTAACCATCCTTTAAATGCTATCTCAGATGCCCCTTCCTCCAGGAAGCCTTCCCTGATGCTCTGATTGCCAATAGATCAATCTTCTGTGATACCATGATCACATCTGTCACATTTGATCTGATCAATTGGTTATGTGTTCCACCCCAACTTCCCACATCTCAAATGTTAAATTCCATGAGTCCTGGGATCTATATGGTTTGCTCACCACTGGATTTCCAGCACATAATAGGTGTTCAATAAATGATGAATTAATTAATATTGTAAGGCTGGAGGCCCATTATTACATTTGAAGTTAGTTTGAGTGCATGTGAAAGCATTTTGGCAAAAGTGAGTATGAGGAGTGGGTGACAGAGGATTGACCCCTTGCTCCTGCAGAAGGCCTGACAGATGGGGATGGTGTGAACCTCTCTCTGGCCAGTTCTGGCCTTCCTCAGCCAAGTAACCCCAATGCCAGGAGCTAAGAGGTAGCAGCTTAAGGTCCAATCATCAGTTCTGCTGGAAAGCCAGCTGCACACCACCCTGCAGGTGACTGTTTACTCCTTTATAAGAAACTCAGTCTTGCCTCTATTCTGAACAGACTCCGTGTCTCCCCCGAGTCCACAAACCTGTCAGCTGGTGTCATCAGTGTGAGGATGGCCCTAGCTCGCTGCTGCACATCTCCCCAGCTGAATACTTTTGGTTAAAATTTCACACTCACCCTGAAGTAGTTCCCAAGACCCAGGATTTGTTTTTCCTGATGACCCTTGTCTTTGATCAGTGAGACTCGGTGAAGTGGAATTTACTGCATCATTTATTGGACTTTAGGTAGCTGGGAAGTGTCTGTCTTCTAAACAGTCATGGGTCCCAGTCCCCAGACGTTAGGGCTCTGTCTCATTCAGGGCCTGGCCCTAGGATAGGGAGAAGCTAGGGTGTCATAGAAGGAAAGGACCTTTTCTTCAGAAGGTCTGCCTTCTAGCCCAGTCTTGCCTGTGTGGCCTTGGGTAGGTCGCACCTCCTCTTAGAGACTCTGTTTTGAGATCTGTGACATGGAATAGTCTTCACACCTACCTCCTGGGTTTATGGTGAGGCTTAAATACCATGCAGCAGTGAAAGCCCTTTGCCTTTGTAAAAAGATGTCCTCGGGGAGTTGCTGCTATTATTCCAGGGCCTCATTCGTGGAGTAGAATGGTTGGCTCTGGGCCCCAAAATGTAATTTCGCCTTCTGATTGCTGAAATTCCTTCAGTACAGGATTTCTCAACTTCAGCGCTAGTGACATTTAGGGTAGGATAATCTTCCTCCTGGGGGCTGTCCCAAGCATTGGGGGATGTTTAGCAGCATTCCTGGCCTCTGCCCTCTAGGTGCCAGTAATATCCCTACCCTGGAGCTCTGACAACCAAAAATGTCCCAGACATTATCCAATGTCCCCAGTGGGGAAAAATCATCCCTAGTCAAGAAACACTGCCTCAGTAGGACCTTAGACATGAGGGAACGCCTGGAGAGAAGGGACACAGTGGCCACACTTTACAACAAGGGTCCCCTCTAATTGTCTGTGAGAGCTTAGCCAAGTCCTTAACCTTTCCAGGCCTCAGAATCTCATGTGTGAACGGAAACACTGAGATGAGCTGCCCTGTGGTATTTCTTCACCTGGTGCTGAGTTCTTTCCCAAGAAGCACTTTTGTCCGGGTCAGGGAGGCACTGGGCACCTGGTAGGCAGGAGACAGGGAATAAATGACATGGGGAGACAGGAGCGTCTAGATAATGAAGCCACCATCTCCCCAGGAGTTGCCCCACAGAGGACCCATCTGTGAGCTGACATTGTTGTTCCTCAGGGTTCCTTCAAAAGAGAGTCCAGAATCTGTAAGGTAATGATCATACTAACAGTATTAACCACCAGTAGTCACTGAGCTCTGAAAACAAGGCACTGAGCTGAGCTTTTTAGAGGCATCCTTTCACTTAGTCTTTGCATGGACCCAAACGACCCTTTGAAGTGGGTATAATCATTGCCCATTTCACAGAAAAGAGCACTGAGACTCAGAGAGATCCCATAACCTGCCAAGCCCACACAGTTGCCCAAAGGTCGAGCCTGGATTCAGACCCAGTGCTCAACCCTACTGCTCTTACCTTCAAGGCATCTCCCAAGCCCAGCTGTGGACTCTCTTACTTTCTGCAGCCCTAGTATTGAGCAGCACTGAAAATCTTTCCTGACTAGACCCTTGGCCTGGGTCCTGAAACAGGGACCAGACTTACCTGCCTTCTTGCTGTGTGGCCCCTGGCAAGTCACTTCTCTCTGGGCTTACTTCCTCACCAGCAACACCCTGACATGGCACTAAGCATTGGGTCTAAGGCACTGAGCAAGACAGCATGGTGCCTGCCCTCAGGGAATTGACTGTCTGGCATGAGAGACAGACAGAAAACAAGTCAACAAGTGGAGGAAACCAACAGGGTGACACACAGAGCATAAGGAAGGAACTTAGTTTATGGAATGGTTGGAGATCTGACTGTGAAAGGTGACATTTCAAGATGATGTAAGGAAGAGAAAAGGCCAGCCATGACTCTTGGGGATAGAGGAGCAGAATGGAGTGATTTCTGAAATGAGGAAATGTATGAGTCAGAATTGGCTAAGTTAGGATGCTGTAACAAACAACTTAGAAATCTTAATGATGTAAAATACTAAAAGCTTATTTATTGCTCATACAACAAGCCCAATGTGGGGTCATGGCAGAGGAAGGAGGGGAGTTCCGTGGCATTACACAATGTTCTGTGATCATTCACCACATCTCATGAGACCACCCTCTCAACACGATGTTCAGGGGGGTTGCTGCCACAGGGGATGATCAGAGTTCTGTCTCATGCTGGCAATTAAGTGATTCAGCTGGGAAGACACAAACGCATCCCTTCCACCCACTATCCATTGGCCACAACTGTTAGGACAGCCCACCAGACAGCAGAGGCCTAGGAAATGCCACCTCTGGTGTGCTCAGGAGAAAAGAACCATACCGTAGAGAACACGAGAAGCCTCTGCCTCATCCTGAATCAGGGAGGGCTTACAGCTCCTCCTCTCAGCACAGCCCACCCTTCTGAGTCCCAAGGGGCACCTCACTGTGTTTGGAGCACTCCTAAACTAGCCTGCTGGATCTTGAGCACCCCTGGCAGGAGCTGGACACTGAGGCCACCAGTCCTTCTCACAGTCAGCCTGCCATCCCGGAGACACTTAGATTGGGCGCTCCGACCCCTCATCCTTAGCAGCTCTGGGAGCCCTGTCCCCCAGACCTTTCCTTGGCAGCCCAGAACTAGCCCCCCATTTTCAGGAAGAGGAAACAATTGAGGAGCACCTACTGTATACCTAGATGTCAACCATTTCTCCTTGGAGGATTTAGAAGGGAAGTGTGCAGGAAAGCCACTCACCAGCATGGAACAAGCCCTCAATAAACCTGGCTAAGAAGAAATGGAAACAAAAAGGGGTGTTTAATCTCCACAACAACCCTGTAGAACTGTAGATGCTGATGCTGATGGTGATGAGGATGAGGATGAGGATGGCAATGCCAGAGTTGTACGTTCAGTATTTCACCTAATTGTCACAATAATCCTAGGAGGTAGATTTTATTATTCCTTTTTTAGAGTCCAGAGCACTTCTGTTGGGCCTTTTAACAAGAAACTTCTGTGGACAACATTTTAACCCAATGGCATCTTCTTAGTAAGTAAAATGTCAGACCCATGATAGGTGCTCAGCGGGCAGGCTAGTTGGGAGCCTTGTGACATCTTTCAGATCCACCCAGCAGCTTTGCAGCACCCCCTTCCTGTTCCCGAAGAAAGGGTAGGACAGGCTGGCTGAAGACAAGAACAATGGCATTAGGTCCGTGGGGCTTGGATCATCAACAAGTCCTGGATTCCAAGTCCAGCTTATTATGGGACTTCAGTTCTCTTGCGTGAGGCCTTCTAAGCCTCCCTCTATTCACCTGTGAAACGGGAATAAGCTCTACCTCAAGAGCTATTGGAAGAACTCGAGCAGTGGAATGAGGAACAGAAAGTACCCGCGGTGAGATGAAGCGAACAAAGGGGGAGCCCAGACGGAAACAGAGGACTTCTCCTAACAGAGCCCTGCGCCAATTTGATGGAGCCTTATTCCAGCTGGAGAGGGATTCTCTCTTGATTTACGTGTCTGGTAATAAAAGAGATGCCAATTACATGACTTTTACTACCATTGATTGTTTCCACGTTGCTGGAAACCTGGTTGAAAGGACAAACTGACACCACAGAATTTCCACGTGGCTTTGGCACATTCCTGTCGGTTCTCCTCGCTGCTCTCCCACTAAACACAAAACCTACCCAACTGCCCTGGGATGTGGCAATTTCCCATCCTTACCCCAGGTCAGAGGCAAGGTGCTAGCTACCAGCCCGCACATTTCAAACTTGTCCTGCATGTCAAGCCTTCAAACATTTGACCGTGGCTTAGCTTCTCTCCCTTTTACAAATATAATTGGACTCTTTTGCCACAACAGCCTCTGAGTGCAAATGACTGTGACTTTGGAAGATAATTTTCCATTAGGAGGTAGGAAGAAAAAAGACAAACCACCTTGAAATCTAATAAACTATATTGGGCCCTATATTAGTCAGGAGCTCCAGAGAAACAAAACCAAGAGGATGTATGCATAGCTCTAGAGAGCAGAAGATGTGTTCTAAAAATTGACATGATTTGGGATGCTGAGAAGTCCCAGGATCTGTGGTCTGTGAGCCAGCAGCCCAGGGAAGCTAGCAGGCACATCCAGTTCAAACCCAAAGGCCTGAAAACCAGGGGAGCCAATGATCCAAGTCCGAATTCAGGTTCGAAGGTCTGAGAATCAGGAGCACTGATGTCCAAGGGCAGGAGAAGACAGATGTCTCACTCAAGCAAGAGAGCAAATCTGCCCTTCTTCTGCCTTTTTGTTTTAATCAGGTCCTCTGTGGACGGGGTGATGCCCACCCGACATTGGGGAGGCCAGTCTTCTTTACTCAGTCTGCCAATGCTATTCAAACACTATTCTGTTCTGCTAACACCTCCACAGATGCACCCAAGACTAATGTTTCACCAGCTGTCTGACTTAGCCCAGTCAAGTTGACACATCAAATCAGCCATCACAGTCCCATATCACCTAACGATGCCTTATGTGCTAAAGTACAGCTCTACCCAATGCTCAAGTTCAAAACTAAAGCCACTTATTGAGGATATGCTTCGTGTAACGGCTGTTTCTTGAGCACCTACTACATGCCACGCATCGGGCTGGGCAATGCAGAGAATACAGGGGGAAGGACATGGCCTCTTCTCTCCTGGCGCTTACATTCTCAGAAGGCAGCACGTAAAATATGGCCCAAGAAGAGGAGGGATGCAGATTCGTGGGGACGCTCCTGGGAGGAAAAAAGCAAATATCCTTGAAGAATGATGATAATAGGTGGTGTCCCACTGCCTGGGTTCAAACCCCATCTCTGCCTCCCACTCCTTATCTGTAAAATGAGCACACTCCCCCCATCAGGTATTGTAATGAGTCATTCAAGTCAATGCTCGTCAGGTACAGGGCCTGCCACATAGTAAGTGCTCACTAAAAGTGAGCTAATCAGTTACGATGATCTGTTCAATGAGGCTAATAATAGGGCTTATTTTGCTGCCAGAACAAAGAGGGGAAAATTCCAGTAAAGCACTTAGTACAAGGCCCAGCACATGATGGGCACTAGGGAATATCGCTGCTTATTCTTTGGTGCTTGTGTGATGGTGCCTGGGTGGGAAGAGATGGGGGAGTGCAGGGCAGGCCGGGCAAAGCATTAATTAGTTCCCCTTCCTCTCTTTCCGGGTCCCAGGCCCTCCATTTAAACCCCACGCCCTCGGCTGCCAAGTGTCATCTCTGGCTCCCCAGCCCCGAATCCCCCCCCCCCCCGCCCCCCGGAAGTTGGAGCAAAGGGAAGGCTGGTTTCTTTCGGCCGCTCCCCTCTTCTCAGTCCAATGGGCCGCTTTTCTGCCTGGCTTCACACATTGTAAAAAGCAGCCGTGTGCGGATTGCTCAGTGTCCACACATGGGGCTCCTCCTGACCCGCTGTTCGCCCGCTGATGGCTCCGAAGCCCATTATTGTAATGGATTTGCTGTTGGGGAGAAGCCGGGTCGCCAGCCTCATAAATCCCTGGCCCTGCAGATCGCGTCCGGCGGGCCGCCCTCCACGGCGGTCTGCCCTCTAACAGGTTTGTTTAGTGATCTCTGAAAGACATGTGAGCTCTAATGAGTGTTCTGAGATACAGGCAAGGCGCCGCCGCCATGGGAGAAGAAACACAAGACTTCTTCGGAGGAGTCGTTCGAGTTCTTTTTTTTTTTTTTTCCTGTTTTTTTGAAAGTGTTGTAATGCTGCTAGGTCTTTTTTAAAAAAGCGCTGCTAATGAAATGCATAGAAAAGTAAAAACATGTCATGCAAATTAGACACCTTTGGGGAATTTGAAAAACTTGTTTGAAGGGCTAATTAAGGAGCTATTAAAAATAATTAATAATAATCTGCGGTTCCCAAATTCTTTTCGGCTCGGAAGTGTCAGCGACGCCATCGTTACGTTGCCTTTTCGAGCATAGGAGCTGAAGTCGCAGGTCCTTCGTTTATACCTGGAAACATTTTCTCCACGTTTCATGACTTTGTGAAGGTAATCCCATTTGTGTCCTTCCTTCCTTGGGTTTTCTTTTTCTGCATGAGCGGGTTCGCACAGCAGACCGTTCAGCAGGCGCGGTCCACGAGCCCTCGCAGGGCTGATTCTAAAGTCTCGCTGGGAGAAAATTGTTGTGAGTTACAGGAAATTAAAAAATTCCTGCAATACCAACCCACTTCTCAAAGTCAATCTGTGGTATCCCAGCATCCACTCGACTCTGAAGTCAGGCCAGAATGATTTTTGAAGAGTAATTTCCAGCCTTACACAGGGTCACATCGTGTATTGAAGCCATATTGGCTTCTGTGTTTTGTAAATTTCGAACTCATTACTAAACCTTTGTCTCTTCTACCCCGAGTCTGGCTCTCACCTCGCCCTCATCAATCTGAGCCTTAAAAATCTAATGAAAAATGCCAAAACACATTTTGCATGTGGAAATGTGATAAAACACAAATTGTTAGGAACCAGAGGGGGGACGGGCTTTCAAGCATGGGGTGGGGGGCAGGCATGACACTACTCTTTGGAGTCGGCCCACTGCTAGGTCTGTGTGTGTGCTGCCTGTGCCCAGGAATCAGGAGAAACCAACACACATTCCCACTCTCCTCTGAGCCCCACTGCTCCCTGTCTTGGGGAAAGAGCCACTGACCCAAGATTCCAAACTGTTCATGTCCGAAATGCCAGGCTAGGAGATGAGCCGTGTGACATTTTCCTTCTGGGAGGCATGTACCAGAGGTCTCTGTGTTCCTACAGAATGGTGTTGGCCTTTGCCTGTGTTCTCACAGAGTAGCTCCCATAGCTGGGGACACCTTGAGACTTTCACCTGGTGCCTAAGTAATGAGCCATGAAACATCTCCACTGGGCTCTGTCACTTGTGGGACATAAAGAAGTTGATGAAAACTGTCAGGACTTCTCCTAAACACACACACACACACACACACACAGTCTCTCCTCTCCTCTCTCTCTTCCTCTCGCTCTTGCATTTCATTTTGAAGAGTCCACACTAAGATCCTTTGGTGCAGGTAAGTATCACACCTGAGGAGCTGGCTTAGAGAAATGAACAGAACACAAATTTTGGAGGCAGACTGACCTTGGTTTGCTGCCCAGCTCCGCCATTTCCTTGCACAGTTACTTAACCTCTCCAGGCCCTGCTTTCCTCTCAAGCGAAACGAAGACAATAATACCTAGTTTTCAGGTTTGCGCTGAGAATAAGCGGAAATGTGGGCAAAGAGCCTGGTGCTGAACTGAACACAGGGTGGGGCTCAGTGAGGGGAGGCTGTGGTTTGGTTCAGCTGGTTCTGGGCTCTGATTTGGGAAGGGGAGGTAGGTCCACCAAGGGGGTTGCTGGGGAATTATCGCTGAGTGCTGCCCAGAAAAGTCTGGATTCAGGGATGGAACAGCTCTGCTCTTTAACACCCAGCCTGACACCTCCTAATGAAATGTAAATGAGGGTTCTAACAAGCCTGGCATTTGCTTTGGGGAGAAGGTGTGAGCAGACAGTCACAGACAGGGCAGTCATTTGGAGTGTGCCTTTGTGACTGCACAGGGCTGGTTTGCAGAGAGAAGGCCTGGGCCTTCTCCTCTGAGGAAGGCCCCAATGTGGGGGGTGGGGGTGGTTATGAAGCTTGTCCTCTCAGTGGAAATGACTTCAGCCCTTTTTCAGGATGGACACATGCCCCTCTGGGTTACCCAGGGGTCATCGTCACAGCTGAAGGGCTGGGAGATCTGATAGGAGGTGAACACGGTCTGACTCTGGGGGTCAGGCTGGTCCTCTGGCTCCTGCCTCCCTTGGGCAAGGAGGGGCTAAGGGTTGCCTGGAGAGAGCACATGCCCACGGCTGTCATGAGACCTGCACTCAGTGTTACTCGTGTGACACAGCCTCCCCAAGCCCAGGAGCCAAGAGGCCAAGGCCCACAAGCAGGGCTCTCCTAGGGACACCTGTCTGGCTGCAGCTCCCCACAAACGTGCAGTCCTCCTGGTCCAGGGGAAGGTGTGGCCCTTGAGATAAAGAAGTAGGCTGGAGCTGGCCGTGTGCCCGGGGCCAGGGGGCAGAGACGCAATGGAAAACTAGGCCATCTTCCTCCGACGAGCCAAACATCCGGGGCTTTTACAGCAGCTGTTTGGAGCTGTTAGCAAGCAGGAAGCTCAGCTAGATCCTTGTCCTTTTGTCACTTGACCCATGGCTGGAGTGTGAGAACAGAGCCTTTACAGGCACCTAACCAGCAGCCCAGTGCCCGCCTCTCAACTTAGCCAGTGTTCTGTGCAACCTGGTGTGTCTAGGAGCTGAAGAAATTCTGGGGGTGCTTGCTGCCCTGGGGAGGAGGCCCAGAGGAGAACAGAAGGGTCCATAACTTCAAATGCATTGAGCTCCATACGTACAGAGCAGATGCACTTAAGATCAGAAGGGATCCAGTGAACTTGACCGCATTTTGTAAAGGGTCTACGCTGGGGGTAGAATTCTTGCTTGTGGGATGACCAAAAATGGCCTAACACAAAGGTGTGCTGTAACTATCTTATTATTTTATACGTATACATGCTTCTATCTTCTCTCAAGGGCAGGAATTGAAATTCATTTGGCTGTTTACTCAGCACTAGTCATGGAATGGATGGAATGGTCAACACATTTTTTTAATCAATGAATAAAATAATCACCCACAGAAAAACCTTGCCCAGCATTCAGCCTGGGGTCAAGCATGAGCAAAATCCACAGCCAGGATGTCTCCCAGGGCCGCCAGGTCGCCATCCCCAGGGAAGGCCTGGCCACAGCCCAGGTTCAATGCCAGAGATGCCACAGGGCTTGCTGCTGGGTCACCAGTGTTCTTACTTTGGCAGCCACAGCCTGCCAAACCCCCTCCTCCTGAGCAATAGATCCACAGCCTGGCAGCCAGGAAGCAGGTCCCAGCAGAGAAGAGGAGCCTGGGCAGCCACCTCCAGGCCTCACTTCAGCCTAGGGGTGTGGACATTCGGCCGACAGGCTACTGACTGCCCCTGGGTCGCTGCCCCCTTGCCTGGCCTCTGCAAACCCCTCCCGGCCTCGGCTCGCCCCTCTCCTCACTCAGACCTCAAATGTCACCTCCTTCCCTGCGCCCCAGCTGAGACGGCCCAAATCCAACAAGCCTTCAGCACGTGATCCGCAAACGGGCTCATTTTGATCTTCCCACCACCTCTGAACTCCTGCAGAGGAGATGATGGGAACAGAGTCCCCGGGGAGCCGTTGGGGCCTCATGCATCACACGTGCTGAGAGAGGCCAGGCCAGGCCGGACATTTGCAGCTCAGCTCCCAGCCCTGATGGGACTCCGGCCTCCTTGCACCTCACCGAGCCGGAGAAGTAGAGTGGGAGGCTGGGCAGGGAGGACCACAGCCAAGGCCATCAGAACATGCAGACCTGTCTCCACTGGGCTGCCCCATGGCGGGGTATTTCATGGTGGATTTGAATCTGCACAAAGAATAGCATCTCTTCCCCAGAAGAGGGAGATGTCGAAGGTATCTGGCTCCACTTAAATATTTCAAATTTAAAATAATGTGAATCAGCATCCACAGACTAGCCTCTCCCACTAAGCCAGGTACCTGGCAAAACTGTGTTAAAAGCACCAGTTTTTACCCGCTATCCAAAGCCCAAACATGTACAGAAAACAGGAAATACAGAGTTACATGTGCAAATAAACACCTACTATGTGTCAGGTCCTGGAAGTCACAGGGGTGTGGTGGCGTGTAGGGGTGTAGTGGGGAACCACTGGGGGAAGCAGTGGATGAAGTGGGAAAATCAAGAGTAAAGTGGAGAAAGAATAGGCTTCCAAGTCAGAGAGGCCACCTTCCTACTGACGATCAGCTGTGTGACCTTATGCCAGCTACCTAACTTCTCTGGGCTTCTGTTTCCTCATCTGTAAACCAGCCATCACGGCAGCTACCGTACAGCAAATGAGATGGCGCCTGGAAAGTGAGGAGGGCAGTGCTCAGCACAGGGGAGGAGCGAGCAATAAACGGCTGCTCTTTCTCCATCGCTCTTTGTGCTCTCAGCCCCCAGTCGTGATCTGGGCCTGCCCCAGGAGCACTTGGAGTCTGTCAAGGGAGAGGGGAAGACTTGGGACTTGGAGATGCCTGTGATTCCTTGAGACTCCAAGGTCCCACCTGTTAGAAACAACCCTCAGAGCTTGAGGAAGCAGGAGATTCACATTCCAAGGCCCTTGGGTGCTCACAGCCTCCCCTGCACCCATTTTAGCTCCCCGCTGTTCTAGGCCCACTGTCCCACCTCCCTGTGAAATGGCCCTTCCAGTTCATCAGCAATTTGAAGAGGACCTTTGGTGGGGGAGAGGGAGACTGTGGAATTGCCTTTCTTTTTGCTGTGGTTCTCCCTCCTCAGAAGCCAGGACCCTAGCTGTGACCAAGTGTCCAGTGGTGGGGAGCAAGGGTGGGAGCCACACTCAGGGTTGTGTGACAGTCTCAGACATCTGCCTTCCCACTCAAGAACACTGCTGGGGCGAAGGGGGACAGGACAAAGCAGGGTCTTCGTCATTCTCCCAGCAACATGGCACTGTCCGCAAGGGCAAGGACCAGGCTCCAATATAGGAGGTTAGGAGGAGGGCCCTGGGGCCTCAGCCCAGGACTCTTTGCAGATGTTGCCAGGCTACAGGAAGGGGGCACAGGGGCAAGGAGTCTGTGGGCCCATCCCAGGCCACCTGGGGCAATGGGCAGACTGGACCGGACTCCTGGTCTACCACATACCAGCCACACGATCTGCTGCAGTTGCCTCACCTCCTTGGGCCCAAAGCATATCCCCATGGGTGTCACACAGGCCCTGCACATGCTGCATGCTCAGAGCTGAATGCGCCATCTTCCCAGCTCTCACTCTGTGGCCCCAGCCTGGGCTCGGGCAGCACCTTCTCCCCATATCTCCAACCACCCAATCCCTGGCCTAATCCCAGTCTCCCCTTTGCCATGCATTGCCCAGCTTCCAGCCAATTCTCAGGTCTTGCCACCTCAACCTCCTGCCCAGGTTATGACCAGCTCCTTCTCAACCATGCCCAGTGCCCACCTTGGTCTGGTACCAGAGCCCCTAATTGCTCTTCCAGCCTCTGGGAAGACCTCCTCCAGGCCAGCATCCACAGAGCTGCGTGGTGGGTGCATTCATAACCACAGCTGATGATGATCATGTTGATAATAGTAGCTAATGTTTTTCAATGCTTACTTTGTGCCCAGCTCTGTCCCAAGTTCTTTGCCTGAATTAACTCATTTAGGCCTCTCAGCCGCCCTGTCAAGGAGGTACTACGACTATCCCTATTTCGCAGATGAGAAAACTGAGTCACTAGGTGGCTAACAGCATGCCGAGGCCACACGGGAGGGAAGGACAGAGCTGGGGTGTACACTCAGACAGTCAAACTCTGGCCTTCCCTCCTTAACGCCCACAGCAGTTTCCTTCCGAAGCACTGCAGGATAAAGTTGGCATCAGAACACCACCCTTCCCAACACAGTACACCCCAAACCAACCTCTCTGTAAATGCTCTCGGCGCTCTCCCCACAAACAGGGCTCCAGCCAGGCCCCGTGACGTAAAGACCACCGCTGAACAGAGCAGTTGCTTTTGCGTCTCTGAGCCTTTGTGTCTGCTGTTCCCTCTGCTCCAGACACTTTTCCTGCTTTCATCTTTCCTCTTCAAGACTCAGCTCCAGAAAGTCTTTCTTGACCTCTCAACCCTACAGTGTCAGACCCCTGGGCTGACCCCAGCATAGCACACTGCACCCTATTGCAGTGGCCTCTTCATCTGTCTCCTCCATGAAAGTATGAGCTCTCAAGAGTAAATATTCTGTCTTTTTATCTCTGCATTGCCTACATTTTTCATAAGGTGTGAATGAGCCAGCATGAGATCGTATTTATTTCAAAATGTAATAGAAGAATTTTGAGTCAAAGTACTAGTGAAACAGGGGCTTTGAATCCACCTGCTCTGAATTAGAATCCCAGCCTTTGGAGGAAGCAGAGAAGAAAACCTCCCTCCTCAGTAAGTTTGCTTTGCTGTTTAAAAGTGTGATACTGAGTGAACTGCTTCCCCTCTCGGAGCTTCAGCTTCTTCATCTGTAAAATGCAGAAGAGGGCATAACTCCCTCCAAGGGTTCCCCTGAATATTAAATGCAATAAATTCAATGACATGTTGAGTGTATGGTCCTCGCCACTCAGTAGAAGCCAGTATGAGATGGTGATGATTAAGCTTATTATGTGATTCTTAGGCAATTATATGAATAGTATGCACGTGCTTTCCTGCCCTGAGCAGAGCGCTGCTGAGCCATCTTCCCTAACAGCCCTGAAGCCTCCTAGGCAGGAGCCTCTGAGCAGACATGCTCCTTTCTGCTCCTCACACAATCAAGCCCAGAAGCGCTTTCACACCACAGTACCTTTGCACGTGCCATTCCTCTGTGTGGGGTGTTTCTCCCTCTATGGTTCTTGTGGTAGGCTCCTGTTCAGTTTTTAGGCCTAGCCATAGATGGTACCTTTTTCAAGGATCTTCTCAACCACTCTATCTGAACAGATGCCCCTGTGCTCTGCTCCCCCATTGTTCCAACTCAACTCTTGACGATTCCTTCCATTGAAGTTCAAGATATGTAAGGATTTTGTGCATTTGCTCATCCATCCCACGTTAGCCCCAAAGTGGTGTGTCCCTGCCATTGTCCTCACTGCTGTGCCCTCAGTGCCTGGCATACTGCTTGGTACTTAGTGGGGAGCTCATTAAATAAATGTTGAGTGAATGCTGAATAAAGAACCTACTTGGGCTCTATTTGGTGAGAGCAGAGAAAAGGTGTGGGAATTTGCAGGCCAAGCCCCAACCCCAGCAGATGGAAGGGGACCCCTCCCTTTCCCAGAAGCCTCAGCAAGGCCGCACCTGGCTGCCTGCAGCCAGCAGAGCTCAGAACCGGCTCACCAGAGACAAATTGGAGGGAGTTCAGAGGAGCGGGCCAGGCAGGATTAAGTGGAGGGAGAGGGTGATTTATAAAGAAAGATAAAAGGGCCCAGCTTCATAAGGCTGGGCTGCAGGATTATTTCGATAACAGCCTCCAAATGTTGGCAAGGTGTGTGCGCCAGGGGAGTGAGGATAATTCTCCACAAAGGTGCAGGGGCGGTCATCGGGAGAGACATGGCAGTCTCAGCTGGCTCTGCAGTCCTGAGCTGGAGCAGGAACCCAGGGCCAGAGCAAGGAGCCCATGGTGTTGAGCGAGAACCTCTCCTCGCCACCGACCTCTCAGTGCCCAGAGGAGTTTATGCAGCAGAAAGTAGGAAGGCCTTTTGAGAAAGCAGAGGAGAAAAGCTCCTCGCTAAGATCACTTTGCCAAGTATCTGAGAAGGAAAACACCTCAGCTATCTTGCAGGCCCAGGGGTGGCAAACTGCAGCCTGAGAGCTAAATCCGGCCCACCGCCTGTTTGTGTAAATAAAGCTTTATTGGAACACAGCCCTGCCCATTTGTTTACAGATGATCTATGGCTGCAGGTGCACTGCAACTTCAGAGCTGAGCTGTTAAAATAGACACAGTGTGCAGCCCCTGAGCTAGACCACTGATTCTCAGGTAAAGCACATGTCACTTAAAAGGGGGAAAAAATGTCCCCACAGTCCCAACTTTGACTTTACTGATTTGGAGTATAGTATGACTTAAATGCGCACATAAAAAAGTATAGTTAGGCATAAATGTTCTGGGCTTTTTAGCTCATATACGAGAAAACCAAAAAACATTATGAGACTGAATGCCAACAAAACGACACACACATTAAAATTAAAATGAACAGCTCTGAAATAACGCAGCTGACGATGTTTTTGCAGGGTGGGGCACGGCTGCTCACAGCAAGGCCGGGCTGCTGGGCACAGATTTGTTTGCACTTGGCAAGGCTGATGTTAAAAGAGTGCTATGTGTGACTCAGCTCTCCCACTGAGTTTTCTCTTCTAACTATTGCAAAAACTTTCATTCACACAGAAAGCCATGACATCATGGGCCTTCGGTGGATACGAATACCCAGCCGCATCTGCTCTTTCTCTCATTAGCCCCTGAGAATTGCAGCACGTACTTCTGGTTAACCGAATGTCCTCTTCAACACAATTAAAACTGGGCCACTAACATCCTACGGCCACATTCAGGTAGAAGGTAAGCAGCCAGAGGAGCTGGAAAATGGGTACCTATTTAACAAAACATATACATATTTTAATGTATTTACATGATAAATACATTATTCACTGGTAGTATTTGAACTGTTAGTAAAATAAAAATAGAATATTTTAAAATATCTCTTAAGGATTTGTCCACTGGTTTGGGGACACCAGCTTGAGAAGCAGAAATCTAGCTTACCCTCCACCTTTTCCAAATAGGGCAACTGAGTCCAACAGAAGAACCATGACTTGCCAAGCTCACGATGGGAGCTGGGGCTGAAGGCAGATTTACATGGGGATATAAGCTGCCTCTCAGCACAGGGCTCTCCTCAGCTCGAGGGTGGGCTTGCAAGACCAGCTGACAGGAGCCCAAGTTGCCCACTGGATCCCAGCAAAGTGGCTGTTAGTTAGACTATAATGTGAATGACTTGCTCTGTAGTGGGGGAGGAGTCTGGGTCTTCCAGACACCATTAACAAAAGCGGAAGCCAGCATCCTGGAGGCACACAGTGGGGCCCCTGGGCTGGTGGCTGGCTTGAATGGCACCCAAGAGCCCCTCCCACAGCTTTGGAAGTGGAAGCACCAGCAATGGGACCCGGCAGCAGCATGGGCTTCTTCCTCACACCCAAGAGTGTCAGTGGGACCCACCAGGCTCAGAGAAGACTGGACCATCTGAGCTCAAGAGTTCACCCAAGTCCTCACTGCCCTGGAAAATTGCTCGTGCAAAGGGATCATATGGCTGCCACCCGGACTGCTGGAGGCCAGCAGATCCCCAAACATGGTTATGGCATCAGTTCAGTCACTGGGGGAACCCAGCTCCCAGGGGGCTGGGCCTGGAGAGAAATGTATGAGCAGCCTAACCTGGCCCCAGGCTATGCAGCCCCTGTCCTCCAGGCTCATCAAGCCTTGGTCTGCCTTTCTCTGCCCTGTGAGGATCCCTCTGGTCAGCAGAGAAGCCGTGAGCATGCCCATAGCGGCAGCCTCCTTAGCAGGAAAAGCACCATGTAGCTCTGATCCAGGATGTGCATTTAAAGGTTCAGATGAAATGAGAATATGGATATTCCAAAATAGGGCTTGGTAAAATTTTTAGTAATGAGCCAGACAGTAAATATTTTAGATTTCGTAGACTACATGCAATCACTGTCACATATTTTTTTACAATCTTTTAAAAATGTAAAAACCATTCTCAGCTCACCTCCTATATGTACAAATAAAGGCTGCAGGTTGAACTTGGCCCACAGGCTAGATATTCCCTACAAGATAGATCAACTTGGCCTTTACGGAACTACAAACACCCAAGAAGCAGATATACCCCCATCCTCACACACATGGGCTCACGCAGACACACAAGGACACCCATATTCTCACACTCGGACATATGCAGACTCCGTGTTATGTCCATTGGACATTAGACAAAAAACAAAAACAAAAACATGCTTTGAAAATAAGTTCCCAATTTGCAAAGCCCACACATGCCCTAAAGTTAATTCAGGTTCAATATATAATGTGCAAAGCCACCGTGTCCAGGACTGAGATGCTCATAATTATTCCCATGGGTACATGAGGCACAAGAGGAGTTCAGAGCAGGCGGGGAAGACCTTGCAGGTGATCTAGGCTGAAGGTTTCCAAGCTGTCCCTCAGCACCATGAAGGCTTTAAGGAGGGACCCCTGGAAGTCATGGCCTCAGGCTGCCACACTCACACCAACTAAGCTGTCTTGTAGAGACTGAATTTCCAGTAAAACTTCATCTAAAGGTAGGATTTCATGGCCAATGGGAGTGGATGAGTGTTCAAAACCAGTGCCTAACCAGTTGTCTCATATCTGGCCCCTCTAAAAGTTCTTGCAAGATTAGCCCACACACTTATCTATTGAAGCTGAGGAGAAGCCCCCATCATTACCCAGGACAGGTGCTCCCTGGTTTGCTGTAGTCCCCACCACTCCCTATGGCCTTATGCCTGTTTTACTAATTAATAAAACGTGCCCGATCCCAGAGGCCTTTGAGTGTGTGACTCCTACTCAACACTGTCTCAGCTGCCATAACATGAAGCTGCTTTGTGAAGAGCAGAACTGGTTAGTTTAGTGAAGTCACCGCTAGATCCAAAACTCTGACCGGCAACTACTGGGTCCTCCAGGTCTTAGGCCACCCTTGAGTGATCCTGATATCTTCTTAATTTTTGGATTCATTTAGATCCCATTACACTGTGAGAAGTATTTGGGGCAGCTTATAAATATACATACAGCACAATACAATTTGAAAATAGATAAAGACACCTAAGAGAAGGGAAATCAGACGAGGATAGTAGGGTGAGGCTGAGGAAAAGTTCGGACATGAAAATGCAGTCAAAGCCTTCTGCATGGCTCTGATAGTAAGCAGAGCTTTCGGAGTTAGGGTGGCTCATGGAAGCATGTGGAACCGCCCTCTCCTAATAGCTGAAGAAATTGATTTTTTAAAAAAAAAAAAAAACAGTAATCAAGGAAAGAGGCTCAGCCCAAAGCCTTGAACTTCAAAAGTGTCAGCCAAGGAATGAAGTAAAAAATTGTGGAGCAGAGCAAAACGATTCAGTGCAGCAAGGGGTCCAACCCCACTCTCAACACCCCAGAAGCCATTCAGGGTGTTCTGGTATTTAATTTTATGTGTCAGCTTGACCAGGCCATGGGATACACTGATATGAGCTTAAACATGGTTTCTGGGTGTGTCTATGTGTTTCCAGAAGAAATTAGCGTTTGAATCGGAAGACCGAATTAAGTGGATGGCTCTCCCTGATGTGGGTGGGCTTCTTCCCATCCTTTTCGAGGGCCTGAAATAGAAAAACGATTTTAAAAGGTGGGGGAAGTGAGGATTTGCTTTCTCTCTGCCTTACTGTGAGCTTGACTTCCATCTTCCCCTGCCCTCAGTGCATCTGGTTCTCAGGCCTTCACACTTGAACTGGCATCTACACCATTGGCTCTCCAGCTCTCAGGCCTTTGAATGACGCCACCCATCTTCCCGGGTCTCCGGCTTGCAGATAGCAGATTGTGGAACTTTTGAGCTTGCACAATCATGTGAACCAGTGCCTCTCAGGAAACATTTATACGTGTAGACATACAAATGTCTCCAGTTGGTTCTGTTTCTGGGGAGAACCCTGACTAATTCAGGGAGCGAGCAAAATCCCAGCAGTTTTCCCAATACCGTCAGACCTGGAGAGAAGCCAACCACAGGGCAGTCCACAGCTTCGCCTCCATTGGCTGGGGACAACGAAGAAATGCTGCTGGGAAGAAAGAGGGAAATGATCAGGGCCCTGAATCTCTCTGAGAGAAGTGAGGGTGTAGGGCTCCATGCTGATTGGGCAAAGAATCCAAAGGCAAGAGTAGCCCCTGGGAATGGTATACACCGCCCAAATGGGTATGGTGAGCCCAAGGGAGGATATTTAGCAAAATTTCAAAGGTGGAATCTACCACAGATGCCTCCTTACTGGAAATAACTAAATTGTTTGTTAACTCACGGATGGATAAACAAGATGTAGTACATCCACACTGTAGCCAAATGCTCAATAAAAAAAATTGAGCAATAAATAAATAATAACAAAGCGATACATATCAGTACTATTTAATTATGTAGAAATATGGATGAATCTCAAAAACCTTAGGCTAAATGAAAGAGGCTATACCCAAATGCATTGTATGATCTATTTATGTAACATTCTAGAAAAGGCAAAACTATCTAGGGAGAGGAAACAGATCCATGGTTGCTGGGGTGAAGGGGGCACTAGGGCATCGACTGCAAAGGAGCAGGCATGAGGGAACTTCGTGAGGTGATAGAAACTGTATATCCAGATTATGGTGGCAATTAAATAACCCTGTGTTTGCCAAAATTCACAAACTGTATGCCTGGAAGAGGATGAATTTTATTGTATGTATATCATACCTCAATAAACCTGACATTTTTTTTAAAGTGTAGCTAAGGGAGAAAAAGTCAAACCATCCTCAAGTACAATGGAAAGAACATCAGGAAGCCAACCACACCCCATTAGATTAAAGCAAGTGTCTGGACAGAGCTGCACAAATGAAAAGAAGTAGTGTAGCAACTAGGCAACCAGGGCTGCCCAGGTGATGGGCACTACCAGGGCTGTCCATGTGAGGGGCATTACCAGGGCTGTCCAGGTGATGGGCATTACCAGGGCTGTCCATGTGAGGGGCATTACCAGGGCTGTCCAGGTGAGGGGCATTACCAGGGCTG
>VMDR010000667.1:0-191933 GCA_007922815.1 Macrotus californicus | reverse complement strand
ATGACTTTGAATTTTTAAAAATTATAAAACCACTTTTTAATATATATATCTATTGATTATATTGTTACAGTTGGCTTGATTTTTCCCCCTATGGCCCCCTCCACCCAGTACAACCCACTCCCTCAGACAATCCCCACACCATTGTTCATGTCCATGGTTCATGCCTATAAGTTCCTTAGCTACTCCATTCCCTATACTGTACTTTACATCCCCATGGCTATTCTGTAACTACCTTATTTGTATTTGTTAATCCTCTCACCTCTTCACCCATTCTCCCACACCCCCTCTCATCTTTTGTTTTTCAGATTCAATTGTTGATAGATATATATTTTTTGCAATTTTATTTTTCATAGTTTTGATCTTCTTTTTCTTAAATAAGTCCCTCTAACATTTCATTTAATAATGGTTTGGTGATGATGAACTCCTTTAGTGTTTTCTTGTCTGGGAAGCTCTTTATCTGCCCTTCAATTCTAAATGATAGCTTTGCTGGGTAGAGCAATCTTGGCTGTAGGTCTTCACTTTTCATGACTTTGTATATTTCTTACCAATCCCTTCTAGCCTACAAAGTTTCTTTTGAGAAATTAGCTGACAGTCTTATGGGAAATCCCCTGTAGGTAACTAACTGCTTTTCTCTAGCTGCTTTTAAGATTCTCTCTTTATCTTCAACCTTTGGCATTTTAATTATGATGTGTCTTGGAGTGGGCCTCTTTGCATCCATCTTGTTTGGGACTCTCTGTGCTTCCTGGACATGCACATCTATTTCCTTCACCAAATTAGGGGAGTTTTCTTTCATTATATTTTCCAAATAGATTTCCAATTTCTTGCTCTTTCTGTTCTTCTTCTGGCACCCCTATGATGCAAATGTTGAACCTATTGAAGTTGTCCCAGAAGCTGCTTATACTGTCCTTTTTTTGGATTCTTTTTCCTTCTTGTTCAGATTGGTTGTTTTTTGCTTCCTTATGTTCCAAATCATTGATTTGATTCTTGGCTTCATCCACTCTACTGTTGTTTCCCTGTAAATTGTTCTTGAGCATCCTATGACCAGTGTTTTGAATTCTGCATCTGATAGATTGCTTATCTCCATTTTGTTTAGCTCTTTTTCTGGAGTTTTGATCTCTTCTTTCATCTGGGCCATGTTTCTTTGTCTCCTCGTTTTGGAAGCCTCAATGTGTTGTGTCTATGTATTAGAGTCACTTTCACTCTGTCTTGGTAGTGTGGCCTAATGTAGTAGGTGTCCTGTAGGGTCCAGTGGCACAGCCTCCCCTATCACCCAAGCTAGATACTCGAGGTGCACCCTTTATGTGACCTGAGTACACCCTCCTCTTATAGTTGAGGCTTGTTTGCTATTGGCAGGTCAATGGGAGGGATTTACCCAGGTCAGTCAGCTGCAAAGTCTGGCTGTGACCACTGACCACCAACCTCTGCCCTCTGTGAAGGACCAGCTGTGCAGGGGTAGGGTTGTGGTGCTCCAAAGTGATCTGTAGCTGTCCACTGGGTGAGTTGGCCCTGGGGTTTCTTGGGTGGTGCAAGCAAAAGTCAGCCCCACCTGTGTTTTGCTTCAGGCAGCACCTGGGCCATGCTGCCTGAGCTATAAAGCAATCTGAGATGGATGTTACTTGTGCTGGGCTTGGAGCTTCCCAGGGGAAGCCAAGCTGTGAATCTAGGCTGGCTGCTGCTACTGCTGGGCCTGGGGCTCACTGAGGCTAGCTGTTGCTTATTTGAGAGGATTTAGGAAGTTGTGAAGCATAAGTCAAGACCAGCCATTCATATGGGAAAGAAGCTTGGGTGGTCCTATAAGTTGGGTGGGGTAAAGTCTCTGGGGATCTCCAAGGCAGGTCAAACAGTGTCAGCTAGGTTGATGGAGTCTCAAATATGGCATCAACCTGCTGGCTCTGTGCTGGGAGGGTTCAGAAAAGGGACAATGGCCTCTGTTTGCCTTGTTGCCTGATACCTCCGTTTCTCCCTCTATGCCAGTGGTGCCTTTCAAACTCCTACCTCAGTGCTGGAGCTCAGAGAGAGTGAGTCTGAGTAGGTGAGTCCATGTGTGGGTTCTTTAAGAGGAACTGCTTGGGGCTCCAGCAATTTTATCTACTAACTCAATCCCCTCTGGTTTTTGCAGCCAGAAGTTGTAGGGACTTTTATTCTTGTCTCTGGAACCCTGGACTGCATGGCCTGGTGTGGGGCTGGGATTCCTTGCTCCCCAGATATCCCTCCCGAGTTTTTATCTACCACATGTGGGTGAGGGACCAGCCTGTTCCTTCTCTGTGTCCCTCCTACCAGTCTGGATGGATGTGGTTGCTTTAATTCCATAGTTGTCAGACTTTCATTCAACTCTATTTCTGACGGTTCTGAGTGATGATTGTTCTATATTTTAGTTGTAATTTTGATGTGGTTGTGCAAAAAGGTGAGCCATGTCTGCCTATATTGCCATCTTGACCAGAAGTCTTAAAGCCACTTTTTAAAAAAAGCATGTGTTTTGGGATAGAAGATATGGTACCTTATTTTGATAGGATTTTAGTAACAAGGAATAGAAATTCTACCACTCAGATACTCTAGAGCTTCAAGGTCTGTTTACTTTTGGTTTTGTAGAGAAATGTTTCTGTTATTCTTTAACAAATGTATTTCTAACAATCTTGCCTATGGTAACGTAATGCTTCTAATTCAATAGGAAAAGACCAGGTACTGATTTATAACTACCAAGAAAGGGTTGTAAGCATTTGTGCAGATAATAAGTTATCTCACAGTATCTCTATCTATAAGCTTTCAACAGAACTTTAGAGAATTTACAAATATACTCAAAACAGATCCAATAGCTTAAGAAAGCAGAAATGTTCCCACTGAGGGCCAGATCTCATCCCAGATAAATCTCAATATGTTGGATAGATACTCTTATCTTGGATCTGTTTTGTGGAAATTTCTGCTGGAAAATGAAGCTGAAGAAAGTTAAGCAAGAATTCACTGCTCTGTATGTCCAGATGCAAACTAAAAAACGTTTTGTAAAGAATCTTCTTACCTTTTCTCCACCTCTAAAAGAAAATTTTCACTGTTGCCCAACTGACTAAAATGCAGCTTGGCAGCTTTCCTCTCACTTTCTCGTACGGCTCGGTCATCTGGAGGCAAAAACCATGATCTGAGCATGTTTCTTTTTCAAAGTAAACAGTGGTGAGTCAGGAAATCATAATCACTGAGTAAAAACTGAAGACCTGTCTTTTGTTAGAGACAGGTCATAAAATAATGCTATTATGTTGTCACTGAAGCAAGTAGTAACTCAGGGAGACTACGTGGATACCATAGCAACCACTGCCACATAGGTGTAACTAGCCCCACAGTAGAGCTTGGGCAGCAAACAACCTGAATGGCCCAGTCTTAAAGCTGAAAGTTACATCATTTCTGAAAGACTCTTAGTTTCCCTACAATAACCTTCCCAGGGACATGTGAAATCAAATTTTATATCAATAAAGGTGTATTCAACAATAACATGATAAAGAAATAGACTAGCTAATTTGAAGGAATATTTATTGTTCCTTGCCAACTCAACCCCAAAGAGTTATATTTATTTTCTATTGCTAATACAGTTACAAAGTTGAGGCATCTGGAAAAGTAAATCTCAACCTGGAAACTTTTTGTTGGGGAGGAAATGGTGGTGAAACCATCAGCTGAAGAAAACTAAAGCTGGAAGTAACTGATAAAATCATAGATTGTCATTCAATAAACAATAAAAGGACTTGTCATACATCCTGCCAACAAAATAGTTACATAAATATTGACCAATAAACAAATATATCCTGCCAGTGCACACTTTGAGCCAACATTGAAAAAGTTAAGAGGCAGCTGGTTTAAAGTAAGATTCTGGGGCAAGGAACAGGGGAGGAGGGTCTCACCCAGTTTCTCCAGAGTTTGTAGCGTGTACACAGCAAAAAGCCTATAATCTGTATCTTTCCTGACAACAGGATTGAGTCTCAAATCTAGTTCTTTGAGGAAGGGTAAAGGCTGTAGGCGGGACACCTCCACTAATGAAGGAATGTTGTTATAATATAAATTCAGGTCTTGGAGTGAACATAAATACTGGATGCCCTGCAAGGAAAAGACCACATTATGAAACTGCACATTGATAAGGACTAGGAATCTCACAAATAAAGGTGGAAATGTGTCTATTACTTTCTATTCATAAACATGTAACCCAAGTCATCAATGAGAAAAGCAGGGTTGAAACTCCCTTATTCTGAGAATAAGATACTACAGGGTTAATAATTCACAGACCTCATGTATCTCCTCCTTCACAAAACCTGACATTTAAATAGCTGCAGTCACTTCTCTAATTCTGTTTCCGGATCACTCTCCCAACGCAGTTCTTCCCAGTGGTAGCCAGGCCAAGTCCCTTTTGCCCTTCTCTCACTCTTGCCACAACCACATTCCTGACCCCAGAAACACCACAATTTATAAGAGGAAGGGAGGTGCGCAAAAGAGATGGCTCTGGGGGAGAAGGTCAATGGACTATATGGGAAAATAAAACAGCACCATCTCCAGGCCTTCCCTCCTGGACGGGTCTAAGAACCCCTCTTGTCCTCGTTTCCCCTTTCAGAGCTACTGCCACCATATCCGCAAGTTCTTCCTCCCTCTGTTCTCCTTCTGCGGGTTTAGAAATTCCACCCCCTGTTTATTTGACAACAACAGAATCAGGACTGGGAAAGCTACAATATTCCTCCTTTGTTGGAACTGAAAATAACTGTTTAATGTTCATGCATTTGACTAGTTAGCTGCCTTTGTCCAACACTAAATTTCAGGAAAATACTTCAAAACAAGTATATAATATGTATAATCACATACTTCTAGTAATAAAAATGCTTATCATAAAAGGACTCTGTCATTGAGAGTTATTTCAGAAAGTTAAAATTATTTTCTACCATGTATTTATAAAATAATGTTTTTATTCTTCTCCCACTTAAAATAGCCTTTTTCTCATTGCAGGTAATTTAGAAAACTCAAAGATATATACAAAACATTTACAGATAGAACCCTCATTATACTCTGATGCATTTCTTTATGGCTTTTTCAATTCCATTAACTTCTATATTGTGAAAGGGATAGTGGTTAGAATATTTATCAGTGCCTTTGGCCACACTCTCAGGGAAATACACCATTAGGACTGCCTTTAAGTGTGTCTAATGCCCCAGCTCAAGACATCTTCTAATGTCTCTCAGTGTAAAAAATCAAGGGAATGACTTCTCCTTTCACTTTTCCTAGTTGGCATGAATTCATATATTCCCCAAAGTTACACTAGAAATAATCATAAAACATTTCTCCCCTGGGAAAACTAAGCAAGATGATTCAGAGTTCATAGAGATGAATATATGTAGATAAATCGTAGATGCAAAAAGTGCAGAAAACTAACATTGACTAAGTGCTTCCTATATGAAGCACCATACCAGGAGTCTTATAGATGTTATATGTGATTGCATATGCTAATTTGATCAATCTTCACAACAGTTTTATATCCACTTTACAGAAGTGGAAAGAAAGGGAGTATAAAAACAAACTATAGCATTGTTCACTCAATTATTTTAGCCTGAATAGGAAAAAACTACATGCGAAAAGACAAGACCTAAGCAACTCTGAACTAATACTTTCTGAATCTGATGGGCTCAATACAAATGGCTGCTACCAAATAGTCTAAAGCCCTAGGTTAACTTGGAGTTTCTGCTTTTAGAGTCCTAGCTGGAAATTTGGACTTCCTCTGTTAGAGCCCTTCGTTTTAGACATTGACATTGGGTCTGGCTTGTGTTGTCGAACAAGTATCTTCTAGGAAGTGCAAAATTGGCAGAATAATCCAGGAGATCATGAACTAATCCTGCATAGCATCTCAGAGTTTTTCACCTTCTTTAGTCTTGCAAAGAAGGGCTTTATCAAGACAGGTGTATAGCTGGGCAGAATGGGAGTATGTGGAAGAAACACCCTTTGGGGGTCTACCACAAAGAAAACAAAACTTGCACTCTGTGTGTGCAGGCTTATGTCCATAGAGCTCTTTTTGTGTGTTTAGTGTGTTTACTAATCTTCAATACTACTCAATTCCCTGCACTGGCCTTTGCTCCACCATTCCCTGACCTGGAAAGTTTTGTTCTCAAGGCCGCCATTTCCTCCTCTTCCTTGAAAAAACTCACAGTAACAACTTAGTTCAGTGTTTCTTCAGGTGTGTTCCACATATGAATACCATCCCTGGGATATTTCCTGAGCCCACGTCAGACCCACTAACTCAGAATCTCTCTTGGAGTGGGGACTAAGGATCTATACTTTTATAAGTGCTCCTCATAGTTTTTTTTCCACACATTAAAATATGTACTATTGCTCTAGGTTGTGATAGTTTAATGTAATCTTCCCTGAGTACAAAAGGAATTTTTCCCAATATTTTATAAAAAATAAAAAATTTCAAACATAGAACAAAGTTGAAAGAATTTTACAGTGAATAATAAAATTTAGTTTAGAAACATTTAAAAGGAAGATCCAGTACCTCCCTAGCTGACATTATCTATCTCTGATTTCTTCGCATCAAAAAATAAATAAGCCCTGGCCAGTGTGGCTCAGTTGTTTGGAGCATCGTCCTATAAACTGAGAGGCAACCAATTGATATTTCTCTTCCTCTCTCTCCCTTCCTTCCTCCTCTCTAAAATCAATAAGCATGTCCTTCAGTGAGGGTTAAGTAAATAAATAAATAGGTTGAACTGGTCAATGAGTGAATGTAGAACTTACCTTCAGGCTAGTGATTAAATTTCTTGATAAATCTAAGGATCGGAGGTTTTTAAAATTTCTGAAGGCATCACCAATGGAATGGATTTTTCCAGCATAAGACCCCTGCAATGAAAGAGACTCCACCAATTCTGAAAAAAGATCATCAGTAGATATATTATGACCTCTGCTCAGATAAAGAGCAGTCAGTGAAAATGGGCCTTCCTTCCTCCCATATCTCACCTGTGAAAGGCCCTACATCCAAGGTTAATAAGATGAGATCTTTCTTTTAAAAGCAACAATACAATCTAATACAATCATAAAAAACCTTGGTTTTACAAAACCCTTGGGTTTTCCTAATTATCCTGAAGGATGTACTAAAAGTCTCCAAAAGTTCTCAAAACATAATTTTTTTAAAAATCCAAAACTCCCACTGCTAGGATTTAGCCTTGTAGATAATACTCACAAAATTTTGCCAGGATATATAATATATACCACAAGGATGTCAACAGCAGACAGGTTTTAGGATAGTTGGAAACAAAAGAAAGAAAAGAAAAGAAAGGGTCCATCAGCAGAAGAGTAGAACTAGATGTCCTAAATAACAGTACATTGATACAACGGGAAGTGTACTAGATCTGTGACCTTGTACAAGTCACTTAACTTCTCTGTGCGTTAGTTTACTCACCTGTAACATAAAAATAACAGTACTTAATTCATAAGGTGTTGTAGGATTAAATGAATATGTATACAAAATTTAGAACAGTACCAGACACATGGTGAGTGCTATGTGTCTTAATTATTGTTATGCAGTCATTAAAAAGAATGAGATGCATTTATAGAGGCTCATATGGAAACATCTCCAAGACATACATTAAGTGAGGAAAGTGTGATTGTGTGTGTATGACTGCATTTCAAGTGTGTATATATGCATACACATATATATATACTTTAAATATATATATAAAGTGTGTGTGTATGTCTGTGTGTGTACATATATATATATATGGAGACAGAGAGAAGGAGGGAGACAGATGTGTCAGCTAGACTTCTAAGAGCACTGAAAAGAGGAAAACCTCAAAATTGTAAATAGGAACTCACTGGCAAGTGTGTGATGGGCCAAACCGAGAATAACATCAAAGCTGAAAGGAGGCAGGCCTGCGAACCGGAAGGCCGCCGGATCAATCCCTGGTCTGGCTGCGCGACTGGGTCGTGTGGGGGCGTGCGAGAGGCAATCATCTACGTTTCTCTCACACATCAATGTTTCTTTCTCCCTCCCTTCCTGTCTCTTTAAAAGTAAATAAATAAAATATTTAAAATAAAAACTGAAAGGAGGTTCTGCAGGACCCAATTTGCAGGTGAGTGCCAGGGGATTGCATTGAAAGAAGGTCTTAAGCTGATGGAGCAATCTAGGACCTATAAGTTCTAGAAATTAAGAAACTGAAGATCCATTTCAAGACACCACCCACACAGGGAGGACTCAGTGGGAGCAGAGCCCACATGGAATGGGACAGAGAAACAGGTTCAAAGGGAGGAGAAAGACCAAATATGAGTGTGAGGGAGGCGAAGATGGCAGATATCGAGAAGCATAAAGCCCTATTTTTTAGTATTTTGTGAACACAACAGGAAAGAAATCTCCAAAACCTTGAAACTAGAGAAGCTACTCTGGCCCACCCTTCTCATGTAAATGTATAGGAAAACTTACTGCGCTTAAACAAAGAGCCACAGAAAAGGATTATGGTCAAATTTTATAGGAGGCTATTAAAAGAAAAAAAGAGCATAACGACATCCCTAAAGAATGACAACACTCCAGAAAGTAACATCCACAAAACAAATGAAAATTGTAACTTAATTATTTCAAAGCAAGCTAAAAGATATTATAACAAAATATAGCAGTTCTCAAAGTGTGGGTCCCTAGACCCTTGGAGGTCCCTGAGACAATGTACAGGGGACCACAAAATCAAAACTACTTTAGACAATTATTTTCATAATTATAGCAAAACATGGATTCGCTTTTTCATTGTGTTGACATTTGCAGTTATGGAGCAAAAGCAAAAACTACAGGGGCCTTGGGATGAATCAAGGGCAGTGGTGTCAAACCTCGTTGGTGGTCATTGTATTCTTCACCACTGTGTGCTTGCAGTGCTTTTAAGAAGCCAGTTACACTTAAGAATGCCCTTGAAAAAGCAGTAAAAATGGATAATTTTATTTAATCTTGATGCTTGAGGACATGTCTTTTTTACATTGTGTGACTAAATGGGAAGTATACATGCAGTACGGCTGCCTCATATTGAGGTATGGTGGATGCCTTGAGGGAAAACCCTTGCATGATTTTTGAGATGTCGGGTGAACCAGCCACTTTTTAATGGAACACCATTTTAACTTGGAAAAAAACCCTGACATATTATGGTTATTCAGACTTGATATCTGGCAGAAATTTTCTTGGAAATAAACGAAGTGAGCCTGTCACTTCAGGAAAACAACTCATAGTAATTGTTGTCAGTTATAACATTTGAACTTCAAGCAAAAACTTAGAATTTTGGGAAACTGTATTTGCCACCATGAACTTGACAGTTTCCTAACATTTAAAGACTTTTTAAAAAGATTTTACTTACTTGTTTTTTAGAGAGGAAGAGAGGAAGAAAAAGAGGGATAGAAACATCAATGTGTGAGAGAAACATCAATGGGCTGCCTCTTGCTCGCCCCCAACAGGGGACCTGGCCTGCAACCCAGGCGTGTGCCCTGACCAGAAATCAAACCACTACCTTTTGCTTTGCAGGATGCCCAATCAACTGAACCACTCCACTCAGGGCCATTAATCTCTTTTATGAGGATTCTGCCCTCATGACTTAAACACCTCCCAAAGGCCCCATTTCTTAAGACCAGCACACTGGGGTTAGGATTTCAACATATGAATTGGGGGTCAGGGGACACAAATACTCAGACCATAGGATGGGGCAACAGAAACTCATTTGTTGCCGTGGGATTGCAAAGATGTAGCCACTTTAGAGGATAGTTTGGCAGTTTCTTACAAAGCTAAACACAGCCTGCCATATGATTTAGTAATCACACTCCTTGCTACTTTCAATCAAATAAGTTGAAACCTTATGTCTACACAGAAACCTGTACTACAATGTTTATAGCAGTTTTATTCATAATTGTCAAAATTTAGGTGCAACCAAGATGTCCTTTGATAATTAAATGGATAAACAAACTATGAATCCACACAGTGTAATATTATAAAAAGAAATGAGTTATCAAGCAATGGAAAGACATAGAGGAATCTTAAATACATATTTCTAAGTGAAAGAGGCCAATCTGAAAGGTTACATACTCTGTGATTCCAACTATATGACATTGTAGAAAAGGGAACAGCTAAAGGATCAGTGGTTGCCAGGGATTCAACCGGGAGGGAGGAATAGATAGGTGGAGCGCAGGGGATTTTTAGGGCAGAAACTATTCTATTTGACACTGTAATGGTGGACACATGACACTATATATTTATCAAAACCCACAGAACTGTACAGCACAAAGAGTGAACCCTAATGTGAACTACAGACTTGAGTTAATAATAACATATTAATATTGGTTCATCAATCATAACAAATATACCACACTAATGCAACATATAAATAATAGGGAAAACTTGAGGGGAATATGAGAGAGGTGGTGTGAGGAAGGAAGAGTATGTGAAACTCTCTGTACTTTCTGCTCAATTTTTCTGTAAACCTAACACTGCATTTAAAAATATAGTCTGTTAATTTAAAAAGAGAAATAAAGCACCCATACATGCTAAAACATGAATGAATCTCAAAAATATCATGCTATGTGAAAGAAGCCAGACACAAAAGGCCATATATGGTACAATTCCATGTATATGAAATAACCAAAACAGGCAAATCCATAGAGACAGAAAGCAGATTAGTGGTTGCCAGGGGCTGGGGGGAGCTGGAAATGAGGAGTGACTGCCTAAGGGGTATGGGGTTTCTTTTGGGCTGATAAATATGTTCTGGAACTAGATAGTGGTGATGGTTGCACAATGTACTAAATGACACTGAATTGTATACTTTAAATGTTATAGTATGTAAATTACATCCCAAGAAATACCAAAGAAAATTCCTGACTCAGAGGGCAGTATATTGGTAGTTCTTTCTATAGTATGCAATCATCTATGACCCTGAAAGTCTGTTACCACGGGACAAAGGCTAAGTTCAATTATGATTTCCATCAGTGCTTTATAGCACTTCTCATGCCTTTCACTGAAGTCTATTGTGAAGAACAGACATCTAACATTTTTAAGGGAACCATAATTCAGTGAAGATGGAGGCATAGGTAAACATGGCTTGCCTCCTCACACAACCAAACCTCATCAAAATTACAACTAAACTATAGAACAACCATCACTTGGAATCATCAGAAATTGAGTTGAATGGAAGTCCCACATCTATGGAATTAAAAAAATCACATCCATCCAGACTGGTAGTAGGGGCAGAGATGTGAAGACACTGAACAGGCTGGTCCCACACCCATGTGTGGTGAATAAAAATTCAGGGGAGATATCTTAGAGCGAGGACCCCCAGCCCAGGGTTCCAGTGCCAGAAAGATAAGTCCCCAAAACTTCAGGCTACAAAAATCAGTGGGGATTGAGTTGGTGGAAGAAACTTCTGAGTCCCAAGCAGTTTTTCTTAAAGAATCACACACAGACTTACTCATACTCTCCCTCTGAGCTCCAGCACCAGGGTGGCAGCATGAAGAGCACCAGTGGCATACAGGGAGAAATTGAAGTGCCTGATATCAAGGTGAGAGCTGGGGAACAGCTTTCTCCTAGACAGGAAGGCGGGTAGAGACCATTGTTTCTTTTCTGAGCCCTCCACCCAAAGAGCCACAGAGCCAGCTGGCGGGTGCCACATCTGAGACTCCATCAACCTGGCAAACAGTGTTTGCCCTACCCTGCCTCACTCAACTTACAGCCCAAACAAGCTGTTAAGAGTGGTTTTTCTATATGAATGGCTGAACTTGGCTCATGCTTCACAACTTCCTAAGTTCTCTCAAACAAGCAACAGCCAACCTCAGTGAGCCCCTAGTCCCTATACCTCTTGCCAGATGGCCCCAGGCCCAGCAGTAGCAGCAGCCAGCCTAGATTCACAGCTTGGCTTCACCTGGGAAGTTCCAAACCGAGCACAAGTAGCATCCATCTCAGATTGCTTTATAGCTCAGACAGCATGGCCCAGGTGCTGCCTGAGGCAAAACACAGGTGGGGCTGACTTTTGCTTGCACCACCCAAGAAACCCCAGGGCCAACCCACCCAGTAGACAGCTACAGATCACTTTGGAACACCACAACCCTACCCCTGCACAGCTGGTTCTCCACAGAGGGCAGAGGTTGGTGGTCAGTGGTCACAGCCAGACTTTGCAGCTGACTGACCTGGGTAAATCCCTCCCATTGACCTGCCAATAGCAAACAAGGCTGGCTTGGACCCTACAGGACACCTACTACATTAGGCTACACTAACAAGACACAGAGTGAAAGCAGCTCTAATACATAGACACAAACACAGGGAGGCTGCCAAAATGAGGAGACAAAGAAACATGGCTGAGATGAAAGAAGAGATCAAAACTCCAGAAAAAGAGCTAAACGAAATGGAGATAAGCAATCTATCAGATGCAGAGTTCAAAACACTGGTCATAAAGATGCTCAAGAACTTAGTGAGGACCTCAACAGCATAAAAAAGATCCAGTCAGAAATGAAGTATATACTAATTGAAATAAAGAACAATTTACAGGGAAACAACAGTAGAGTGGATGAAGCCAAGAATCAAATCAATGATTTGGAACATAAGGAAGCAAAAAACAACCAATCAGAACAACAAGAATGAAAAATAATTTAAAAAATGAGGATAGTAAGGAGCCTCTGGGACAACTTCAAGCATTCCAACATTCGTCCCATAGGGGTGCCAGAAGAACAGAAAGAGCAAGAAATTGGAAATCTATTTGAAAAAATAAGGAAAGAAAATTTCCCTGATTTGGTGAAGGAAATAGATGTGCACGTCCAGGAAGCACAGAGAGTCCCAAACAAGATGGATGCAAAGAGGCCCACTCCAAGACACATCATAATTAAAATGCCAAAGGTTGAAGATAAAGAGAGAATCTTAAAAGCAGCTAGAGAAAAGCAGTTAGTTACCTACAGGGGATTTCCCATAAGACTGTCAGCTGATTTCTCAAAAGAAACTTTGTAGGCTAGAAGGGATTGGTAAGAAATATTCAAAGTCATGAAAAGTGAGGACCTACAGCCAAGATTGCTCTACCCAGCAAAGCTATCATTTAGAATTGAAGGGCAGATAAAGAACTTCCCAGACAAGAAAACACTAAAGGAGTTCATCATCACCAAACCATTATCATACAAAATGTTAAAGGGACTTACTTGAGAAAAATAAGATAAAAACTATGGACAATAAAGTGGCAATAAATACATATCTATCAACAATTGAATCTAAAAAACAAAGTAAGCAAACAAGAAGAACAGAGATAGAATCATGGATATGGAGAGCATTTTGATGGTTGCCAGATGGAGGGAGTTTTGGAGGGAATGGGTGAAGAGGTAAGGGGATTAAGAAGTACAAATAGGTAGTTACAGAATAGCCTTGGGGATGTAAAGTGCAGTATAGGAAATGGAGTAGTCGAAGAACTTACACACACGACCAATGGACATGAACAAAGGTGTGGGGATTGCCTGAGGCAGTGGGGGTGTGCTTGGTGGAGGGGGACAGAGCAGGAAAAATTGGGATATCTATAATAGCATAATAAATAAAATATAATTAAAATAAAATATAGGGAACCATAATTATCATTCAAATGGTAAAGTGTCACAGAGACAGACATTTTTTTATAATTCATATGTACAGGTCTTAAGAGGTTATGCATTATTTGGTTTCAATGTTTATGAAGAGAGTGAAGATAAATAGATCAGGGACCAAATCAAACATTGCACATCACACATGTCAAGAACACAGAATAATCTTCCAATTTTAATATATGGACTACATATATTAAATAAGCAAAACCATGTTTTATTCATGAAAACAACAAATCAAGTAATCTTCCTATGGAAAACCATTTATAGCTTACTTAGAAACTGAATTCATAATCTAACAAATATTTTAATGTGATAATGAAAGAGTTTCAAATAAATAAAACAAAAAATGTCTTAGAAGTCAAGTTCAGAATCAATAATGATAATAACTGCAATGGATTGAAACACACCCAAAACATTTAAATCCATGAGTGTATAATAACTCTCTCATTGATCATCTTTGGAGGATGCTAAGAAAATAACTCATTTTTTCAAAAACTGGTAAATAAAGTGAAATAAATCAAGCATTTATTCTACCTTTCCTATACCAACTGTACCTCAGCATAACCAAATAGTTGGTGTGAGGAAATTTCTTTTTATGTAAGTATTACAGCTAATAAAGATCAAATTAGAAAATTATTGTTTTGCAATCCCTAATAAATTAATGGACCCTAGGCAATCATATTCAATGGCTGATAATATCACACAAAAAATACCAGATATTATGTACTTCCTGACAAAGGTATACACCATCATCTATGAAGTAGTCTTGCAAAAAACAAAAAAATCAAACCTGAATCTGATCAAGCCCCATCTAGCTACTGATTAATAGGGAATACAAAAAATAGGGGAGACACCATAGACAAGAATAAACTCAAAATGGATTAAAGACTTAATGTTAGACTCAAAACTCTAAAAGTCCTAGAAAAAAACGTAGGCAGTAAAATATCAGACATTTCTCATAGCAACATTTTTTCTGATATCTTGCCTAGGGCAAGAGAAACAAAAGAAAAAATAAACAAATGGAAGTACATCAAACTAAAAAGTTTTTGTGGACCTGGCTGGGTAGCTTAGTTGGTTAGAGCAGTGTACTGATAATGCCAAGGCTGTAGGTTAGATTCTCTCTCAGGGCACATACAAAAAACAACCAATGAAGGTATAAATAAGTGGAACAACAAATCAATGTCTGTCTCTGTCTCTCTCTCACTCTCCTCCCTTCCTCTCTCTAAAATCAATAACTAAAATTTTAAAAAATAAAAAGCTTTTGCTCAGCAAAGGAAACCATCAACAAAATCAAAAGACAGCTCACTGAATGGGAGAATATATTCACCAATGATACATCTGATAAGGAATTAATATCCAAAATTCATAAAGAACTTATAAAATTCAACAGCAAAAAAAAAAATCCAATTTAAAAATGGCCAAAGGACCTGAATAGACACTTCCCCAAAGAGATACACAGATGGCCAACAGGTATATGAAAAGATGCTCAATGTTACTAATCATCAGAGAAATGCAAATTAAAACTACAATGAGATACCACCTCACACTTGTCAGAATGTGACAAGTTATCATCAATAAATCAACAAACAACAGTGTTGATGAGGATGTGGAGAAAAGGGAGCCCTCATGCACTGTTGGTGGGAATGCACATTGGTACAGCCACTGTGGAAAGCAATATGGAGATACATCAAAAATTTAAAATGGAACTGCCTTATGACCTAGCAATTCCACTTCTAGGAATATATCCGGAGAAATGTGGAACACTAATTCAAAAGAATATATCCACCCCAGCATTATTTTCAAGAGTCAAGATTTAGAAGCAGCTCAGGTGCCCATCAGTAGATGAGTGGAAAGAAAAAGCTGTGGTACACTTACACAATGGAATACTACTTTGTCATAAAAAAGAAGGAAAGCTTACCCTTTGCAACAGCATGGATGGACCTGGGGAGCATCATGCTAAGTGAAATAAACCAGTCAGAGAAAGACAAGTACCATATGATTTCACTCATATGTGGAATCTAATGAACAAAATAAGCCAACAAAACAGAAACAGACTCATAAATAGAGAACAGACTGACAGCTGTCAGAGGGGAGGGGTGTTGCAGGGCTGAGTGAAAAAAGTGAAGGGATTAAGCAAAAAAAGAATAAATAAATAACCAAACAACTCACAGACACAGACAGCAGTTATGGTGATTACGAGAGGCAAAGGGGGTGGGGGGTGGTAGAACAGGGTGTAAGGGAAATAAATGGTGATGGGAGGAGACTTAACCTGGGATGGTGAACACACAGTACAATATACAGATGATGTGTTATAGAACTACACACCTGAGACTTACATAATAACATTTTATTAATCAATGTTGCCCCAATACATTCAATAAAAAAAGAAACAGGAAAATGTTAAATATCTTCGAAATATCATAGGAAAAATCAGGACTATAAGAAATGATTCAAAACAAGTCAACTAGTTTCTTCACAAACAATAGAAAATGCAAGGGAAAAAGAGGGGGAACCTATAGATCAAATATTATGTAAGACAAATGCCAATCAATTCCAACAGACTTGATATAAATTCTGATTTCAAAAAAAATGTGTAGGACAGTTGAGGAAATGAGAATGGTTGGATATTTGATGATACTAAGAAATCACTGTTAAATATTTTTAGGTTTTACATGTGATTTTTTAAAAAGTTTTTCTCTTTTGAAGGTACATACTAAATATTTACAGATTAAATCATATATTTGGGATTTGCTTCAAAATAAACAGTGCAGAGGGTGGAGTGGGGGTAGAGGACAGATGAGGTCCTAATGAAAGACGGGCCGTGAATTAACGGTAACTGTTTAGGTAGGGTGTTGGGAGCTCATGATTCTTTTGTCTCTACTCTTACATATATTTCTGAATTGCCATAATAAAATACAGTGAAATGAGTGCTATATACTTATACATGTAAAGAATATTTCTCAAAGTTATCCAAGAAATTGGTAACGGTGATTGCCTTTAGGAAGGAGAACTGGGTCAGGGCCAGGGAGGAGAGGGTCAAGACTTACTTTTACTATGCAATTATTACAGTATTCATGTAGTAATTTAGTTAAATTATTTTAAAAAGCAAAAAATATATAATTACATATTTTCCTTGCCAAATAATTATCATCAGCCTACAAATATGCTCGTGTATATAGATTCTTTAAAACCTTGTTCTTTCCCTAACTGGTGTGGCTCAGTGGATTGAGCACCCACCTGCGAACCGAAGGGTCGCCGGTTCGATTCCCAGTCTAGGGCACATGCCTGGGTTGTGGGCCAGGTCTCCAGTTGGGGGTCCTTGAGAGGCAACCACACATTGATGTTTCTTTCTCTCTCTCTCTCTCTCTCTCTCTCCCCTCCCTTCTCTTCTCTAAAATAAATAAATAAAATCTTTAAAAAACAAAACAAAAAACCTTGTTCTTGATCCCACATCATATCCTCCAGCTAACATTCCACTTCCGTATTCTCCTTATAGCCAAATTTCTCAGCAAAGTTTCGTACCTTCACTATGTCTTCTCCCACACATATCATTCCCTTTTTGTCCTACTCCAGTTTGGCTTCCCTCCTCCCCTCGCTCGTCAAAGTTCCCAGTGAGCCCCATGTTACAAATCTGACACTTCTCTACATTTAACTCGCTCAGATTGTTAATAGCATTTGGCACCGGTGACCATTTCTTCCCTGATACACTGCCCGCTCTTAAGTTCCAAGACACCATATTCCTCCTCTTTTTTACCTGTAAACATTGAAACACTCCAAGGCTGACTCTTAAGTCTCTCCTACTCTCCATCCACCTTCTCTAGTTAGCCAAGTTTATCCTGTTCCTGAGGCTTTAAGTATCACCTGTTTGCTAATGTCTCCAAAATGTATACCTCTAACCCTGACCTCTTCTCTGAGACCCAAACTCATACATCTAACTGCTGAAAAAAACCCTCACATTTGAATGTCTAACAGATATCTTAACATGCTCACAACAGCTCTCTTGATTTCCTTTCCCCGAACCAATTTTTCTCAGTCTTCATTCCCTCTTGCCTTCAATAAATACCACCACTATCCACCCAGCAATATCTTAAGACTAAATATCTTTGAACTTTCCTTTTCCTAATCTCCCACATTCAACGTCTTTGTAATTCTCACCCTGTCTTCCCACAAAATACATCTTGACTCCTCCACGCACTTCTTTTTCTCTCTGGTCACCCTCCTAGTACAGTAAAGCCATTCGTTATCTTTTACCTGAGCTACTGTAACGGGCTTCTAATGAGTAAGAGTAATAATTTTTAAATGAGTATTAGATTAGATCACATCCTGCCTGAAAAAGCTTCTGTGGAAATTGACGAGCTGACTCTCAAATTGTCAGAAGAAAATAAAGGGCCAAGGATAGCTCAGACAATTTTGAAGGATGAAGAGGAGGCAAATGGAGAAAGGTAAAGGGAGGTCCACTGATGACTTTACCAGTTATCAAAACTTACTGTTGGATACCACTAACAAATATATAAATTCTGGGGAAACTGGCTATCAACATAAAATGATACAATTATATGATATTATACATCACCTATAAAAATAAACTCCACATAGATTAGACTTAATGTGAAAAACAAAGCTGCGTAATATTTAGAAAAAAAATACAGGAGCCTATTACATCAGTATTGTTGGCATTGTCAGAATGAGCACAATTTTGTTATTCAAATGCCTGTTATAAAAACACGCAAGCAAACGAAAACAAGCAAAGAAAAATCTGCCACGTACTGTTCTGTCTGGAGAACGGGGAAGAGGTATGTGCCACTCCTTGCCCCGCCCACCTACCCCAACACCTTACCAAACCACACAGAATCAATATACATTTTTTTAAAGGCAAGAAAGGTGCAAAACTGTGTAAGCCAATAAGGCTTTTCTTAGCTAACTTGTGTAAAATAGGGAAGTTCAAAGTAATTTGGAAAAGAAAAAATAATAAACCTGAGATATAGACATCGATCTATCTGTACAACAAACCATTATCTTTGGTTGTGGGTAGGGGAAGATTTCCAGAGAAGGGAAGATTACTATCCTCTTTGTTCACTCATATAATGCTTGACTGTTACTAACATGCACCAATTCTGATACATTTTAAATGATAATGTTTAAATAAAATAAAACCAAGTCATTTCAAATCCCACAGGTAAAAAGTACTAGAAGCAAGAAAGGCAAATTTTTGTTATGATTAGAGCACAAGTTCTGGGATCAGAGTCCTGGGTTAATAAACCCTGGCTGCATTACTTGGGGCTCCGTGACTTTGGGCAAGAGTCTAAACCTAATTTTACCCATCTGTGCAATGGGAGCAACGGCAGCACCTGCCTCACAGGCTTTTCGGGGGGAGGGATTAAATAATGCAAGGAAAGCACTCAACACAGGGCCTGGCATTAACGATATAGTGAATTCAGGAAGGGTAAAAGTTGAATTAGGAACGCTAGTAACTTATCCAACATTTCTACGCCTTAGAAACTCAGAGAGCAAGCTGTGTGGGTCAGACCCGAGGTCAAACATCGGGTCAGGAGTCACTCAGCCAGTTTTATCTCTAGGACTGAGTCGGGGCTGAGACGTCGACCTCAGCGCCCTGACAGATCGGATGCCATTGCCCTCACACCCGGCCCCTTTCTGAGTCTCTCTTAAAAGGAGGCTACACATCCAGAGTGATCAAAGAAATGGCCAAATTCTTGCGGCGGAGACTGGACGAAGAACCTTTCACCCCAACCAGCCCCATTGGGTCGGAAGTTTCAGAAACTGCCTAAATGAACTTCCTTCGTGCCCTCGACCTCAAACACCCTTCTCAGCATCTTCCTCCTCCTGCCAACAACCCGCCTGGGGCTCAGTTTCCTGCCACTAGTCCAGACACTGTTTAGATCTGTGGTCCGGCCGCAGTGTCCCATTCATCTTGTTTCTCTGCTCAACCTCTCACCCTCCACCCCAGACTCCCCGGTTACTGCAGTTCCTTTGCCCGCACCTGAGTGTAGCCATCCTGCCTCAATAACCCCTCTTCCGCCTCAGGGACTTCTCCTCCACCACCGTTCCCCCGACGTCTACCTCGGGTTCCCCTGCCTCCGCCTCAGTTTTCTCCCCTCGGCCTCAAACCCTAGGCTCCCGGCCTGGCCCTACCGGGCTGCTCCAGAGTCAGTGCCCCCAGGCGGCGAATGCCCTCCTCGTCCAGTTCCCACTGCTCCGCCATTCCCGCCTGCCCGCCCGCGGCGGCGCGGCGCCGCTCCACTCCACTCCGCTCACCTGTAGCGGCCCGCGAGACCGCCCAGCGCGCGCCAGGCCCCGCCCCGCGCCGTCAGGCCCTGCCCCCGGCCCCGCCCCTCCCGCGCGCCGGGGGGCCGTTATTGCCACGGTCACGTGCCGGCCCACCCGCCGCCGGAGTCCGAACCATGGTATGGAGCCCGCCCTGGTGGGGGCGCCAATACCACTAAAACGGCGAATTGGGGCAGCGGGGGGCGATGTGGTGGAGGATTAGGGCTGTGGGGTTAGGCTACTGGCTCTGGGCCTTGAAGGGATATGGCCCCAGCTTTGAAGGGCCTGGGTGCTGGGTCCGAGGAATTGGAGGAATGCTCCTTCTTTGAGGGACGAAGTGTTCTATCTTTGAAGATTTGGGGGATTCCAGGTCTGATGAGTGGGCGTGCGCCTCTTGACAGGGTGAAGGTCTTTCTATCTCAGCTCTTGTGGCTGTTGACTCTGAGGCAAGGCGGTACATCGGCGGCTAAACGGGGGAGGAGGGGATCCAGACCTGAGGGATTGGGAGGCAGCCCTCTGAGGCATGATGGGAAACGTTAGGGAACTTGGCTCTGAGAAGTTGAGGTCCCGTTTTTAAGAGCGTAAGGTAGCTCTAGCTTTAGAAACTGATTTTGGGGAGAAGGATCTGTGGAAGAGAGATGGTGCTCTTTGGGTTGGGATGGGGATGTCTATACTAGAGCTAGTGCATTTCCTCCCGTCAGTCCACCAAGTACGACAAGTCTCCAAGTTTGCCAGTGATTAGGGCTCTCCCCAGACTGGGATAGTTCTGCACCAACCAGCCCCTGAGCAGTCTTGGGGAAGGAAACGCTAGAAAGAACAGCCACATCCTAACCCCTACCCTCACTACAGCAGGTACCTCTTGAGACCCCTCCCGTGGATGGGCCACCTATGTGTAAGAAGGAGGCAAACTCTTAAGCCAAGAACTTGTCATACTTCATCCTTAAAGAGAGAAGAGGGACTACGACCGGAACTGTGGCTCACCTTCATGGAGCAGGTTTTCTTCAGCATTCAAAATCACACTCAAAACTCGTTTCACTGAGCATTCAGTCAGCTAGTCATCTTTAAGGAGAACAGAAAGCAAAAATCCAGAGTCCTTGCATATTTATGGTTTCTGGTCTGGGCAGGACCCTTAGTTACTGTCAACTTGTCATGTTCAGTCTTACCCATATTTAGAAGGGCTAGGACTCCAAAGCCTGGGTGAGCCCATTAGATTGGCTTTTCCAGCTCTGCTACTGTGAGTCATCTCACCATTTTTCAATTTATAATATTTCTCTTCATGTCCCCTTTAACTCTTCTAGCTGCAAACATGGCATATATAGTTGTTCTTCTTTATATCTGAATATTGAGACCAGGTTTATTATGATAAAGAACCCTGTCCCCTTCTTTGTTGCATGCATTTATTTTCCTTCCTTAGCTGTCAAAATAGGAGATTTGGGATTTTATTGGAGAAATAGGCTTTCCTCTCTTTATCAATCACCTCTTTCTTTCACACTTTCCCCCTGCCACCAACATTTTAATGCAAATTTTTAAACATTCAGAAGGGTTGAATGAATTGTGCAACGAGCATTATACACCCACCACCTAGATTCTACAATAAACATTTTGCTATATTTTCACATGTTCATCTATCTATCCCTCTATCAATCCATCTGCTTTCTGATGCATTTCAGAATAAGTTGCAATATTGATACATTGTATACCAATCACTTCAGCATGCATAATTTTACCTAGAATTCAATATTGTTTTATGGTTCTTTCTTAGGTAAAATTTTATACACTATTTACCACTCTTTAGGGTTTTTTTTTGGTAAGAGTAGTGCTTATTTTAAAATCTGATACAGATGGTTTGTATGTTTGATGGCTTTCTACTTTTTATATATATTCTATTGGTTATGCTATTAAAAATATGGAACACTGCATGAATTTGCATGTCATCCTTGCGCATGGGCATTGCTAATCTTTTCTGTATCATTCCAATTTTAGTATATGTGCTGCCGAAGTGAGCATGGCCTTCTACTTTTCTATAGTGTTGATAAACTAATTCATCTTGAAGCAAAATAGACAATCATTTATGAACAGATAACCTTGAACTTTTAACAATAAGCTGGAAGTTTAGGGATCATTGCTTCCTTTAACCCACAGAATTCAGCTGTCCTGCCATGGCACCAATCAGGTAATATTTCTGCAAGTACAATCCCAAAAGAGCCCTACACATGCTCAGTGGGGTGGGGAGCGCCTCATCATAATTCTCTTTTAAAACAGCTTTACTAAGAAATAATTCACATACCATACAATTTACCATTTTAAAGAGAACAATTCAATGGTTTTTAGTAGGTTTACAGAGTTGTGCAACTATCACCACAATCAATTTTAGAACATTTGCATGATCCCAAAAAGAAGGTCTATACCTATTACTGGTCACCCCTTATTCTTCCCCCACCTCTCTAGTGCTAGGCAACCACTAACCTATCATCTATCTTTGTAAATTTGCCTATCATGCACATTACTTATGGATGGAATCATTTAATTTGTGGTCTTTTGTGCCTGACTTCTTAACATAATAGCATGCCTGTAGCATGTATCAGTACTTGACTCTTTTTTGTTGGCTGCGTTTTGTTTATTCATTCATCGGTTGATGGATATTTTGGTTGTTCCTACTTTTTTTTTTTTTAATCCTTACCCAAGGGTATGTTTAGTGATTTTAGAGATAGAGGAAGGGAAAGAGAGATAGGGTAACATTGATGTAAGAGAGAAACATCAATCAGTTGCCTCCCACATGTGCCCCGACTGGGTATCAAACCCACAACCTAGGATGTGCCCCGACCAGAAATTGAACTGAGACCTTTTGGTGTGTGGGATGATGCCCAACTAAGTGAGCCACCCAGCCAGGGCTGTTTCTACTTTTTGGCTGTTATGAGTAATACTTCTATGAACATTTGTCTGCAAGTTTTTGTGTAGACACACATTTTCATTTCTCTTGAGTTTATACGTAAAAGTGGAATTGTTGGGCCAATAGTAACTCCATGTTTAACATTTTGAGAAACCTCTGAACTGTTTTCCAGAGCAGCTGCACCATTTTACACTCCCACCAGGAGTGTACAAGAGTTCCAATTTCTCCATTCTTTGTCAATACTTGTCATTATCTATCATTTTGATTCAGGCCATCCTAGCGGGTGTGAAGTGTTTTCTCATTGTGAGTTCTGTGCCTTTCCCTGATGACTAATGATAAGTGTCTTTACGTGTAATATTGGCCATTTATGTATCTTCTTTGGAGAAGTGTCTATTTAGATTCTTTACCCACTTTTAAATTTGCTTATTTGTCTTTTTAATTATTGAGTTGCAAGAGTTCTTTTTATAGCCTAAACACAAGTTCTTCATCAGATTTACAAATATTTTGTTTTATTCTGTGGGTTGTGTTTTTACTTTCTTGATGGTGTCCTTTGAAACATCAGTTTTTTATTTTTTAAATTTATTTTATTTTATTTATCCTCACCTGAGGACATTTTTTCATTGCTTTTAGAGAGCGAGGTGGGGAGAGAGAAACATTGATGTGAGAGAAACAGCAATTGCTTGCCTCCCCGATGCACCCGGACTGTGGATTGTATGCACCTGGACCAAGGATCGAACCTGCAACCTAGGCATGTGCCCTGACTGGGAATCAAGCCTGCAACCCTTTGGTTACGGGACAACGCCCCAACCAACTGAGCCCCACCAGCCAGGGCAAAAAGTTTCTAATTTTGATGAAGTTTCATTTAATTTGTTTCAATTCTGCTTTTGATATGTTATCTAAAAGGCATTGCATAATCCAAGGTCATGAAGATTTTTTTCTTCTAAGGGTTTTATCTTTTTAGCTCTTATATTTAAAGTTATGATCCATTTGGTGTTAATTTTTAGGTATGGTGTGAGATTTTTGTTTTTTGGTTTTTGCATGTGAACGTCCAGTTGTCCCAGTGCCATTTTTTGAAAAGGCTATTCTTTGAATTGAGTTGTCTTGGCTCCCTTGTCAAAATTCAATTAACCATAAATGTAAAGGTTTATTTCTGAGCTCTCAATTCTATTCCACTTATTCATATGTCTCTTCTTATACCAGTAACACACCATCTTGATTACTGTAGCTTTGTAGTAAGTTTTGAAAGTGGAAAGTGTGAGTCCTCAAATTTGGTTCTCCTTTTCAAGATTGTTTTGACTATTCTGGGTCCCTTGTATTTCCCTAAGAATTTTAATGTCAGTTTGTCAATTTTTTCAAATAAAGACAGCTGGAATTTTCTTAGGGATTGTATTTAATCTGTAGATCAATTTGGAAGTAGTGCCATGTTAACAAATTAAGTCTTCCAACCCATAAACATGGGATTTTTTTAACATTTATTTGGTTCTTATTTATTTATTTTTAAGAATTTTATTTTTTTAGACAGAGGGGAAGGGAGGGAGAAAGGAGAAACATCAATGTGAGATTGCCTCTCGTGTGCACCCTACTGGGGACCTGGCATGCAACCCAGGTATGTGCCCTGATTGGGAATCTAACTGGCAACCCTTTGGTTTGCAGGCTGGTGCTCAATCCACTGAGCCACACCAGCCAGGGCGGGTCTTTTTAAATTTCTTTAAACAATGTTTTTAAGTTTTCAGAGTACAAGTATTATACTTCTTTTGTTAAAGTTATTCCTAAATATTTTGTTCTTTTTGATACTATCGTGAATGGAATTGTTTTCTTAATTTCACTTTTGGATTGTTCATTGCCAATATATGAATATACTATTGACTTTTTTATATTGATCAACCTTGTTGAACTTATTCTAACAATTTCTTAGTGAATTCCTTGGACTTTTCTATATGAAAAGTCACGTCATCTGCAAATTGAAATAGTTTTACTTCTCCCTTTCCAATGTGGATGCTTTTGATTTGTATTTCTTTCATAGTTCTCTTTTTATTCCCCTTTAGGAGGAGCCTGGCATGCCCCATGATTCAGCAGAGGATTTGTTTCATTTCAACGTTGGGGGCTGGCATTTCTCGGTTCCCAGAAGCAAACTCGCTCAGTTCCCAGACTCCCTATTATGGAAAGAGGCATCCACTTTGACCTCTTTGGACAGCCAGAGGCTATTCATTGACAGAGATGGTTCCACATTTAGGCATGTGCACTATTACCTCTACACCTCCAAACTCTCCTTCTCCAGTTGTGCAGAGCTGAACTTGCTCTATGAGCAAGCACTAGGTTTGCAGCTGATGCCTTTGCTGCAGGTAAGATACTCTTATCTTCTAGGAGTGGTGATCGGTAAACATAGGCCTTATATCATTATCTGTGTTGTATATTGGTTTCTGAGATGACCCTCATAATGGGGAAGTGTGATGAGTAAGCTAAAATAATAAACAATATGCTGGGAATGTGAGTTCTGAATAAAGGATTTCATCCTGACTCTGCCTAATCTACATGAGCAGCCTGCCACCATTAACCCAGAATGGAACTTACCACCCCCTGAGAGGGTGCCTTTGACTCTTGGAAATCCTATTTTAAGCTTTTTCTGTTTTTGTTGTTGAATTTTAAAATGTGAAAACTTTAGAAATTGTAAGGTTTGCTATATACAGTGTCTGAGATTTAAAATCTATAAGATTCATCAAGAATATTACTTCTCATGTGCCTGTTACGTCCACAAAATTCACTTACAACAAAGGAAAATGTCCTCCAAACTGCAAAATTTTTTTCTTTGCCTTCACTTCTCTGTTTTCCAAGATTTCTTGTTTTCTCATTGTAAGAGCTTTAAATGCCTTTACTTATATCCATTAAAGTATCACCAAAGAACATTACCTTCTTTCTTAAATTGTCTCAAATCTCCAGAAATCATTCCTGTGGCTTATCTTAAGTGGTTTATTCTTCATTTTTTAACAATGACTTCTTTTGTCATCTTGGAAGAACTAAATATTATAACTGGGAAGGACCCTTGGCCATACCCCATATTAATCCCACTGTCTGGACAAGGTGTTACTTTACCTCCGCAGTCACTGACCCAACAAGCTAGACGGCAGGTCCATGCACGACCAGCGGTGCCTCCCCAACACCTCTTAGAAGAAACTTGAGGTAGACCATGCACATCTGGGTCGTGTAGGAATGAGAGCATTTACAACATGTTTTTATGGATACTCCTTACTAAATAATTCAATGTTTTCTCTTAAAAGTCATTATGCATTTGGAAATCAAAATGCTTACATACTCCAGTGCAATGGTTGTAGCATTCTTTTCTTTTTCAAGCTACCCAGCTGAATTAAAATTTTTTTCAACTACCCCAAGAATAGAATAATAGAACTACTTACAAGTGGCTTCAAAATCACTTAAATGGCCTGGCAAGTCAAGATTCCTGATGACTCTATACCAAGGCACCATTTTGTGGGGGAAAAGGAGTCACGTGTTCATTGCTGAAAATCAAAAAGATAAAGGCAATTTTTTGAAGAACTATTTTAAAGAACATAAGCCTATAATACAAACACTTATCAAACCCTTTAACTTCTCTGCTGTCTTCACTTCCCAAATTGAGACAAAACATAACTGGAAAGTAACTTCTAAATGGAAGGTAACAGCTGAAAGGCCAATGAATTGGTTCAATTCCAAAGTTCCAAGTTGTGAGCAGAGCGGTAGAGTGTTCACTGAATCATGAGGATTGGCTTTTCTCAAACAGACCGTAAAACAGGTGCTTATGTTTTTGGAAATGGTGTTTTCAAACAAATACACATTTAGGTTGGCACACCTTAGGTAGCATTTATTCATGAAACAGTGTAAATACAGCTGGAGAATGAACAGCCATCTCACGCAAATCAACAACCTCACGTGTTTCCATCACTTTATTCACTGCTAAGGCCTGTTCAGATACTCAGGTTCTTGCCTAATGTACAAACACTTTGCTTGAAGAAAATGGAGTTTGCCAATTCTTAGTCTAAAGACCCTTCTGAGGCAGTTCAACTTAATGCATTCAGCCAGTGTTTACTGAAAGCATTCTGGGTACCAGCCATTATTCCTATATGCTTTAAGGACAGGAAGGGATGATACAATGCAAATATAAAGTGAATGACATATGTAATTTTAAATTTTCTAGTAGACACATTTTAAAAATAAAAAAGTGACATTAATTTTAATATATTTTATTTAACTCAGTATATTTAAATACTATCATTTCAACGTGTAATCAAAATATTACAAAGATTTCTTAGGGGAAATGGTACTGCTCACACTTTACATAGTGGGAGTAGCAAGAAAGGGAGGTTTCGCCCTGGCTGGTGTGGCTCAGTGGATTGAGTGCTGGTCTGTGAACCAAAGGGTCACCAGTTCAGTTCCCACTCAGGGCACATGCCTGGGTTGGAGGCCAGGTCCCCAGTGGGGGGTGCATGAGAGGCAACCACACATTGATGTTTCTCTCCTTCTCTTTCTCCCACCCTTTCCCTCTGTCTAAAAATAAATAAGTAAAATCTTTTTTTAAAGAAGGATTTTTGAACTCTTGAGGTGCAATAATAACTGAAAATCTTGTTTTTAATGATTAACTATAAATTACCCCTAAGATTGTATAAGATAAATTTTGATTAATCCACATAAACTATAACACAAAAATATTGTTTCAAAAATCAGAAGAGAAATTATCACTGAAATTTTGAATATCATCTTATAGACCTAAATCTTTACGTTTTTGTGTGATTGACCCTATTTCAAAACACTTTACTAAAACAAGTCACATATTATTTTTCCAGGTATTTTACTCTAGATTGGTAGATAGTTAGTTGGTGTAGAATTTTCAAAGCAGTAATTTTCTTTATCTAACAGACTCTAGATAATCTGAAGGAAGGGAAGCACCATCTACGTGTGCGGCCTGCAGACATACCTGTTGCGGAGAGAGCTTCTCTGAACTACTGGCGAACATGGAAATGTATCAGCAAACCCTCAGAATTTCCTATAAAAAGCCCAGCCTTCACAGGTATAAGCACAGACTGAGTCTTCCTAAAGCCCCCACCAGCTTCCCTTCTCCTCATCCTAACAGAAGTGGCTTCCATCCAGAGAGTACCCTGATTTCTGAACTAGTTCAGGATGGCTTCTCTCTCTCACTACCATCTGCTTTGATCTTGTACCCTGCCACATGCCCTCTCCATGGCTACTTACACACTGGCATCAAACATGCTCCTCCACATTCATTCATTCATTCCGCATATTGGCTTCACTTGGGGAGGGCTGGGCTGCATTCCATGCTTCCTAATAGTCAGGGAACTCCACCATCCTTTCAAGTCACTCTACCACACAAAGGATGTCCCCAAATAACCATCGATGGGTGCCTTGCAATATAGATTGGCCTATCTGAGACACCAAGCAACCTTCATGATTGTGAACGAGTTTTGGGCTTCCAGCAGAGTCAAAAGGATCTATTTTACCTGTAGGTCACAATGGTTGGTTTGATCAATTAGAAAGAACCAAACATGTAACTAACTAATGTGAATTTAATGACTTTGGATACATAAGCCAAAATTTCATAACATGTCCCACTGACCTTCACTCTAGAAAAAATAAGATTTCCATGCCCTGCTCCCCACCATACTCCTGCCAATCCTTAGTGTTACCTCTAAAAAGAAAGGAGGCACCTGGCAGGGACCATCTCCAGGGTGTATCTTTCCAGCTTCCTCTAGGGCCCCTGGATCAGTGAGAGCCCTAGCCTCTGGGAGGTGGTGACACTCCTCTGCACATTCTCCTCCAGGCCTACATGATAAGGCACCTTTGGGGCTCATGGACACACCACTGTTAGACACAGAAGAGGAAGTACACTACTGCTTCCTGCCCCTAGACCTAGTGGCCAAGTACCCAAGCCTGGTGACTGAAGACAACCTGCTGTGGCTCGCCGAGACTGTGGCCCTGATCGAGTGCGAGTGCAGCGAGTTCCGGTTCATTGGTGATTGCTCTGTCCAGGGGTACAGTAGGGATGGGGGTGGAGGAGGGGAGTGGGCTGATAGGACCCATCCATCCCTCCCCACCCACACCCCATGGAGGCCCAGTTTATTGCTTAAAGCCTCAGGAGCTTCCCTGGGCAGAGGTGGGTGGGGGGGCATGATAGAGCCTTCCTGGAGGCAAGCAGAATCCCAGCTTTAGACTCCTACTAGCCTCGGGCTGTTTTATTCCTTATTCATTTGAGGATGGCCTGGGTGTGAGGGGGGCACTGGAAACTACCTGAGGCAGTGTCAGGGACCACAAGAGTTAGTGTGAAGGGCAAGGTCCTGAGCTGGACTCCAAGGTCAACTACTCTTCTTGTTCTGCTCTTACATATCCAAGTGGGCTCTAGGCCTCAGTTTCTCTCACCATAAAATGAGAAAATAGGGATATTTCAAAGGATGGTTCCTTCCTGTTCTGACTTCCAACTAAGCTCAGAATAAAAGGAAATGAGGTTCCCCAGAATGATTGTAGAATTGTCCACTTGAGTTAGTGGCCTAAGGAGGCATGAGAGCTTCAACCCTGGACAGAGACAGCCTTCCTCCCCCCACTGCCCCAGGACAAGCTCTGGTGAGGGTGTGAAATGAATGACCTCTTTGATTCTAAGATGCTGCTGCTGCCTAGATGAATAGGGCAGGAAACACCCTAGTTGTACTTGACTACCAAATGCCTGGAACCCCCAGCCATTCATATTTATAGTCATCTGGAAAGTTGTGATGTGCTTCTGAATCTCCAAGTTGATTCACACAGGACAGTAGTGTTGGCTCCAACTCTGCCTCCCACACTGCAACCCAGGCAGGGACAAACTGCAAGTGCCACCTGCCAACTCAGCCTCAGCTGGGCCTTTCCTCTCTAAGCAGCAAGACAACTCCCTCTTTTGGAATGACCTGCTCTTGGGTTAAGACTCACAGGGTAAGTCTCAGGGCCAGTGGGCTCACCAGGAGGTCCTCTCTGGAGAATCCCCAGGTCAGGCCACAGGAGACCAAACCAATGGACTCAAATACAGGAAAACAAAGTAATTTCAGGTCTTTCACCTTGAAAACCACAGACTTAAATCTAACTAATCTGACTAGGTATGTTTAGAAATTATTTCAGAACAAGGAGAGCCTAGGATAAGTTGCAGCACCAAAAACCTGTCAAAACCTGGACCTTTAGTTAAATCATAACCTTATTAATTCATTTTGTTTTCTTTTGCTCTTCAAGTGAATTTCCTTCGTTCACAGAAGATTTTACTACCGGATAATTTCTCCAACATAGATGTGTTAGAAGCAGAAGTGGAAATACTAGAAATCCCTGAGCTCACTGAAGCTGTAAGGCTATACCGGATGAACATGGGTATGTCATCAGGGGAACCTTGCCCTCCCCTTGATATTCTGGGGTAGTCAGGCTTGAGCTGGAAAAGCCAAGAACAGACATCTCCCCTCCCACAACTACTTTGGGTGGTTGTGAGACAAGCAGGTGTTCGGGCTGTCTTAGAATCCAAGAAGAGGTATTTCAACCTGAGGTCCTGTGTGGCCTGTCTGTTCAGCCTGCCCACTGAGGGTGGGTGGCTTGCAGCCAACAGGGGCTGTAGGTAGACCAGTTCAGCCCAACTGAGGAAACCAGGCCAAAATGTCCTAGGGAGGGAGGCTGGGCCTGATGGCAGACTTCCCAAGGGCAGGGCAGGTCTGCTCTGCTTGGGGAAGGAGTGAACCACTGGGAACTTGCAGCACTCACCTGCCATTCCCGTCCTTTGTCTTCCAGGCACAGCTGGGGGGCGTGGGAAATGCCTGAGCAAATTCCTCTCTAGTGTTTCCATGTTCCCACCCACCTGCAAATTCCCACGTACCCTATTTCGAAACCCCTGGCTGCTGTGTGTGTTTCTGCCTGCTCCTGACACTTCCTGACCCTGGTCCAGTCCAGGTCTTCATGTTCCCGGCCCTACCTCATTCCAGCTTGCTCTTCCCTTCACATTTTTTATTTACTTTTCATCATCCCATTGTGCAATTCCTGCACATCCGTGGAAGCTACCATGCATGTTGAAGGAGCTAGCTACGTCACTGTGACCTCACCTGGCATTCTGAGGATGTCTAGAACCAAGAATGTATAGCATGTGTGAAGTGTGTTCTGCACACCACCAGATATTTACCCCATGGGAAGGCGTCTCTCCTTGTCTTCAGGCCCAGCTCTCCCAACCTCCTCCCCGGCAAATAGGAGTCCTGTCCTATTTGGGGGCAATAGCATCCTGCGGCAGGTCTCAGGAGTCTGTCCCAGGCTCTAACTATCCACTTCCCCCAGGGCTTTTGCTCCTCAGAGAACATGGGTCACTGAGAGCTGGGTGGAGAGGTGCCTACTCCCCAAGGGCTGTGTGAAGACAGAGGCAGTGGATCTGCAGATGGGCTCTGTAAGCTGTGCGGCGGTCCCTTAGCACCAAGTGTGGGCTTTGCCTTTTATAAAGCACCATACTGAAGGGAAATGGCTCCAGGAGCCCTGGAGATGGACAGAGCTGCCCTCAAATCCCAGTTCTGCCCCTGCCTTGCTTTGCAGTTTGGAACAAACTGCTTAATTAGTCCTCAGGGCAGTTTCTCATCTGTGATGTGAGGATAGCACTGCCCCTCTTGTACGGTTGCTTTGGGACTGGAGGTGATCGGTGAAAATCACCCAGCAGCCTGCTCATCAGCTCGCTCTGCCACTGCCCACTGTGCATTGTGCCTGCTGCAGGAGAGCATGGTGCTGCCCCTGAGCCAGACACCCAGATGCCCAACCTGGAAGAAACACCACATAGTGTATCTTTGGGGAAAATTCTGCCCAGGAGTGACACATACTGTGAATCTGGGCAGCTATAGTGCCAACTATATACATAATTAGAGCAGCGCCTGGAACTAAGAGAGATTCCTGCAGGGGCTGGGCCAGATGGCTGCTGCCCTGAAAATTCTGAACTCCAAATGTTAGTGACACAGCAGATTTTTCTCTTCTCCCCACCCTACCTCCCAAGAAATAGTTTTGACCTCCAAACCTGACTCAGAATATGAAAAATTATACTGATTCTGAGAAGACCCAGATTTGGGCTGTGCAAGGAAATAAGCTCCCTCTAAGCCTCTTCAGTGCTAATTCAAAGCAATAGTATGAAGGAGACCCAAAGATTCCAGTACAGGTATGACTGAGAGGGGTCTAGGCATCACCCCTTTCTCCCGGCACAGGTGGCTGTTCCCGGACCTCCTGTCCTCCTCCAAGCCCAGGTCATGGGGGCCATGCAGCAAGCCTGGAGTCTGTAAAGCCACTGTACGTGATGGCCCTGGGTGTGCTGGTCAAATACCCAGACTCTGCGCTGGGACAGCTCCGCATTGAGAGCACGCTGGACGGAAGCAGACTGTACATCACGGGAAATGGGGTTCTCTTCCAGCATGTCAAGTAAGGCCCTCCTAGGAGAACAGCTCAGTCCCACTGAGGATGGGCTTTGCCTTTCTCTAGGAACTAACCTGGGGCCCTGCCCACCAGCCAGAGGGAAGTAGTATCTTTGGGGGCAAACCCATCATTTTAGCCACTCCCACCACCACCACTGAACCCTGGCCTCAGAGGAGAGGGCTGGTGTCAAGGTGCAAGGGTTCCCAAGGTTTAAAGCCTCCAAAGTATTCCATATCTTTGTTCTCTGCAAACCATTGCTCTGGTTCTAGTCCTGTGCTAGATCTGAGGGGACCAAGCCACAGTCACAACCCTCCGGATACTAAGTATTAACCTCCTCCTACCATGCACATCCTCCTACAAAGGTCCTCCCCCGACCCATGGGAGGCTCATTGGATGCACAGAGAGGTCAGAGCTAGGGATGAGTCCCCACAAGGAAAGCTTCACAGAGGTGGTGATGCCTGGCCCTTGCCTTGAGGGACAAGCTCAGAGTGTCCCCATTAGTGCAGGGGCATGGATTCCAATCCTGTCTTAGAGAAGGGGAAACCTAGGTTCAGAGTAGAACCCTATTATTGTTGTTTTGGGCCTTTGTGGCCCACCTCTATGTCACAGAGGGCAAAAACAAGTGCCTTTGGAGTCGGGGTTGGTGTTCAAACTTTCTTGGGCACAGATATTGATAACCAACCAAGACCATGACAGGCCTTTCCTCTGGGCAGGAACTGGCTAGGGACTTGCCGGCTGCCCCTGACTGAAACCATTTCTGAGGTATATGAGCTGTGTGCTTTCCTGGACAAGAGGGACATCACCTATGAGCCAATGAAAGTGGCTCTGAAGACTTATCTGGAGCCGAAGACCCTGGCACCCATGGATGTGCTCAGTAAATCAAGAAGCTTCTTGTTTTGAATTTAGTATCAGGGGTGGGTCTGGAGGATCAGAGGGGAAAAACCAGGCTGGCCAGGGCCAGTAACTGTAGATGGAAGAGGAAAGGAAGGCCAGACAGACCAATATTTGTGGGTTTTACCTAAAGGGAAACTTTCATGTTAAGTGACCCCTCCTTACCCCAAGCCCACGTATAGCCTCAAACACTGAAGACCGATCCACTGTGGGGCTGCACCGTCCCCACAGCACGCTGGCCCCAGCTCTGGGTGCTGACATGCTGTGCTCACTTGGTCCTCACTGCCAGCCAGGGAGAAACAGTCCGAGTCTGTTTAACAGATGAGGCAGAGGGTCAGGGAGGTAACTTGCTCAGATTACACAGTTAGATCATGACTGAGCTGGAGTTGATCTGAGTCCAAAGACAGTATTGTTTTCACCATCTGTCTATCACCTCCTATTAAGAAAAAGTTTTTCAGGTCAAGTTTATGCTGTACTACTGTCATTTGGCAACACTCAACATTTATTGAGCATCTACTATGTACCAGGACAGAAGCAGACTCCAAATGTACAGAAATGAGCAAGACAAACCCAGTCCTTATCTTCATAGAGCTCACAATCTAATTACATAATTCATACCTCTTATCTAATTATAATCTGATTATATACCCTTCACTCATTACAAAGCTCACACAACAAAACCTAAGTCTTGTTATCCCCAGAAGAAAGTCCCATTTTCAGACATGTGCAGAGGCTTCTCCTCTATAGAAGTAACGGTGAAATGATGAGAGCTGGCTCTGTGATACTCACCACACCATAAGCACAAACATAATGAGGAATTCCTAGCACCAGTCTAAGTAGCTGCATGAAAAGTTACACACCCAGGACACACCAGCCAGAAACCAGAGGCAGTTGGCAATGTAGGTAGACAAGAATATCAGTCCAGCTTTCTTGAGAGAGAGGTGGGTCAGGGGAAGAGCAGCAGTGCCCTTGGGGTTGGGATTCCAAAGGGCTTATCCTCCCCACCCCCGGAGTCACCAGCCGACCCTCCAAGCTACCATTCCAAACCCACTTGACTACCCAGGAGAGGGAAGCAGCAGGGAACCCAGCAGGGAAGGTTGATGTCAGAGATTTCTGCTGCCTCTCAGGGTAGACAACACAACGTGACTGGTGAAGATATTGAGTCAATGTGCAATAGACTGTTGGCCAAAATCTTCCTTCTGGCCCATGTGATGTGTTCCTTCTCATTGGTCTCCTTAGGTGAGGAGTGGATGGCAGAAATTACTGTGTATTCCCCCCAACAGATCATCAAGGTTTATGTTGGAAGCCACTGGTATGCAACCACACTGCAGACCCTGCTGAAGGTACTGCCCGCCCTAGGCTGTCCCACTCTCCTTTGGCTTCTGTAGCTGAGCTGCTTTGGAACCTTGGCACCTGACCCTCACACAGCCTCTAGCACCTGCTTAGAACAAGGAACTTCTCCCTGCTCTTACCATAGAAACAGCAGGCTGGGAAGGCCAGCAGGAATTTGGGTAGGGAGGAGGCCAGTCAGAGAGGCCTGGATTGAGCAGGAGGTAGGATGGGGTTCCAAATGCCTCAAGAGGGTGTGGCCTAGGGACCAGCAAAACTTGAAGCAGAGACAATGTGCTTCTCCCTTGATGCTCTACTCCCCAACATGGCTCCCTGTGGCCAACAAATCCCAAAGCCTCTGCTCTAGAATGGTCAGGAAATTGAAATAAGAGAAGACTAACCTACCCATTACTGAAGGCCTAGCCCTTTCATTAACAGACTGACGGTCTGGTGTCCAATCCCTTGCAGTATCCAGAACTACTGTCCAACCCGCAAAGAGCATACTGGATTACATATGGACAGACCCTACTGATCCATGGGGATGGCCAAATGTTCCGACACGTTCTCAACTTCCTGAGACTCGGGAAACTGTTTTTACCATCTGAATTTAAGTAAGTGAAGGAAGGAAACTGTATGATGAAGCCCCACCCTCTGTCACAAAGGGGGCTCAAGTTTGCAGCCTTTGGGGCGGAGGTTATAGTATTTCCAACATATGAACTGCTGTTGAAGGCAGCGGCTCTGGAGGCCTGTGCCTCCACCCACCCTCTCATCCAGCTGCCCAGCCCAACCTCTTGTCATTTTCAGGGAATGGCCCCTCTTCTGCCAGGAGGTGGAGGAATACCACATCCCATCCCTCTCAGAAGCCCTTGTCCAAAGTGAGGCGTACAAGTAAGGGGACTTTGCTCCAGGCACCACATTCTGAAGTTTGTTCCTTTACATTCCTCTTGGGAATCGTGTTTTAAGTCCCACCTCCCAGTAGGACCTATTCTACTTGGGGTTAAGGGGGTGGGGTGGGCCCAGGATTGGGCAGTGACCTAACTAAAACCCTATAAAAGCCCCTTCTCCCCCACTGTCTAGAGTTCACTCTCAGCCAGACTGACTGGGCAACCGATGGGCTAGTAGAAGCTTCTGCTCACTAACCAATCCTTTTCGGAGTCTGCAGGTCATGGACTCAGGAGAAGGAATCTGAAAATGAAGAAGCTTTTCCCATCAGAAAGCTGCACGTGGTGACAGAAGGGCCAGAGTCCCTGGTGGAGTTCAGTAGAGATGCCAAAGAGGTGAGGCCCAGCCTTCTTTGGGTTGGTGTAGTCCTCAAAGGACACTCGAACAAAGCTCAGGGCAGGCTTTGCTACTGGGGGGCAGAGCAGAGTATGGCAGGGCCTACATGGGTCTTAGCACAGAAACTGGCTTCTGAACCTGGGAGGAGGCACAGGGAAGTGTTGGCAGCAGTGGCCCTGGATGCTGATATGTCCCTTTGGAGTATAAAAGGCCCTGGGGCTGACACCACCCCCACCCAGACTGAGCAGAGCTCAGATGGATGACCGTATGGGGGATGGGATCATTCTGGATGAGCAAGGGAAGTCTCAGGGGCTGGCTTATCAGATCTGGGGGGGCTCCAATGTGGAAGCACAACATGCCCAGAGCTGCTGTGCCTTCCCTCCCCAGACTACAGCCTGCGCACCTGTGGACTTCCAGGACTGCAATGACAGGGCTCCATGGAGCAAGGCCAAGGGGACCCTGGCCAGGTCCAGCCAAATGGAGGAGGCTGAGCAGTACTCCCGGACCATCCAGATGTCCCTGTGCCGAGGTGCCAAGCGAGCAGGCAATCCCAGCACATACTCCCACTGTTCCAGCCTGTGTGCCAACCCCAGACACTGGGGCACCTGCCCTGAAAGCCCTCCCAAGAAGAAGTCTGCCGCAATCAACCTTACACAGAAATGTGAAAACAAAGACCCTCCTGTCACGCCAATGCAGAAACTCATCTCCTTGGTGAGAGAATGGGACATGGTCAGTTGCAAACAATGGGAACTCCAGCCACTGCCAGCTCCCTGGAGCAGCTCCTCGGAGGAGGCCACCCTGCAGCTCCCCTCGGGAAGTGAAGCTGCTTCCCAGCCCAACACCGCAGCTTCCTGGAAAGGCCATTCCACAGCCTCAGAGAAGGACCCAGGTCTGCATGCAGGGACTGGGGCTGGAGCCAAAGACAAAGGGCCAGAGCCAGTGTTTAAGCCGTACTTCCCTGTGAAGAGAGCTGTCACCCTGAAGGACTGGGGCAAGCAGAGGTCAAAGGAGAGAGGTGAGTCCTGTCCCATCTTTGACCCTGGTCTTTACAATGGAAAAGCAAACCTTGACCGAGACCACAGAGTGAGTCAGTGACAAAGGGGGACTAGAACCCTGCACTCGCCCATGCCAGCTCTGCCAAGCAGCAGATACACATATATAACCAACACAATGGTGTGGCTTGAGGGGCTGAGAAACCACAGAAAGCACATGGGAAGTGGGCGCCTATGAAATAATGGAGCACAAAGCAGGCAGGGGGCTGGGAGTCGGCCAAGGAAGGAAGGGGAAGCACTGGTGTTTGTGGAACCAAGTCATCTGTCTAGCTGGAGGCCAGGCTTCGGTGGAGTGACAGTCATCAGAGCAGGTCTTGTGGCCCAAGTTCAGGACCTGGCACTTTGTCCTGATCCTAAGGGGAGTGGGCAGCTGCTGCAGCACTTTAAATAGGGAACAAGCACTCAGGTGTGCACTCAGAAAGCTTGCTCCAGAAGCGGAGGAAACAGCAGCAGGAGGGGAAGTGTTAGAAGTGGTGAGGTCGCTCTGGATGAATCAGGCTAGACAGGATGAGGGAGGATGGGAGTAAGGACTGGCTGTAGTGGTCAGGTTTCTGGCTTGGGTGACTGCAAGGAGGCGGACAGTCACTGAGGTGGGATGGAGGACAGGGAGCTGGAGAGAGGTGTGCTGTCCGGTGGAGAGGCGCAGAGCAGCCCAGGGAGGTGTGCCGAGAACTGCCATGATGGGCTATTTCCTCTGCTCCGTCTGTCAGTCCTTCCTAGCCTATTCTTGTCGCTACCCCTTTTAGTGCTCGAGCCCTGCCTGGAGGGGCCTTCTTGAGCCCTGACCGTAAGCCACAAGTTGGTCTGTCAAGCATACTTTTCAGAGTGGACATACATCAAAGTCTTGCCCAAAAAGCTCCTCATTTTATAATTTTACAAAGATTTCCAGTCCCCAGCTGATTACTGGCCTTGTTTGATACCGGTCTTGGTTCAACAGAGAAATTTGGAGAATTTCTTGGAGTTCTGAAATTTAGGATATGGCTTCCAAAAGATTCCAGGGCAATGAAGAGTGGAGAGCGAAGACAGGCCCCTGCCAATCCAAGGTGCCACTTCTGAAAGCTGGAAACAGCTGCTGGGAGGTTGGGGTGACTGCCTACTGCTCTGTCACCAGAGGTCCGCTCCCTTCTTGAGCTTTGAGATGGCTTAAGAACCCTTTCCCCACATTATTTTTACAGAAAGCCCTGCTCCTGAGCAGCCTCTGCCTGAGGCCAGTGACCTAGAGAGCGCAGGGGTCATCCTCAAAGTGAGCCATCCCCCCGTGGTGGGCAGTGATGGCTCCTGCATGTTCTTTGAGGACAGCATCATCTACACCACACAGAAAAACATCCTGAGGCGCACACTGCCCACAGCCAGCCCCGTACCCCGAGGTGAGGATCTGGAGCCAGGCCTGCATCCCCTTGTGGGGATTCCCAGGCCCCACCCAGGGTCCTTCAGGGAGACTGTCTCCCTCATGAGCCCTCACTGCAGGCTGCCTCTAAGGCCCTAGCTGTGGGCAGATGGGGCCACATCCACTCTCTCCTCCACAGAAGTGACTTTCCTGAGTTTCTCTCTGTCCTGGGAAGAGATGTTTTACGCACAGAAATGTCACCGCTTCCTGACTGACATCATCCTGGATTCCATCAGACAAAAGGACCCCAAAGCCATCACAGCCAAGGTGGTCTCCCTAGCCAACCGGCTGTGGGTACGTGATAGGCCCCAGGCCCTGTTCCTTCTCTACCTGTTCCCTTGCCCTACAATAAGTGGTACAAGGCAAGAAGAGGCAAGCCAGGATAGGGGGAGGGGGAATTGGTTAGGGGCAGAAGGGTGGCAAAAACAACAGGGATAGGAAGACAGGGCAGTACCATTTGAACCGAGCCTTGGCCAAGGCAATAAGGAGTGACAGCGACCACTCATCCCTGCAGCTACTGCAGGCCCAGGGAAGCCCCTATTCTGTATCACACTCTGAGAGACAGAGCAAATGTGTGTCAGGCACCTGCCCCCAGCCCTGCCTGACAGTGGGCTCTTCTGGTAGACCCTGCACATCAGCCCCAAGCAGTTTGTGGTGGATTTGCTGGCCATCACCGGCTTCAAGGACGACCGGCACACCCAGGAACGCCTGCACAGCTGGGTGGAGGTGAGAGCCACCCGCACCCCACTGGGAACGGTGACCCTGCAGGTATCCCAGACGGACACTGCATCTCGCGGCCCAGAAGGCAGGGCAGGCAGCTAAACCTCAGTGCCTGGGTCCAGGACAGGGCCAGGGGAAGGATGGCTGGAATTAACCAGTCCAGACTGGCCCAAGAGCAGTATTGAGGCTGCTTATTTCTGTAGTTTTCCTCCAGTGATAAAAATGTTGTCTTTATTGGTAACAACACTGGCCACACTCAGGGAAGCACATCACAGAAGCCCAGGGGTTTGGGATGCTGAAATCAGAGAAACTACTGGGAGTCAGACCTTTTCCACAGGTGATGTCAACTTCACCTGCTTAATTAGCCATGATGTCACCACTTCTGTACATTCCTGTCATATTTAAGCTGCTGTAAAGCATTTTTATAAAGAAAAAGAAAATGTTCGGTAAGGGGAAAGGAATGACCATGACCCAGGGTTTTTGTTTTTTAATTCCTTAACATAATTTTAGGGTTCAAAGTTTATATTAAATGTTATAGGTGAAAAAGAATTAGCTAATTTCTCATTAATCTGGTGGCTCTATAATCAAGTACATTATAATATCTTTACCATAAACATGCTAGTGCTAAATTATTAGGTCTCTGGCCTGACTGGAAAGGTGAAATCAACATCTACAGCTAGAAAGTGGAAAAACAGTGGCAGGAAACATACATGTTTGACCCTTTGGGCATTCTGCTCAGTTCCCTGGCAGCCCCTCTTAGCCACAGCCCTGTAAGATGCCCTTGGGTAGAACTGAGCCCAAGAGCATCAAAGTTTCCAACAACTGGCCTTGTACTGTCCCTGTGCCTGCCCAGCTGGGAGAACCCTGACCACACAGAGCCACAGTAGGCAACTGGCTGGGAAATCAGGAATAAGACTGGCTTTTCCTTCCAGCTGACACTGCCTTTCGCCAAGAAATATGGCTCCTGCGTGGACCTGCTCATCCAGAGAGGCCTCTCTAAGTCTGTCTCTTACTCTGTTCTCAGCAAGTACTTACAAGAGGGCTAGGGTGCCCAGAGATGCTGTCCCCACATATCCCGAGTTTCCAAGACTCATTTGAACCAAGAATGTCCCCAGAATGCATGTGCCCATCCGAGGGTGTGCATCAGTCTATTTTTTATTATAAACAAATAAAAGCGTAAACCATAAGTCAAAGGCCTAGACTCCTTCTCTGAGATGCCAAAAACCAAACAACCAGTGAAATAATTTTAGAAAACAAATCTAACTAAAAGCTATTCAAAAGGCACTGAGTCATATAACCAACCTGACTCAGGTAAGAAGGGTCTGGGCCTGGGGAGCCTAGGCAAGAGTAAGAGCCCAATAGGGCGGGCTCACCCCTCCGTTTGAGGAGCTTGGCTTTGAGACCGGGGCTTGGGAAGCAGCTGCTGGGAACTCGCTTGTGTTCCTCCTGAGGAGTGGGGCAGCCCAGTCACTGCCTAGAGCTACCTGGTGCCCCAGCAGCCTAGAACATGGAAACATCTGCCTCTGCTCTAGCCTAATCCCAATCCACAACTGGGGTGGGAGCTGGAGAGGCAACAGAAGACAGGGACATGGGGCCAGGAGCCCAGGATTGGGGTGCTTATTCAGGTTCTGCAGCAGACTCCCCTGGAGAGGCCCCTGCCTGTCTGTCCAATTGGCATAGACATCAGAGAGGGTACTCAACAGGGCAGTGCTTGTGTGCTGGAAGTGGCGCTGGTGCTGCTAAGCCCTGGTCATAGTAGATCCAGAGAGGTTACGTTCCTCGGAGCTACAGGCTGCTGGATCCACTGCTCACCTTCACGCCTGGGGTCAGACCTGCAGTACCAAGCTAGATATGAATGCCTGTTTCCTCAGCTCAGGGTCCAGGTGGGGTCTCTGAAGAATGGCTCTGGCTCACCACCCCCCCCCCCACTTCCACCTCTGGACCTTAGGCCCAGACTGGGCTGGGGAGGTGCTGGAGGATATGAAGCAAAATGGGACTCACGTAGGACAAGTCCTCAAGGACCTTGCCCTGGGCCTGCCCTGACACACAGCTACTGTCAGAGCCACTGGAGCCACTAGCTGACGGGCACTGGGACGAGACCTCTGAGTCCTCAGGAGCTAGGAAGGGAGAATGGGTAAGCTGTCAGCAGGGGTGGCCCAGACCCCAGGTCATGCCCTCCTGCCCCTGGCTTAGCCCAGACCTACTCAAGGACGGCTGGCTGCCCAGCTCCACTTCAGCCTCCAGCGCTGGTTCCTCTGGGAAGCTGGTGGAATACAGGGGCCAGTGGAGGCCCTGAAGAGCTGGGTCTCTGTACAGGTGCAAATTCAGGGACCCCAGTACAGAGCAGGAGGCAGGGTCTGCTGGAAGGGAGCGTGAGGTCCCCAGGTAGGGGTTGTCATAGTCGAAAGGGGCCACAGCAATGGAGGCCCGAGAACGAACTTCTGCATAAGAGAGGGTCAGAGTGGGACAGGTGAGAGCCCAGCTGGGCCCAGGTCCTGAGGAAAGCAAAGATCAGGGCTGACAGAGGTCGACGTTGCCTCCCACACAGCTTTCCTCACCCCCACTCCATGGGGCTACCTCGGTACTTTAAAACGTAGTTGATGGTGCGGTCGTTGATAGCTTCCTCATTAGGGGCGATGTCCCGGAGGGCTTTGTTCCCCACACCCATAGACACCATCTCAGCCATGCGCACCTCTGGGTGAAGAGCGGGCATGGCTGAGGCTCTCTGTGACATCAGCCTGGCCCTCAACCTCTGTCTGTTTCTCCCCCTTAAGTCTTTCTTCTACGCCCATGCCTAGTGAATAGACCACCCTGCGCACTGAGCCTTGGTGGTGCCAGACTCTTCCCAACAATCCCTGGGCATGTGTGATCCCCTTTTACAGACGAGGCCTCTGAAACTCAGAGAGATTAATGCTGTGTCCATGGTCAGAGGCAGCGACAGCAGGACTGCTGACTTAGAGGTGCTTTCCCCTGCACTGGCTATTGCTGCTGCTGCTGGACCTCCTTCCCACTTCCCGAGCATTTCCAGGTCCCTGGGCCCTCCATGAGCCCCTGTGGGACAACATAAGATCTCCGGGTGAAGTAGGGGCAGGGACCTACCCTTGTTGTGGACGGCCTGCTTCCAGAGCAGGTGGGAGATGTCAGCTGTCCAAGCTTGCTTGGTGGCCAAGCTGGCAGCTTGCAACACAAAGGTATCCCTGGCCTTGCGACGGCGGAACCAGATCTCGAAGCGCAGGTTGCTATCCCCACAGCACTCAGTGAGGCCAAGGTCGGCCATCTGTGTGACCAGCAGAGGAACATGGTGAGGGGTGAGGCACTGGGAAGCAGGCGGCGCAGGGCGGCACAGGGAGGGCCTACCTTGAAGGAGCGCTTGTAGGCAAGCGTGTCGGTGCCCGAGGGCCCGCGGCGCGGCTTGCTGAAGAGCAGCAGTTCCTCAAAGAGGAAAACGCGGCGCAGGGACTTGTGGCGCCCAGTGCGCACTGTGAACTCATCTTGTCGCACCAGCTGCCCCTGTTCCTTGAGGTTAACCTGCCAAGTTGGGGCCCAGTGGGTGCCCAGCCCTTTCTGCCCCCCTCCCTTGACACCCACTGAATGTGCCCACCACGACCTGGTAGGACTCACGTCACAGCCCTGGATGGCATCCATGGCAAGCAGGTCATTGCCATGTCGCAGCTGGAAGTGCACCAGGCTCTGGGCGGCCTTCAGGGCACTCAGCTCTTGCACAGGCCCCCCACAAGCCCGTGCCAGCTCCTGGAGCAGCAGTGCATATTTGCTCATGCGCTGGATGGGCTTTAGGAGGTAGGAGGCCAAGTCCAGGTGGTCCCCCAGCGCTCGTTGCTTGTCCTGCCGGGGGGCAAGGGACCATCAGGCAGCTTAGGGTACTCCCACCATCCCCCTTCCCCTACAAACTCAGGCTCACCTACCTTGAAGAAGGAGTGACCATAGCTGGTCATCAGGGCGTCGGAACGAGGTTTATTTTTGCTGTACAATGCATACATCCCAAACTGCACCCTCTGCAAGGACACGTAGCTCAGCCCCAGGTGCGAGGGGGCCAGACCACTCTCAGCTTGAGAGGACCAAACTGCCAACAGGCAGCTCCCAGGGAGGCCTCCCCCTGCAGACCCAATCTGCCCAGCTTTGAATGAGGGGCGATCTGTGCAGAGGGGGCTCACCCACAGGCCCTCAGGGGAAGAAGTCCTGCATCCAGCTCTGTTCCTCCCATAGCCAAGAACACCCTCTGCTCTCACCTCACCTTGGACTTCTCCTCTTCTCACTATACCTTCACCTGTCTCTTCCTTGACCACTGGGCCTCTTTCCTGCCACAGGCTTTGCATTTGCTCTTTCCTCTGATGGGACCTTTGATGCCAGCCCTTCCCTCTGGCTTCAGCTCAGTCCTCGGCTCCTCAAAGACCTAACTGCTCTCTGTAAAGGGGGAACCCCTGTCCCACTGGTAACCCACGATCATCTACATATCCTGATTATTTTCCTCCCAGCCCCAACTATTGTATAATCCGGAATTACCTTTTTCACTTTGATGTCTCCTCTACTTAACTATGAGCATCCTGAGGGACAGGGCCCTATTGGTCCTATTCATAGCTATCCCCAGCACAAGGCCTAGCACCAAGCATGTGCCCAACAGCTTTGTTGAGTGGCAGAATCAGCGGGGCCATGTGGCCCAGGGGGCTTACGTGACGCAGGAAGGCATAGGCCACCCGGGGTGGATGCCGCGTGCAGGCTTCCAGCTCACGCAAGAAGAAATGGCAGTGGAAGTCACGCAGCTTCTCCAAGTTGCCAAAGAGGTGGGCACGCTGGCCACGGAGGCCCTGGGGCACATCAGGGCGATCCAGCTCGGGAAAGTAGTTCTCTATGGTATAGTCAAGGGCACGGACATACTCCCGCTCTGTAGCCACCATCTCTGCCAGCACCAGCTGGAGCCTACCAGGTAGGTGGAGTCAGGACCCTAGATATCTGCCCTGCCACTGCCCTCCCTGCCCTGCCCAATGACTGTACCTGTTGGGACTCCTGGGGTCAGAGCCACCTGGCAGAGGCACGGTGGGGGATGACCCTGGCTGGGCACCACATCCAATCTCTGGTCTGTGGCAGGCAGCTGCAATGGCCGCGTGGTGGCAGTGGTGGACAGACTCTTTGAGACTCTGCCCCAGATTCCGATCAAGGCTGTATGCCTTCCTCAGAGGAGGGGTGGCAGGCACAGCTGGGACCCGGCTGACACAGAGGCTAGCTGTGCTGCCTGTTGGTGGTGGCTTCAGCGCAGCCTCTAGCTTTTGGTCCAGGGCCAGCCAGGTGTCCTGGCACTGTGCCCAGGCCCAGCGGCACTCCTGGCGGATGCTTTCAGAGCCCAGCCCCGTGGCCAGAGCCCACATCTTTCGGAAGTGGGCAGGAGGCAGGTCTGGGTGCTTGGTCCAATGCAGCTGCAGCCGTTGCAGCACAACCCCCAGGTGCTCCTGCTCCAACTCTGCCAGCACTCGCTGCCCTTCCTCAGCCCATGTAGAGGCCTGCAGCATCAAGGCCACATGGGCACTGAAGAAGAGCCCGCCAGGACCGCCAAGCCTTCTCCCCACTTTCCATCCCCATAGGGTGCTGGCCCCAGGTCACATCCCCAGTGGCTGGATTTGGGGGTCAGACTGAAGATAAGGAGTGAGAATAAGCAGAATGACCAGGAAGAGCTCAGGCTATGGAGGAGCTGGGCAGCAACCCCGCTGGCCCTACTGACCACCTGGAGGCAGGGACAGGGCCCGTCACACACCTGCTTGAAGAAACTCGACAGCCTCTCAGCATCTGCCAGCCGCTGCCGCCGCTGGGCCAAAGCTCTAGAGAATTCAGTCAGCTGGTCTTGCAGGGTCAGAAATCGGGCCCCAAGGGGGCCCAGTTCAGCTGCCTCCCAGCCAGCCAGTGGCTGCAGAAACTTCTCCCCTTGCCTGACCTGCTCCTGGAAACACGGACTCGGCTCAGTGGCAGCGTCTGGTGGTCTAGCCCCCAAGCCCAGGTCTTCCCCACTGACATCTACATATTATCATCAGGTCTCTCCTGTAATTAAAGACCGCCCCCCGCCCCCACATATTTTTCTCTCTCTCTCTGCCCCTCCCCACAGCCAAATCTTCCCGGAGGAATTGTCTGTCCTCACCACCACCATCACTTCACCTCATCAGCCCACTCCAGTCCCACTCCTGCCCACCTCCCGGCAAGTTTCCGGACTCGTCTGACTCCACAGCTCGGCAACATCCCACCATCTCTCTCCTGGCTCCTAGTCCTCCCACTTTCCTAACTCTCCTTGCCCTTTCTCGGGTGGTTCCTCCTCCTACTCCCAAACCCTTACCCAAGCCACTGAACACTGAGGCTCCTGCAGACTACCCACCCTATCTCCCCAGGCGATCTTGTGTGACCATACTTTAAATGTCACCCACAGATCCACATCCACCAAGTGACCTTCTACAGCCAGATCTCTCCACTGAGCGACAGGCCCAATCCTGATGGGTCTTCCTCTCTTTCCCCCAGTCATCTCAGAAGCACACCCCAGACTGGATTCATGAATGCCCTTCCCCCAGAAAGTTCTTGTCTCCTGGTACCTCTCTCAGGGAACAGAACCCATTCATTCTTACAACCTCCCCTCCCTCTTGCCCTCTCACACGTGCCCAACATCAAGCCCCATCAACTTCTCAGATCCAACCCCTCTGCTTCCTTCCTGGCCAGAGCAACCAGTTCCCACCTGAAACACTGCAATTGCTTTCTTTCTTCTTTTTTTTAATCCTCACCCAACGTGCAGAAGGGAGGGGGAGAGAGAAAGAAACTTGGATTGGCTGCCTCTTGTACATGCCCCAACACGGGACCAAATCTACTGCCTAGGCATGTGCCCTGACCAGAAATCAAACCCGCAAACTTTTGATTTATAGGATGATACCCAACCTACTGAGCCACACTGGCCAGGGCAGCAATTGTCTCTTCAATGGACTCCACATCCATTCTCCAAATTATCATCTACCCAGAAACCAGGGCAATCTTCCTAGAATGCAGATCTGAACGTGACTTTCCTGCTTAAACCGTATAGCATTACAGGGCCCAGTGATCAGGCCACTGCCACTTTTCTAGCCTTGGTTAATCTTACCTCACCCTTCTCTCCTTCCCTGTTCTGCTCTGCATTTCAACCTCACTGTCCTTCCTACAGTTCCTCGGCCAAGTCATGCTCCCTCCTGCCACAGGACCCTTGCACATGCTGACTGTCCACTCAGACCGCAATGTCTCATACCTCTAATCCTCTTCTGCCTGGCTGATCCCAACCTACCCTTCAGATCTCAGCTCAAAAGTCACTACATCAGGAAAGCCTGCCCAGCACCCCTTCTGGGTCTGGTGTTTATTATACACTCAGGTAGAATCACCTGCATTGCTTCTCTCCAGGACTTTTTTGCCTCAGTTTGCAAACACAAATATATGATTTCCTTTAATTACTTCTCTGCTGGATTATAAATCCCAAGAGAGCAAAGGATAGATTTGCTTTCACCCATCCTGCATTCCTCACCCCTGACAAAGTGCCCCAAAACCTACAGAATGAAGAAGTGGCCAAACTCACCTGGGCAACTTGGTCCAGCTCCCGAAAAGGGCCTTGGGCCTGGAGCAGCGTGTCCAGTGAGGGCTCCCTTGGCTCCTCCAGTGCTGGCCAGCCCACCTGCTGTAGCCACACTTCAATCTGGAGGGGCACAAACAGGGAAAGGACAGCTGCTGTGAGTTGGGTGGTCATGCTTAAGAGCAAGGGTGGGGCACATCTGGGTGGGTAGTTCCCACCTGGTGCAGGCCACCCTCCTTGGCCTTCAGTGTCTGGACCAACTCCAGTGCCTGTACTCGACGGTTACTCTGCAGGGTCAGTTGGTGCAGCAGCCCGTCCACGCAGCCATACAGTTCATCGACCTTGTCCACCGCTGGCCTAGGGCAGGGCACACGATCTCAGGGCCCATGCCAGTTTCCTTGCTCCTGGGACTACAATCCTGGCTGGTTCTGAGCCAGCCAGCTGAGCCACTGGCATGGGATATGGTGCATTGGTGGAAGCTGGGCTTGTACCAACCTATAGTCTGGGCTCTGGGTCACCTCTGGGACCTCCTGCTTCAGCCATGCCAGCTCCAAGCTCCCCTGGCATTGTAGCCATGCCAGCTGTGGTGAGTCTAGCACATGCTGCATCAAGACCCGTGCCTGCTGTAGCAGCTGACCAACTTCCTGATTAAAGGCAATATGCAGCAGAGGTGAGCATGGGAGAAAAAGGAGACAGGGAGCATCTGGGGAGGAGTCAGGAGGGGACACTCACCCCAGTCTCCATGGGCTGGGGCACAGCCTTCATGCTCTCAATGGCCCCCTGAAGCAGGGTACAAACCACCTGGCAGCTCTGCAGTAGGGCTTCCATACGCTGTGAGTAGGAGCAGGCATGAGAGAGCGGTACACAGTGCAGGCCCCAGGCATTCTGGGTTCCAGGCTGCTGCAGCCAGTTCTGTGCTGCTCCACTCAGCCCTGGAGAGGCTCCTCAGCTGGCCAGGTTGCCGGCATACCCACCCTATGCCCTACCCGGTGCACTGACCATCCGGAAGTCCAGCCAGGCCTGATGGCAGTAAGGCAGGCCTCCTCCCAGTGAAGCAGGTAACGATGAAGTGGAGATGTGGGTCAGCAGGCTCTGATGAGAGGGCAACTGCTCTAGCTGCAGGAAGAAGGGGTGTTGTGGCCCAGGCCTGGTGAGGCAGTACCCCACCGCCACCCCTAGCCAATGTGGCTCAGTACCTGCAGCCCTGAAGGCACCTCCTCTGGCATTTTTCCCACCAGCAGCACCTGGTACACAGACCCTGGGGCTGCCTCCTGAAAGGAATCTGAGCTCAGCCCTGCCTCCAACCCCTATGGTTGGAGGTGAGGAGTTACAATCCTGTACTCACTTGCAGTTGGCTGAGCCCCCAGAAAAGGGAAGAGCTTGGAGGACAAATGCGGGCATCCACTAGCACAGTCAGTCCCAGGGCTTGTACTTCAAGGCTACAGGACCAAGCTTTGGTCAGTATCTAATTCCCAGGCCTCGCCATCTCATAGCACAGGCTCTATCCCCCAACCTCTCCCAAACCTGGGGATGCTTCGCAAGTAGAGCAAGAGGCGAATGAGTTCGTGGCTGCTGCACTTGGGATGAAGCCAGGTGTGGCTATGGGCACACAGAAGCAGCACTGCCCGGCCTTCTACATCCCGAGTCCCTGAGGGGAGAGGGCAGTGAACATCTGCCCAATCGAGTCCCCCCACGTCCACCACCTCTAGTCCCCCTGCTACCTGGCAGGGCAGCCATGCCACTGGCCAACAGCTCCCAGGCGAGGTCTTGGGCCAGGAGGTAGTCAGCAGGCTTAGAGGGTGTGGGTCCACTGGGGTCTTAGAAAGGGAAATGGCTTGGGTCTGCACTGGCCCACCTACTCAGAGATCCCTTCCTTGGACCTGGACTTCAGCCTAAGTAGGGTCGGAGCCCTCCCCAAATCCTGGAACCCCCCTCCAGGCACTCCCACTCCCTTCCAAGCCATCTCTGCCCAGTCTTCCTTACCTGCCTCCAGCAGCTGTGATGATGTCTCAGATAAAGGTCTTCCAAGGTCCACAGAGTCCCTGTCCAATCCCCCAGTTTCCAAGCTAGCTGGCATTACTCTACCTGGATCTGGTCCTCCTGCCAAGCCTCCCTCTTGGCTGGCACTCTTGCCCTGTGCCAGGCTGAGGTGGGAGGATATTGGGCATAGGAGGCTCTCCACTTCAGAGGGAACGGCTGCCTCTGACTTGCCTGAGGAAACTCCTAAGGTGCCCCTCTGGCTATCCCCTGACCCATCCACAGACATCCGTCCTGGGGTTGACTGAAGCTCCCCCCGCACGGGGCTGCCCTGTAGCCCTTCACCTTGGGCTTCCCCTGCTGGTGGTCTTGAAGGATTGGGGTCCTTAACCTGCATCTGGGGGACAGGTTCCTCCTCATCCCAGGCATCCTTGAGACTGCACACGGCAAACCTCCAGTCAGTGGCGTGGCCCTGGGAGTCTGAAGACTCCTCCCCATCCTCCAGGGGCCCTTCCATCACCCACTCCTTAATGGTGGGGGGGGCCTGCTAACGGCAAGAGGGAAAGCGGCTGGGGCCTCTGTGTGAGCTGACGCCTCAGCTCACCCAGGAAAAGGGTTGAAAACGGTCGGGAAGCACTCGGCGGACGAAGCAGAAAGCACTAGGCTGTCGGAGATACCAGTTTTGGTGCCGGGGTGCAGGGACGCAGACGTTGCCGCAGTTCAGGCCTGAGGAAAGGGGAGAAGGGCAGCAGTCTCCCTTCGGTCCAGGCCCTGCCCATCCACGCTCACGTGGCTCCCACCCTCGGAAGCGCGCTCTCGCGGCTTTGCAGTTCTCTGCTGGGGGCGCTGCCTCGTGCTCGCACTCGCCCGCCCAGTGGGACCCTAGCCTCTCCGGGGTACTTGCGCGACTCTCCCCGCCCGTCTGCCCGCCGCACTCACACCGCCAGGACACGACACAGGGATCAGGGAAGTCTGGACGCCCACGAACCAGAGACCTCCAACGTACCGCAGCGGAGCCTCGACGGCGCGTAATAACGCGCCGCGGGCGTCCGCGGGCGCCGCCTCCTGGCCGCGGGGGAGGGAACGCAGAGCGTCCGAGGTCGCGGCGCCGCGCCGCCCCCTGGGGGTCGGAGGACGGAGCCACAGCCCACCGCCCTAGGCCCGACGGCGGAAGCCCGCTGCCCGCCAACTCTTCTTCCCCCGCGGGCCAGGACGGCTCGGCTCCACCCGCACCCTAGGGCCCCGCTGACTCTGACTCAGCTTCTCAGTCTGGTAGGAGCAATGCCCAACGCCCGTTCCACCTTCCCACTTCCCAAAAAGCGGTGTAGTGCGCAAGTGAGAGAATGTGGGTCCTCTTGGGGTTGGAGAGAGGGAGGGGCTTGCGAGGGGGCATGCTTCTGTTCTTGAATGCACACAGTATGGGGGTGGTCCTGCCTCAGCCTCCCTAAGCAAAACAAGGTGCACTCATTTCTCTCAGCCAGGAGTAGAAAAGTGTGGGTCAAGAGTCTCTAAGTCCACACTTTCTAAGCCCAGACCAGCTGCTTAGGACTGCTGGGAGCCAGTAGAGGTATCTTCATGGAGGGTGGGAGGGAAGGGGTCCTCCATTGCAGCCCCATCTTCCTTCCAGGCCCCAGGCCCAGTCACCAAGAAACAAGTTGTTTGATCCCATGATGGGAAGAGGGGCTGCTGCTGGTCCAGAGAGAGGAGGGGGGAGGGAGACCTCTGGGGTGGGAGCTAGCCCAGGCCTGTCAGAATCCACCAATTCACCAGGCCCAGATTCTCCACTCCCTTATATTCCTGGCATTTCTTTCACAAACACCCCTTCCCCAGCCAACACCCCCTTCCCCACAAAGTCTGGCCAAGGAGGCTAGGAATGAGGTCTGGTCCTGGAGCCAGAGAGATGCTAGCCCAGGCCTGCACCTCCACTTACCTGCTGGGTGAGCTCTGGCAACTCAGTTCTCTTTGAGCTTCACTTTACTCACCTGTTTTGTTTTTTTTTTAAAGCCATTTCTTTCTCTTGGGATTATCATGAGGACTAGGGAAGAGCCTGTACATCAAATATCCACTTGTTGCCAGCACTGCCCCTCACTTCACCCCCAGTCAGAAGGTCCTCAGCTGGTGAAAGTCACTGGGATAGTTGACCTGTGAGATCCCTCCCAGTTCTGAGGTATGAGTTCCCTTTGAGGCAACCCCCTAACACTCCCCCAAATTTGTGGAAAGATTGCTAGAAGGTAGGCTATATGCCCCACAGCATGCCCAGGCCCTTGATTCCTGGGAGTAATGCCTTTCCTGACTCTAAAGCAAAGCAGGGACCTCCTTTGTGAGCTCAAGGAGGCCGCCAGAGGAGGGAACCTGAGCATCAGAAGCAAGCACAGCGGGAACAACTGCAGTCCTACCTCCGCCCAGCACCCAGAGTCCAAGCTCTCGGCTACCAAGGAGACTTCTTCATGAGCTGATCTGGCTGGCTGCAAGAGAGGAGCCTTGGAGTTGTCCTGCTCCATCCCCAACACCTCAGTGGGCCTGCTCATCTCACACTCCTCTAGCGTCAGTGAGCATCAGGACCAACCTTGGCTCTCTCCCCAGCTATCCCAGGGCCGCCCACTGAGTCACTGCCTCCTGCTCCCTCCCACCCCTTCTGCTGCCCACTGTCTGCCCACCTCCGCCCACCAGCCAGGCCCCCAAGGAGCCCTAGGGGGGGACCTGCTGGCAGGCACACATACCCCTACAATGCCAGAGGCAAATAAGAGACCTCAAGCCACAGGCCATAGCTAACCCCAGAGCCCCTGGGCACAGGCAAACAGATTAGGGCCAGGCCCTGGTTTATTCGCTCCACACAGAATGTGCCTTGTAAGCTGCATGCACACATAGACTACGTGTTGTCCACTTCTGTGCTTCTAGTGATCATAAATGCCTAGGGGATGCCTGAGACTGGTCACATTACCCCTGCCCTCCTGAGGCTCTCCATCCATGAGCCAGATGTCAACCAGAATCACAAATGGAGACAGACTCAGAGGCTCTGTCTGAAAGGGACACAGGAGAAGCAGAGAGCTACAGGACACACAGCCCCAGGATGGCAAAGATACAGATAGAAATGGGAACAGACTGAGGCCTAGTGGGGAATACGGGGGCTGGGCCTGGAGTCAGCCTGGGCTGCTGACCACAGCAGGCTCTGTGGGCTGAGGCTGCAGGACTGAGCAAGTGACTCATGGGGCCCATCTCCGTGGTTCTCCTGGCAGCAGAACCTACTCATAGCAGCCTTTTCCACTGAGATCATAAAATGTGGATGGCCTTCCCTCACCTTCCCTCAACCTCCCATTCCTTGCCAATATAAACAAATCAAAGTAAAATGGGAGTTCTCTGCCTCAGTGGGCCTAGTAACAAGGGACCTACAGTTACTGCCCTTACTCCATCCCAAATCTTACATACACTCTTTAATGCTGCCCCAGACAGTGAGGGTGACATATACCCCAAACCTTCTAAACCTCTCTCACCTTTGGCCTAAATAAACTCCAAACTCCTTAGGGTGGTATCCAAGGCCTTCCAGAGGCATCAGATCCTTCCTGTCCAATTCCCATACTGGTCTGGAAAACTCATCTGATTAAAAACCTTAGTTAGTTCTGATTAAAAACCTTAGTTAGCTCTCCTCTAGCCCACACCAGTCTCCCCTGATCAAAATCCCCCCTCCTTCAAGGCCTGGGCGCAGCTCAAGTGGCACTGAAGGCCATTTCTGCCATCCTGCCCAGTCTGGTGGTGCCCCATAGATGAGCCCTTGACTTGCTTGCTCTCAAGCAGTCCCAGATGCCTGTCTCCCTGGCACTGTGCTCATTTGCTTCCTTCCCCCAGTCCCCTTGCTGCTGACCAACCCTATCTGTCTGGCAGTCCCACCATTCTTAGTTGCCCAGCGCCAGGCCCAGGAGCCCCTTTGCACCCCTTCCCCTAGCCCATCTGTTGCCTGATTGTGTGAATTTGGTTTCTGCAACCTTTCTAATCTAGTAATTCTTGAAGGATGTGGTCTGTGGCCCACCTCCCTCTGGAATGCTGGTTAAAATGACAAATTCTGGGCTCCCAAATACCTGCTGAGTCTACCCCCATAGAACCTCTGGAGTAGGCCCAGGAATCGGCATGTCTGATAAGCTCCCCAGTGATTCTGACACCGAAGCCTGAGAATGGCTGCCTGTCCTCTTCATGTCCCTGGGCCACCTCCCAACAGGTCTGCTCAAGCCTTTCCTTCTACCAGTCCATCCTCCACCCGGAGTTTCACACACCGCCCACCTGGCCCCCGCTATATTTGAGCTCCCCAAAGCACATTGGTGCCCACACCACTCCCAGATCCCAGTTCTTTCAGGCCAGCTCTCTGCCACCCTCAAAACTCAGCAGGGCCTCCCTACCCAAGCCTCGTGTCCCTGGCTGGCTTCTTCTAACCACATCTTCCGCTGCTTCTTGCTTTTTGCCACATGTGCTCTGGGCATCGTTTTTTAATGCTGCTCTTTGTACTAGAATGTACCCACCCAACTGCGCCTGTGTTGTCTGAGCCACACACGCACACTCCTCCCAAAGCCTGCCCAGATCTCCTCAAGGCCCCATAGCACTTGCAGTGCCCCTTGCCTTTCAGTGCAAGACCAGTACTGACAAGCATTTGTGATCCTTTCCCATGGGCCAGGCTCTGTACTAGATTCTTCTCACGTTATCATTGAATCCTGATGGCAACCTTATGAAATAAGTATGGTTGCTATCCCATTTTAGAAATGAAGCCACGGAGGCTCAGAGAGACTATGTAACGTGCCTAAAATGACATACCCGGTGAGTGACAGCTGGGACTGTTAATTACGAGGCCTTAATCACTGCCAGCGGCATTACACAGAAAAAGGGACTACATTGGAAACCTTTGCAGTGCGTCGAGTCCTTCAGCTCTATCGAGACAGAAAGCGGATTGGCGATTACCTAGGGCTGGGCGGGGGGTAAGGAGTGAGTGCTAGTGGGTACAGGGTTTCTTTGGGGAATAATGAAAAGGTTCTAAACTTCATCATGGTGAGGGTTGCACAAGTCAATATATTACAAATTTCTGAGCTGTACATCTCATATGGGTGAATTTTATGGTATGTGTGTTGTATCTTAGCAAAGAGAGATATAGTTTTTAAAAGTCCCTCAGATACAGTGGGAGTTATATCTGGCACTGCTGCTACCAAGGACTTCTAGCCTGAGATGTTTCTGGCCCCCACACTGCTGGGTTAGTGTCATAAACACTTGGGGTATCCAGCACCCTTGAGATTGTCCTCCCACCCACCGCGTGCGGAACACTTCTGCCTGACGCCTGCCTGCCTCTGGGTTCTCAAGGAAGGCTTCTTGGTCCCAGTGTGTGGTGGCTGCCTATTTGGGCATGTGGCATCTGACCATTGGGGTCTCTTTCTCTGCTGGCCTTCCCCATTTTGTGGACTCCTATTTCTGTGACCCTATGCCCATAGTGGCGCTCTGGAATGCCACTGCAGGCCCCTGAAAGGGGACAATATTGAGAAGGTTTGAGAGAGGAGGGAGGGAGGGAGGGCCAGAGGGCCTAACAGCCCTTTCCAGGATCCCCCCTCCAATCTCTGTCTCAGAAGCCCTGAGGCAGGTGGTTGGGAGTTTCCATTTCCCTCACCAGATGCTCTTGTTGCCACACCCCTGCCCCTAGAACCCCCAAACACATGGACACAGGACACCCATCCCTCCGAGGGGTGTTTAATGTGTCTTCAGTTCAAGGTATAAAACACAGGGTAGGCGCTAACCCCAGGAAAGTCAACTGCCACCCCATCAGCCCCCTTGCCACTGCGGCCAGGCATCCAAGGCCCCAGAGCAGTGGGGCAGTAGCCCTGCCCCCTTTCCTGCTTGGGAAATGTCAAGGTGGTGATATGGGAGCCCAGAGGCAACTGTCTCCCTTCCTCAGAACACCCGGACCCAAGGATCCGAAAGGTCCAGACTTGGATGCAGAGCAGTAGATCCTCAGAGTGACCCTGACTAAAAAGCAGCCTTGACCTGAAGCCTGGCCCGGCTCTGTGGCCTTGGTGCTGGAAAAGGAGAAACTATCGCCCCAATAACTGGCAGCAAACGGAAGGAAATAAAGCAAGAAGTGAAGACATTCCCAGTGCCCTAAAAAAGTTGGTTATGGGTAGCTGATGCAAGAGGGCAGCAAAGCCCGAGGTTGAGACCTGCTTGACCTCCCGCCCCAAACCCTCTTGAGGACCAGCCCCTTGAGGAACCTCACTGCCACTGTCCTTGAGCTGGCGCTAAGCAGGGGGTGGAGGGCAGGAAAGGCCAGTGCCAGTGGAGCAATGATGTCCTTGCTTTGAGAGCAGGAAACAGCTGCCTGAAGTGACCCCAGGAAGGCTGGCTGGGGAAGGGGCATCAGCTATCCGAGTCTCTGGGCCTAGCCCCTAGCTCTGGACTGAGCCTTGAGCCAGGGTTAGGGCCTTACTAAAAGGAGCGGAGGCAGGAGTTAGGAGCAGGGGTGGTGGTGAAAAGGGCCCCTGTGAGGACCCGCCCAGAAACCCTTCCGACCTGTCCTAAGGGAGCCCAGCCGCTACTTCTGACCCTGTGTCAGGCTGAGTGGGCTCCTCTGCCCTTGGTGCGGGGAACACTCCCTGCAGGGACTCCGACCTTCTGCCCCTCCCCGAGTCTCTGGGCTACAGCCGGCCCCCTCTGTTGAACTGGATGCACCAGTGGGAACTGGCAGTGCCTGGGCTAAGATGCGACTGGTCCTCGTGTTCCATGAGCGGTTGCAGCTCCTGCTGTCGGGGGAGGTCAGCGCTGCTCTCACTGCGGGAGCGGCCGGCCTTGGCTAGGCTTGGAGGAAAGGCAAAGCTGGGGCGCAGATCTGAAGGCAGGTCAAGAGGGGCCTGGGGCTCTTTAGCAGCTGGTCGGCAGGAAGGCAGGTGGGTCATAGTTGGGGCCTGGGTGCAGGGTGGGGATGCCAGGCTCTCCAAGGATGAGATGCTCTGGTTCCAGCTCGTCTGCATGTCCACTGGCACAATCTTCGTGGTTTCTGAGGACACATAGACTGCCAGGTCCCCCTGCCCACTCTTCCAGGGTAGCTCCTTCTCTGCACAGGTTGGAGAGGGGGGGATGATACGTGGGCTCGGACACACCTCAAGGCTCCCTGGAAACAGAGTACACACACACCCATTACCAACACAATGGAATTCTCAAGTCTAAACACATTTTCATAAATAGATTCACTCCACAGTTGCCATATTACATCCATTTGAGTGATTATTTGATGAATTCCTTGCTGAAGGGGAGCTCCACAGCTGATTTTGCTCTTCATTGTATCCCCTGCACCTAGCACAGGGCTGGGCACATAGTAGTTGCTCAACAAATACCTGTTGAAAAATGAAAATAACTAAGGCAAGAGAAGGCAGAAGCCAGGCAGGGAAAAAAAGCCCCATCTGCAATCAGCTCTCACCGGACTTGCAGTCTCAGAAACCACATCCTGCCAAGCCCCATCCCAGGGTAAGATGGCAGCGAGGATGAGGAAGATCTCAAGGCTCCAGCCAAAGGTTTTGCTGCTGGGAACTCTGCCTGAGCACTTACCACAGCCCTTTGGTGGGACAGAGCCCAGGAGTGTGAGCTCATGCAAACCTAATAGCAAGCTTAAGGCCATGCCAAAAATAGGATGCCAAAAAGTGGACATGAGCTGAGAATCCTAGAATGTAGGGGGCCAGGTTGGAAGGTTGAGCCTCTGTATGACAGGAAGTCTGAGGTTCTGAAAGAGGAAACCTGGGAAAGACAAGCCCTCTGGCCAAAGTCAAGCACAATGCCTTGTGTGTAATATGCGCTCAGTCTGCATCTACTCATTGATAAAGTCCTGAGCAGTCCAATAAAGTAGACAGAGTACATCGTAAAATGCATCGATGCTGTGACTGAAAGTAAAACTGCCCCTCTGGAAAGACCTGAAATGTGAAACTTTAATCACAACAAAATTAAAACAACAAAAACTCTTCAGTGTTTACCTTTAGAGGATGCTGGGGAATTAACTCATAGTCTGCAAACTGATCAACAAAAGGAAAAAATCAAGCCTTTATCCATTCTTTCCTGTATGAACTATGTCTCACAGTAACTAAGTAATTGATGGGGAAAGTCGGTCATAATGTAGACCAAAAAAACAGATGTAGAATATCACCACTGTGCAACCCCAAATGAAATGTGGGATCTGGCCATGATCATCAGTGGCTGCGGAGACCATGTGTTGAAAAGCTGACAAGGAACTTGACAATGGAGGGGTCTGGGCAACAGCATCTGAGCCCAATGGTCAATGGCAGATAACCAGGTGGTACGTGCTTCCTGGTGTGGTGCGATGGGAAGTACACCATCACCACCTATAAACTACTTTCACTAAAGAAATTAAAGCTGAAATCTGATCTAGATATAATTACCAGTTTAAAGGAAATATACGATTGGCTAAGAAAATGAAACAGTCCAGATACACAAAATTTGAGAACATACAGGAAGAAGGGGTCAAAGAGTGGGCAGGAACCACTCATTGAATGAAACAATTCCGGTTTTGCTTTTTTTAGATTTTTTTTTTTTTTGGTCTTTTAAAAAATGTTTTATTTACTCATTTTTAGAGAGAAGGGAAGGGAGGGTGAAAGAAAGGAAGAGGAACATCGATGTAAGAGAGAAACATTGATCAGTTGCTTCTCACACATGCTCTGATCAGGGACCAACCCACAAGTCAGCCATGTGCCCTGACCAGGGATTGAACCAGTGACCTTTTGCTTTGTGGGATGACACCCAACCAACTGAGCCACACTGGTCAGGGCTAGATTTTACCTAATAAAATAAGTAAAGGAAATATAAGGGACAGCGAAACATATTAAATAACACTTTTGGGATGCAATCAGCAAAATTCAGACAAGGAAATACTGTAGAACAAATAACCAGATTGTTTCAATAAATACATTACAAGGGGGGGAAGTATGTGGTGGAGATATTTTTTTTAGGGGGGGGTGAGCCTATAAAAACTTGATATCATGCCCTGGCCAGGAAGCTCAGTTGGGTTCTATTCCTGGTCAGGACACAAGAATCAACCAGTGAGCCCAGGCTGGTGTGGCTCAGTGGATTGAGTGCAGGCCTGCAAACCAAAGGGTCATTGGTTCTTCCCAGTCAGGGCACACGCCTGCATTGCAGGCCAGGTCCCCAGTAAGGGGTGCCGTGAGAGGTAACCCACACATTGATGTTTCTCTCCCTCTCTTTCTCCCTCCCTTTCCCTCTCTAAAAATAAATAAATAAATACAATCTTTTTTAAAAAGTCAACAATGGCCCTGGCTGGTGTGGCTCAGTGGATTGAGCGCTGGACTGTGACCCAAAGGATCACAGGTTCGATTCCCAGTCAGGGCATATGCCTGGGTTGCGGGCCAGGTCCCCAGCATGTGGCGTGCAAGAGGCAACCACACATTGATGTTTCTCTTCCTCTTTCTCCTTCCCTTCACCTCTCTATAAAAATAAATTAATTTTAAAAAAAGTCAACAATGAATGCATGAATAAGTGGAACAACAAATTGACAAATTGATGTTTCTCTCTTTATCCCTTCCCCTCTCTCTAAAAAATTAATATAATAAAAAAATTTTTTAACTGGGCACCATTGACATATTGGAACAGATACTTCTTTGTCATGAGGGGTGGTCCTGTGCATTGTAAGATGTTTAGCAGCATCCCTGGCCTCTGCCCACCCAATGTAAGTGCACCCCTCCAGTTGTCATAACCCAAAATGTCCCCAGACAGTGTCAACTGTCACCTCAGGGGCAAAAATCTCTCCACCACCACCCCGTTGAGTACTACTAAAGGTTAAAAGAGGCTTATGGACTAAATGCAATATGTAGGCCTTATCTGGATTTTTATTTGAAGAAATCTACTATAAAAAATATTAAGACAATCAGGGAAATTTGAACACTGACTGGATATTTGATGACCAAGATTTTAAATGTGATAATGATATTGTGGTTGGATTTTTAAAGATGAATCCTTATCTTTTAGAGATACACACTGAAGTGTTTACCGATAAAGTGATATAATATTGGAGATGTGCTTCAAAAGAACCCAGTGAAGAGAGGGGCATGGTGGTGGTACAGATGTGGTAAGATTGGTTAGAAGTAGGTAATTATTGAAGCTGGGTAACAGATCAGTGGGAGTTCATTTTACCATTCTGTCTAAGGCCTATTTTGAAGCTTTCTATAATAAAAAACTGCTAAAAGACCCCTGAGGGTACTTGAGCCACCTAACAGTGATATTTATGAGAGGGTCAGTTCCTCACATATGGAAACATGTAAATGGTGTTTTTTATCCCCAGTCATTCCATTTCGATGAATTCGGGCTCCTCCTCCAGAACAGGCTGCCACTTTCAACAGGGGTTCTGCCTCGGGGCAGGTGCACTGGGCATGGGTCACACTGAAGCCAGGTTTAGCTTGTCACCTCGTGTTTCCCCCCAACAGTAAAAGGAGGCAGCACGACAGTGAAAAGGCTATGGGTTTTGGATTCAGAGGGGTCAGGCTCAAATTCTGGCTCTGCTGTGGGACTCTGGACAATTCCCAAGTTCCTCTGTTTCTCTGAGCTGCTTCCCATCACGGTTGTTGGGAAGGTTGAATGCCTTCATGTGTGTTAGGTGTCTGATATAAAGGAGATGCTCCGTAAATGCTGGTTGGTGAATAAGTGAGTAAATGGGGAAAGGGAGCTGCCCAGAGTGGAGGCCATGAGTGAAAAGGGAGAAGCCAACGGCACCGCTCCAGCTTGCTCCCGGGGACAGGGAGGCAGAGGGGAAGCCATTACCTGAGACCTTGCCCTCCTGGAGAACCTCACTGGTGGCCCGAGCCACAAAGATGATCCCCTCGTCATCCTCCTTCTCTGTCTCAGAACTGTCGCTCTCCTCAGATTCCACAGTTAAGATCACAGCAGCTGGATAGGGACAAGAGCTGAGTCGTGGTGGCCAGCCCAACAGCTGCCTCTTAGTACTGTGCCAGGCGGCTCCCTGTCCACCCAGGCAGAGCCTACCATTGGCAGAGGCCCCCGCCTTCACCTCTGGCTGCTTTGGCACTGGCCTAGGAGATGGGGGTTTGAGAGGAAGGGAAGTGGGACTACAGAACCCAAGGAGGCAAGCAGGGCAAGCAGAGTCCCCAGAGGAAGCCATGAGGGAAGGCACACTTTCCAGCTGCCACAGCCTCTCCCATCAACTGAGAACATGAGCATTTGGAGAGCTGGAAGGCCCATCAACATTCAGCACATCCTGGTTTTGCAAATGGAACACTGGGCCCCAGCGTCTACCCATCCTTCAAGGTTCAGACCAAGCCCTCCCCTTCTCTGTGACACCTTTTCCAAGTCCTCAGGGCCTGTAACCTGTAGTTAGCTACCAGACATCCCCTGTCACAAACAGCCTGATAAATGCTTTGAACACATCCAGCTTAGAAGTCATGTGCCCATTGGGTTCCCGAGGGGAGGAGCCCCAGCTCATGGCTCTAAATATAGGACACAGCAGGTCCTCCAGGATCCTGGTTGATGGGCCCCTGCCCTTTTCCTACCCCTCCCATCCTCAACCCCACCCCCGTTCCCCACTTGCCTGTGTCCTGAAAGCCCAGGTCTCGAGGAGGTTTCCCATTTGAAGCTGCAGTGTTAGCCACACCATTCTTCTGAAGAGCAAGAAAAAACCCTAAGCCTTTAGCCCTGGCTCCAACCCCAGCCCTGTTGTCTTCCTGACACAGCAGGGGGAGGGTCCCGTGTCAGTCCAATGGTTCCACCATCCCTTGGCCCCCCCTAGAAAGTGTTATGGAGTCTGAGTAACCCACGCCCCAGCAATGGCTCTCAATGCATCAGCCTGGGCGGAATTAGGGCCTTAGGGAGTTGCCCCTCCAAGGAATCTGCCTTTCTCCTGCTCATTTCACCCCTGGTGGGAAGTCCTGCTGCCTCCCAGCAAGTGGCTGCACGGCCAAGAGGCTGATCTCCCTCTGAAGGCCTCACCTTACCCTGCCGGGGCTCCAGGAAGATTCAAAGGGAACCCGCACTGCTACAGCCACCAAGCTCCTGAGGATTATCCAACTAGGGGTCCCGCTGGGCTGGATTCCTACACTGGGGGGCTCAAAACTGCATGCCATCAGTCTCCAGCCCCAAAGAGAAGTCCCAAAGAAAGCACGTGCCTTCTTGCAGCCAGCTTTGCGGGGCCGTGGCTTGCTCTTGGTGAAGCAGATGTTGTGCTTGGTGGACTTGAAGGACTCCAGCCGCCGCTTCATGTTCTGCTGGAAGACCTCCTTGTCCTGCCGCTCCTGTGCGTCCTCCAAGATGAAGTGGCGGCTGCAGCTGGCTTTGTACTGGCAATGACAGCCCCACCCTGCCGTGAGGCTGGGTGCCTTGGCCTCCCACAGGAATCCCAGGCCACAGCCCCCTAGTCACCATAGGCCCTGCCAGCCCAGTTTTTCAAGAACTAGCCATGGATTAAAAAAACAAAGCAAAGATACAATAGGAATCCAGCCAGACACTCTGTAGTCTCAGTTCACTGGAGAAAATCCTTCCCTTATCCCAGAACCTATTCTGCCATCCACTACTGCCCTTCTGGTTCTCTCTGATTTGAAGTAACAAGAGGCAGAGAGTATACTATGAAACCATGGGGAACATTTCTTTCTTTGCACCTCTAGTTATGAACCTGGTCCACTTGCCTGGCCCACACGCCCCCTTCCAGCAAAATGGGATTCTCTGTCCAGGTGGAACTGCCCAGCTAGCTGTCCTTACAACCACCACCATGACACCTCAGGCTGCACTTTGAACTCCTATAACTCTCTCTCCTGACACCCCAAACCTGCTTAGTCCGACAACCACCTGTGCCCAGTTCAGGACCAACCCCGTCATCTGCTCCTTCCAGCTCGTTCTCATCAAGACCAAACCCACCACACACTCACCCAGGCTGCCCGCATCTCTGCCCCAGGCATCCAAGACACCAGCTGCTACTGCTCCTCCAAGGGTTCCTTCTCTCTTCTCTTTTCCTGGCTCCCCTTTCTTGTCTCCCACGTGCATTCCTCACAGTGTTGTCCTTGGCCCTCCTGTCTCCCCTCTAAATGCTCTCCCCGGCAAACATCTCCACATCTCAGCCCCAGCTAGCCTGGGGATAGAGAACTGTGGTTCCCAAACACCAGCCATCAGACCAACTGCATCTGAGTCACCTGGGGGACTTGGTAAATGCACAGATTCTTTGTTCCTTTTCATCCTACAGAATTGAAATCTCCAGGAGGTGAAGCCAGAAATATGTATTCTAGCAAGCTCCCCAAGCGATTCTGAGGTTCCCAGATGAGAACACCTCTGATAAAGATGCCTCCAATAATAATAATAATAATAATAATAATAATAATAATAATAATAATAAAAAGAAAAAATATGGTAAAGTTGAAAAACTAAAAAATATAAAAACTGTACAAAAATAAAGATGCTTAAAAATCTATCCCCAGCCCTTCTCTCTCTCTCTCTTAAACTACAATCTTATATTTCTACCTGCACACTAGACACTTCTGTCTCTCTTTGATAATATTTCTGTGAAGAACGTGAGGAATTATGTATTGTGTTTTGGTATAACTAAGTGTATTCAGAACTGGGTGAGTAACTATACCCCAAAAATGCTCGATCCATGTCAGCCTGGAGGGAAGTCTCTGGTAGCATGCCACAGGGCTCTGTCCTCAGCTCTATCCTGTTCAACATGTTTATGTTGACTTGGATGAATACAGAGTTAACAGGCTTAGCAAATTTTCATATGATGTGAATCTGAGCAGATATTTGGTGGCAGACATGGGATCCGAACAATGGAATGATGGCTAAATCAAATGACATGACATTGAATAGGAATAAACACAATCTTACTCCAATTTTTCTTCATTGAGAATACCAGGACGGGTCGGACTGGACCCACTAGCCAATCTTACACACACACACCCGTGGGCAGCCAATCATTATGTACATCCTGATGTGGCTCAGTAAGAAACATGTAGCATATTCATTCAACGGTCCTGAATCTGACGAGGCCTCTAGATTTAATGACCAGGAAACACAGGGGAGGCAGGAACATGTTAAACACCATCATTGGAATGTGATCAGCAAAATCTATAAAATGGAAAATTCTCTGAGACAAAATATCTAGTTTTTTTTTTTTCAATAAATAACAAGAGGATAAAAAGAAAGAGAAGGAAATATTATAGATTTTTTTTAAAAATAAAGAGACATATATACCAAATGCAAAGTGTGGACTTTATTTGCATCCTGATTTAAACAGAACCATCTGGAAAAAGATATTTAGAAACACTGGATATTTGATACTAGAAGGAATTGTTGTTAACTGTTATAAATGATAATGGTACTGTGGTGTTGTTTTTAAGAGTTCTTGCCACCTAGAGATATGTACTGAAATACTCAGAGATGATATGTGATGTCTGGAGTTTGCTTTAAGATAAAAAAGTGTGGATGGAATGTGGAGGAGTCCAGAATATAACAACATTAAATTATGCATTGATAATTATTGGAGCTGGGTGATGGATAAATGAGTTATTCTATTGTCTCTAGTTTTGTGAATGAGTGAAATTTTCCACTAGAAAGAAGTAAACAAAACAAAACCCCCACAGGTTGGATGCGATCGGGTTTAACACCCACGGACCGAAGAAGACACTGGGGTTTGCCTGAGTGTAAGGACAATATGGGGCCGCAGGGTGGTGAGCCAAAGCTGGAGGCATTCTGGGCTGCAAGAAGACAAGGCCAAGTTCCAGAACTAGAAAGGTGAGAGAGGCCCTATGCCCCGCCCTGGCTAATGACCACTAGAATTTCACCTTCCCCACATCAGGGAGAAGACGTGCTGGCCTGTATGGAAGGGAACTGCCTTGAAATCTTTGAAAATATATTCTGCAGAGCTGCAGAGAGTTAAATCAGGACCAGTGGGAGCAAGTTAAAGGAAGCATGTCTGTCTCAACGATAGAAACAACCTTCACTGTTAAAACTACCAGGAATGGTAACAGCTGGCTTCCCGTTTCAGGGAGGTTCAAGGTAATGGCTTGCTGCCCCCTTGTGGGGCTGCAACAGGTTCCCTCCTGGATGGGGTGGGCCTTTCCAGCCCCAAGACTTCACAAACAACCTGCACTGGAATAATTCACATTACCTAAAATAGATGCCAGCCTTCCCCATGCTAAGCTGGTCCCTCAGGCTTTTTCAGCTCTCCTGCTGTGACCCTGTCAAGCCCTCTGTGCGCTATTGCCTTCTCTCCCAATCACCCAGTCCTGTGTGCCGCTGCCTTCCCACCACCCAGCTCTGATCCAGTGTTGCCCTCCACTTCCCAGCTGGCTCGCCCAGCCTCTCAACTCCCGCCTTTCAATTTGATCTGCCTTCTGCTACCAGAGAAGACATCTTTAAACAGTGTTTGTATCAGATCGACCCTTACTCAAAAAAGAAAAGCTAAAACATTACCGACAAGATGAAGCCCTGACTCTACAACTGGGTATCTATAGCTCTTCACAAGCTGGTGCCAACTGCCCCTTGAGCCTGCAATCATGGCCTCCCCAGACCACCCCCACTCCCAGAACTCTTAAGCCCTGGCTGCTCTCACCCTGCGACGCGGCTTGTAGAGGCCTCCACAGAGCAGATGGTGCATCACAGCATCCTCACGGTCGCGACCGCTACGTACTGTGTCAATCACCTGCAGATCCAGACACGCTCCACTGCCACTCTCCCTCCTGCAAGAGGCAGGGGACACATATGCTGGGGAAAGGCCAGGAGGCACAGGCCAGGGGAAGGGCAGAAGCAAAGGCGCTCACAAACTTTCCCAGAAGTATTCAGATGGAGGGCGCAATGGAGAGGAGCTTGAGGAAGGGGAGGCGGGCTCAAGGACTTACAGCAGGTTGGTGACAGAGGTCTCTGCCACAGAATTTCGGCTGGGCATAGAGGGCAGAGTGAGCCCTGTGGAGGATAAGACGTGGCCTCCCTGGAGGGGCCAAGACAAAGATCAGATGGCCATCAGATTGAGGGTGGCCCAGACAGTCAGAGGACAATAAAAAAATAACAATAGTTAACACTTATTCTGCTCTTTTGATATTTGATATTGTGTTAACGAAATAATAGTTAACACATTCTGTTCTTTTGATGTTCAAGGTACAAAAATTTACCCACTGAATCCACAAAACTCTGTGATGTAGGCACTCTTATTTCTACTTTCTTACAGTTGAAGAAACTGAGGCTCAGAGAGTCTGGTAACTTACCCAAGGTCACAAGCCTGTAAGTGATAAGAACTGAACCAAATCTGTTGACTCAGAGGCCAGATGTTTCCCACCTTTCTCTGCTGCCTGCCAGACTCCGAATGTCAGCCTCAGACCAGGCTGGTTCCTGCAGCTGCCCCTTCACAAGACCACTGAGTCTCCTAGGAATTCCTGACTTTGTGCTCAGGGTCTGTCTGCAATCAGTCACCCGTTCCTGCCCTGCCCTGCTGGCCACCTGCTTACCTTCCACCGGCTGTTGACTCACCTGGTCCACAAAGCTGATGGCGTCCCGGATGTTGAGTCTGTAGTACACATCCCAGATCTGGTCCCGGATGCGGTAGGCTGACCGCCGCATCAGCAGCTGACTCAGGTACTTCTTGTCAAACTGCTCCCACCTACAGAGGATGCCAGACCTGACACTGAGTGCCATCCCCATGGCCCAGCTGGCCGGCCCTTCCTCAGATGGGGCAGGGACACCACCAGCACTAGTCTGGCCCTCTTAGTATGGGCCTCAGTCAGGGAAAAATCTCACAGCTAGTCCCTGCGCTTATGGAATTTATAGTGTTATGGGAAAGCCTGCCATTAATTTAACTTATCACGAATAACTGTAAAATTGCAACCATGACAAGAATTAGAGAGTATAATTATGGAGTGTGACAGGGATTTGTCCTAGTCGGGTAGGACAGGGACAGCCCCGCTACGGACTTTGATGGCTATGGGGAGATGTGAAGGATGTACAGAGGTTAAGTAGGTGAAAGAGAGGTGCGGGAGTGTTCTAGTAGCGAGAAATGAGCAAATGTCCCAGTGGCCAAGGTGGGAGGAGCACGGTGGGTCCTGAGGTTCTAAACCAGGGTCCTTGCAATTAACAGGCAGATGGTCAAAGACAGAGCAGACCATGCAGGGCCAGGCAGGCCTCAGTGGGGAGCCTTGTCTTATCCCGAGAGTACTGGGATGCCGCTGAAGGGCTTCCGGCAGAGGTCACCAAGCCTGAGCCTGGCTGTGTCCCTTCTCAGGAGTATGACACATTTCCCATGCTGCCCTGGCTGGTGGGGCTGCTGCTGCTGAAGGAGCCTCGGGGCAGCTCCCTCACCTGTCCCTCCAGTAGTGATAGCCATGGTGCCCCACAACGTCCTCCACTGCAGCCAGAATGTGGTCAAAAGTCTAGAAGGGGGGCGGGGAGGGGGACTGGATCAGGACTCTGCTCAAAATAAGGAAGAGAGGGACGGGTGGAGGGATGGGGGTCTGGTACCCACGTGCTCATGCAGCTCCTGGTTCAGTGTGGGTTTGTGATGCTCGCTCCTCTTCACCTTCAGCCACTTGACCAGCGGCTTGATGGTCAGGCCCTGCAGACAGGCAGCCGGTGAGCCCTGCCCTTTCCAGTTCCCTGTTGCCTTGCTCTCCCCATAATTAGGCTTCAGCTTCTGTATCCTGATCTCAATGCATTCAAGGTCTGGGAAGCCAGGCCCCTGTACCCCCAACAGGAAGAGGAACCCCTGTCCCAAAGACTCCAAGCCTCCCCCAGGACCTGCCAGACCCTCCTCCCACCCAATCCTGTGGTCTCTCCCACCTGCACAATGACTGTAAAGAAGACCACCACAATAGTAGTGGCCACAAAGTAGTCCTTGGCAGGGACCTTGTTCTTGTCCAGGAGGATGACGAGAGCGAAGGCCACAGCCCCCCGCAGGCCCCCATAGGACATCACCACCTGGTCAATTTTGTCCAGAGGGACCAGCCGGAACTGATTCAGCACCCACGTCTGCAGGACTACACCTATGGCAGGAGGGAGGCCAGTGGGAGCAGGGGGTTGGGTGTGGAGGGCACTGGGAGTGGACCGCACCAAGTATCTGGGCTAAGGTCTGACGGAGGCTGGGAGGGGAGAGCAATGAGGAGAGGCTTAGGAAATGACGAGGGTGTGGACTCAGACTGGAAGATGACCTGGGGCAGGGGCAGGAAGGCGAGTGGGAAAGCAGAGGGTGCCAGCAATACCGAGGGCTCGGAAGAACAGGATGAAGAACAGGGTGCCCAGCACCAGCCCAGAGTCCCAGGCCCACTTAGAGGAGTCCACAGCTGAGATGCCAAGCAGCATGAAGATGACGGTCTCAGCGCAGCTGGCTAGAGTCTTCATTGTGTATTTGACAGTTGTGCGTGACTTGTGGGAGATGTTGGCCTCCACATACTTCTTACAACCCAGGCCACACATAGTCACCCTGGGAGAGGAATGGAGAGACAGAGCAAGTGAGAAGGGGTCTCAGGAGGCACCACCTTGGGGGTTAGAGCATTCCGCAGGAGAGGGTGTTGCCCATCACAGGATGTCAGAGTCTCAGAGCTAAAGCCCAGGAGGCATGGGAACTGTCCAAAAATAGCTAGTGGTGGTCCTGGGATAGGAGTCCATATCTCCAGGCCTCCCACTCCGTGACTCCTGGAGGGGAAGATGGGCAAAAGATGCTCTGAATAGCACACTCTCTGAGGCACCTTTTGAAGTTCTATGGCTCCCCAAAGCCAGTGGCACCAGGCTTTGAAGCCAATTTCAGCTCAGCCCACACCCCACAGAGTACTTCAGGCAGAAGAAGATTGGGTTCTGGAAAGTTCTGGAGGCAGATCCAAGAACATTACCTGAGGTTTATGGTCTCCTAAGGGGAGTCTGAGGCTCCCACTACCACGAGGACTCAGGGAAACCCATGGACTCCTCAGGGCCCTGCTACTGTTCATAGGAGGGGCAACCATCTCCAGTGTCCTCCCCCACCCCCCCACAGCTGCCTGCCTGCAAGTTCCCCAGGACTCACGCAAGAATGGCAGAGAGCGAGGCCATTTCCGCAGTGAGGTAGGCTGCGTAGGCGAGGAGGAAGACCAGCAGCGGCTCGATGATGCGGACCCGCTTGGTGAAGCGTGTGGTCAGGGCCAGGAGGAAGGCAAAGACTAAGCCCACAGCTGCCCCGCCCAGACTGACCACAAACAGGGAGGCTGGGGGAGGAGTGGGTTGTCAGCATGACCCCTGACCTGGACCCTACCCAGGCTGACAAGACTGCTGCCTGGCAGGCAGTGGAGGGCGATGCCCACTGCACTCCCCGGGGATCAGGATCCTTGAGCCAGGATCCCAGGAAAGCCCCTCCTTCTTGTATTCTCAGGGCCCGTTTCTCCATAGAGGAGGGAAGGGAAGGAGGCAACCTGAACAGCCTCTGCTGTCCTGATGTGGTGGGAACAGGGACTCAGCAACCCAGGGGAGGTAGACCGGTAGTGCCAGCTGAAAGGGGGGAGATACTGACCGACTCCCTTCAGGTAGTCAGTGGCCTGCACATTGGCAGAGCCCATCTCCACAAAGGAGTTGCAGACCTTGTACAGCACCTGAATGAGAAGAAGAGAGTCAGGAACAAGGGGAAGACTGACCGCTGGGAGAAGGTGAATGCAGAGACGGTATTTCCTCCCCAGGGGACCCTGGGGTGTGGGGAGAGGGTCTGAGCCTGTTCATACACCCAGCTACTCGGAGCCTGGGGGCCTGGGATCAGGAATGGCAGCCATCTGAGCAGTCTTACCACGGTGACTGCATCATTAAGCAGGGACTCGCCAAAGACGATGATGAAGAGAGTCTCGTTGACATGCACCTCCTCAAAGACAGCCAGTACAGCCACGGGGTCCACTGCGGAGATGAGGCTCCCGAACAGCAGGAAGTCCAGCAAGCCAGCCTGTACTCTCGGGGCTTTCAAGAGACAGATGGGGGACAGTAACTGGTGAGGTACTGAGTCTCCTACCACGTTCCCTATGACAAGCCCAGGCTCCACCCCACTGTTAAAACAAGGACACCTGGGATAGTAAAGAGAGCATCAGCCAGCCAGTCAAGAGACTTGAGCCTAAGGCCTGGCTTTGCCACTTACCAGCTCTGTGATATAGCACTGTCATTGTCACATGGCTTCTCTTAGCCATGCCTCCTCGTGTGCCTACCTCACAAGGTTGCTGCAAAAATCAACCTAGGAGATGGCTAAGAAAGCTCTACGTAACCAAAAAAGCTAACACGGTACTGACAGTAGCCGCGGCAGCAGCAGTAATAAAAACCACCAGCAGGTGGAAACCGGCTGCCAACTGGCTTGATTAGGGAGAAGGACAAAAGACCTCCCACACCTGTGGTTCGCAGCCTAAGGGTTGACACTCATAGTCCTCGGCAGGAGGGGGAGAGGCTCTCCATCTGTGAGGGCTGAATATAGTGTAAAAAGCACCATAGGTGGGACTTGAACAGGTCACATCGCTGTGAGCCTCAGTTTCCTCAGGTATATATTGGGAATAATAACAGTATCTTCCTCATGAAGCTCTTCATTTAGCCAGTACCTACTACACAGAAAGTACTCTATTATTAGGACTACTATTAATATCATGGTCTCATGTCCTCCCTTCCCTGCCCACTCCGGGAGTTCACTGATCTTTTAGGAAAACCAGGTTGGAGTCCTCAAGGGAAAACTGCAAACCTCCCCTTGCACCTTGGAAGGAATCCAAATTCCCAACATTCGGGGCTGGATGAATTGGCAGGCAGGAAATGAGGAAGAAGGGAGCAGGGCATGGCAGCCTGAATGCCAAGAGCCTCAATCAAATGGACTTCTCCTGCTAACCATGGACCTGATATCAATTAAGTTTAAGGGCCTCTATTTCTTCATCCATTAAAGGGAACAAATTAATATCTCAACAGAGTTGCTATGATGAGTCAATTGGACAAAGTAGAGAGAACACCCAGTGTAGTATCTTGCATTTTGTGGATGTATAATGTGCATTCATTAAAAATAATAACGTGAGCCAGGATGGTAGGTCCTCACAGGAATGCTGAGCTACGCCTCAGGGGAGCAGGGCTGGCAAGTGGCAGCCTAGTAACGAAGGCAGGAGGCAGCAGAGTGGTAGCACAGGCTTCCCAGCCTCGGCAGCCCACACACAGCTGGGAGTCAGGGCCCAATCATCTGTCATCCTGTAGAAGCCAGACTCAACAGCCAAAGACCTAAATGAAGGCTGAAGGCCCATCTGGAGCACTGTCTTGCACTCCAGGTGGGAGGGACCCAAGATGGGGCTCTCAGGGCCTGGCTCTCGCCAACGTGGGATCTCCGAAGCTGGAAGAGGAAAGAGGTGGGTGATAGGTCAGGCAAAGCCTCCCTCTGTCAGCCCAGGTCTTAGGGTCACTCACCCACAAGTCCGGCCTGCTGCAGGCCCCAGAGGGCAGCACCTGTTGTGAAGGTATTCCAGAGTGTGCCCACCACAGCATAGGTGAGGATGGCACCCAAGTTGTCAAAGAACAGCCGGCTAGGCATGAAATAGCCTGAGTCTAGTACAATAGGAGGCAGCAGGAAGAGGAAGAAGGTGCCTGGCTCCAGCTGGTACTCAGCTTTCTTGGCCACAGCCAAGACAATGCCTCCAAGCACCAGTCCCAGTAAAATCAGCAGGCAGCTCTCAGGGACCAGAGATGTCACCTTCCGAGACAAGTGAAACACTGCAATGCAAGAAGAGGGCCAGAGGTTTCAGCTTATGGGACACACACATGCACACAAACATGCAGAGTGGCCTATAACCTCATAGTCTTAGAAGGTTATCCAAGCTCAGAACCCCTGACTCTGGGACCAAGGAAGGAGAAAAGAAAGGCAGGACTCCTAGAATTGCCAACCTTCTACGACTACAAAGTTATCTATTTCTTGGTGTTCCTGTCATGGTAACCCAGGCCATTGCTTGCTTTTCCCATTTCCAGAAATGCCCTATCCTCTCTATTTCATATTCAGGGGACCTCACCTTTCTCTGATTTCCCTTATCCATAGCCATTATTTGAACCTCAGCAAATGCTACTGATTATACTATTATGTATAACATAGCTGTAAAATTCAGGGCCTCTGGAGCCAGGCTGCCTGGGTTCAAACCCTGCCTCTTCTACTTAACTAGTTCTGTGACTTTGGAGCAAATAACTTCACCTCTCTGACAGTTTTCTCAAAAGTGGGAATAAAAACAGTAATGATCTCATAGGACCATTGTGAGGTTTAAATAATACAATCTACTCAAAAGCACTTAGCCTGGTGCTTTATATTAAGCGCTCAATAAATGTTACCAATTATTATATGACTGTCCTGTCTCCCTAACCAAACCATAATGCATATTATACATCCTGGGAGCACCATGCTAGCCCAATGTGCTTTTCATCATATAGGCTCACCAAAGACTGAGTAGGTTAAAAAGTATTGGGTTCAGCAGTCCGATCTCCAATTTTTCTATCTCTCACTTTCTAACTGTGTGATCTTAGGTATATTATTTAATTTACCTGAACTTCAATGTCTTTCCCTGTAATATGGGAAAAATACCGATTACACAGGGTAAGGATAAAATGATACAGCATGAATGTGCCAAGTAGGATATCAAAGAGCTGGTTCTCAACAAATGTCAATTAAATATGACTCTGGGACAAAATCATAATAGATCTGTCCCTAGGAAAAGAGGAGGTGGTATGAGATGGGTTTCTAGCATTATTGCCACTTCAACCTTTGCCCCCTAAAATAAGCTCTTGTGGCTTTCCCTTGGTCCCTGAGGCCATACAATCCCTGGGGTGGTGGGTAGTAGGGTGGGCTTCCATGTTAGCCTGTGTGACAGTCATTGCCAAGACAGTGCCCTTTGGAAGCGGTACCCAAAGAGCCTAGGACAGTGCCTGGCACATGGTGGGATCTACGTAAAGATTTGTTGAATAAAAGGAGGGGGGGCAGAGTTCTCCTAGCAATAACGCTGGAGGAAGGTATCCCAGAACATTCTACCTATCTTTCCCCTCCTCTCTTTTTTTGACTGATGTGAAGGAGGCTCTCTTCTCCTGCCTCCGGAGGAGGGGTCATCCAAGCTAGGGAGAGCACTATGCGTTAGAGGGGAGACAACAGTCATTGCTCTAACCCTAAATAACAAAGGGACTCTCCTGCGACACACAAACTTCTCAGCAAACCCAGTTCTTGGCTCCCACACCCGAGGCTCCTCTCACGTTGCTCTCACTGCTGCCAGGTCCTAAGCGATGTTCAGTCACACAGATCTCCCCCATACTCCCTTTGGCACCCCCTCCTCTCCTTCAGGAACCCTATTCCAACCTCATCTCCAGAGCATGCATCAACCCAGCAACCCAAAACCCGTCACCAAAGCTTGTTCTCTGACAGAACTAGGCTCCCTAAAGGCATTTAAAACCCCATTTTTCATTAGCAATAGGGCTGCCACAGCAGAGTGGAGCGTTCTTCAGTTCCTGCTCAGTCCCCCTCCTCCCAGCAGTGTCCCTGGGGGAGATGGGGGGTGGAAATTCTAGGCTGTGTGATTCCTACATAAAGACTGCTTTGGTGAGATTGGAGTACAGACTGTGCCAGCATAGATGGGGAGTGAGTAGCAACGCTCAGCTATAATTAGTCACCCCCACAGCAGAGCCTGCACAACAGGGGAAAGGAGGAGGGTCTCTAGTGGGAGGAAGGACCACTGGTTGCTCTGAAGAAGGGAGGAGGCGGCAGAGGCAAGGAAAAGCAGCACTATTCAAGGAAAGGATTCTGAAGCACAGCCTTCAATGTTGTGCAGACTAAAGGAGGTCAGATGCATGAAAGCATCTAATGCTGGTAGCACACAGTAAGGCCCCAATAAGTGAAAGTTTCTTATACCCTGAAGTGGGAAGACTGTAGACTTGAACTTGAAGGGCTGAGGTGGAGTTCCACAAGCTAGGCACAAGAGGCAGGCATCTTTAGGGGACTAGAGGAAAAGTGACAGTTTAGTACCCCAAAAGAGTGAACAACTTAGACCTGGTCTCCAGGGAGGACTGTTCCTCGGGACTAGGATGCCTGAGTTTGCCAGAGAACACCATCCGCTCAATGTCCCCACACAGCCTCACCGCTGACACAGGTTTTCTGGAGGCTGATGATTGGTGGAGAAGCGAGGCAGAAGGGCTTACTGCAAGGGGAAGAGGGGGGCAGAGAGGGCAAAGGAGTCTAGGGATGGGGACGTAGAGAGCTCGGGCACCCCTTGAGAAGGCAAATCCTCAGAACTCCCGAGAGGGGAGGAGGGAGATCCACAAGAGGCAATGCAGAAGCTGTGGGAGAGCCCGGATTGTGGAATCGCAACCTAAGTCCCGGCACTGTGCAAGAACTAGGGGTTGGGGCAGGCTCGCTGCCAGCCGCCGGCCTGGCGCTCTCACACACGCACTCACCGATTTTGGCCAGGCTGGCCACCAGGATCCACAGGGCTACCAGGTAGGGGGCCTCCACCTCGTGCCATTGCCAGCGGAAGAGCGCCAATCCTGGGGGAGGCTCACCCGGAGATCCCCGCTCCTGGGTGGGTTCTTCGATCGCTACCGCCCCCGCCAGGGGCAGCCCTAGCAGCGGCAGCGCGGCGCGCATCATACTGCCGCCAGCCTAATCGCCCTCCCGGCACAGCACAGCCGCCGGCCCCGTGTCGCCGTCGCCGCCTACCGGCCGCCCCCGCGTCACAGGCACGTGGGGCGCGCTCCCCCCAATCCCGGCTCTGATACCCCCAAGCCAGGTGCGGACTCCAAGACCCTGGTACTCTGGCCCCTGGCTCCTCCCGTCTAAACCGGTCTCAGTTTGGAAATTCCCCAGTGCAGCCCTCCCCCAACTCCCGCAACCTATTCCTTTCGGTACGCTTCCCCAAACCTGCCCCAAACATCCCCCGGCCCGGATTCCAGCTGGGAGCGACGGCAATCCTCCGGAGTCACCGACGCGTCCCACCCGCGGGAGGTGGCGGCCCGCTACGGGAGGGATAGGAGACGAAATGGGCGCGCCTCCCAGGCGAGTGCCACCAGGTGAGGAGAAGCTCTAGTCTCCGGTACCCAGGCTGCAGCCCCTGCGCTGCCGCGCGCAGCCCTGCGGTGAGCCTGGGACCCCCTTCTGGCCCCAACCCACACCACAGCTGCGCACGCGCACTGGGCGCTCCCAGAAAGCCGTGATGGACAGCGCTGTCCCCAGCGTCCCCTGAAACTCCAAAGGCCCAGACTGGGCCCAGCTCATTCCAGGCTGAGGAAGCTATTCCTCTCATCTCCCAAACGGAGGGGTCACCATTCCTCTTCATTTCCCTCAAACTATAGGGAACTCTTCCACGTTTTCCATAAAACTGAAGGGAACGCATCTTCTTTCCCTGAACTATAGAAAACAGACTATCGACTTCTGTCAAACTAAGAGGGTTCCACCCAACTTTTTGGGAGGAGTGGAACATTAGGCTATCTCGCCCCAAACTGAGGAGAACTGTCTGCACTTCCCATTCAAGTTGAGGGGTACCGATCCCATTTCTTCCCCCAAACTGAGGGAAACATGTTCTACCTCCCTCCTCAATTTCCCCAGCTAAAAGAAAAGGATCCCATCTCTTCCTTCAAACTGAATAGAATCTATTTTCTTTTCTTTTTTATTTTTTAAAGATTTTTATTTTTTAGAGAAAGGGGAAGGGAGGGAGAAACAAAGGGTGAGAAATATCAATGTGTGGTTGTCTCTCCAGAGCCCCCCTACTGGGACCGGGCCTGCAACCCAGGCAAGTGCAAGGGCTGGGAATCAAACCAACCCTTTGGTTTTAGGGTGGCATTCAACCCACTGAGCCAAGGCAATTTCCCTTTTTTATTAACTTTTAGAGGATGATTTCATTTATAAAAAGTTCAAAAACAGACAAAACTAAATATTAATAGTTTAGGAATGCACATATAGGTGATAAGACTATAAACAAAAGTAAGAAAATGATCACTCCCATAGTTACATAGATGTTTGTCATTATTCTTTAAAGTGTACATAAATGTTTCATTTACTCTTCTCTGTGATAGCTCACAATTTTTTAAATGGCAATAAACTGCCTAATCTTGTACGATTTTTATTTACTTGGAAGTTTTGAATTGTTAACTTTTTTAATTGTTTTCAGTTACAGTTCCACTTTTTTCCCTGTTGCTTTCCACTGCTCTGCCCACCCCCCACCCCTGCTCCCAGTCAATCCCCATACTTCTTGCTCCAAATTGAAAAGGATCCATCTCCCTGCTTTCCTCAAATGAGAGGATCCCATCCGCTTCATCCTTCAAACTGAATGACTCAGGACCATCTCGCCCCTAAATTGAGGGAGACAAGGCCGGTCACTATCTGAAGAAATTTCCGCCCCACCTGCCCTAACAATCCCTCAAAGAGAGCGCAGCCTCACCTCCCCATGCGCAGAGAAAGCCTCCCGCTCTCTGCGCGCTCTCAAAGGCCGGGAGCGAGCTCGGGTTTTCCCGCCCGCCTAGCCTGTGAACTAACGGGATCACGATCGCGCCCTCTAAGTGGCTAGCCGCAAGCCCCGCCTCCGGCAGTGGTTGCCCACCCCCTGCGCTTTCCGGGACAACTCTTGGCTCCACCCCCTCCCTCGGCCCCGCCTCCGTCTTGCTCCGCCCCTCTCAGCCGTGTCCGGTTCGTCTCCGCCCAGATCTGGTTGAGTAGTCACGGCGGCGGAGCCGGGACCGGTCCCGAGGTACGCGGCGCGAGCCAGTGGCAGAGCCATGGCTGGCGGGGAAGACCGCGGGGACGGGGAGCCGGTATCAGTGGTGACCGTGCGGGTGCAGTACCTGGAGGACACTGATCCCTTCGCATGCGCCAACTTCCCGGAGCCGCGCCGGGCCCCCACCTGCAGCCTGGACGGGGCGCTGCCCCTGGGTGCACAGATACCGGCGCTGCATCGCCTGCTGGGGGCGCCACTCAAGGTGAGGGAAGCCGGAGAAAGGTTGAGGCTACAGAGGGTTCAGGGTTTGCGCCATGAAAGTCTTTGGGAGGTGCCCCCCAGGGAGAATCTGGACTGGGTACGCTCGGACGGGAAAGTCTTGGGCTGGGGACCCAAAGTCCACATGGCCCTGCTTGCGGCAACGCCTCTCAAGTTTAAAGGAAGCTGAAGAAGGGAGATGGGATCTTGTGGTCTGCACCACCCTGGCTGCCCCTTGAAGTGAGGCCCACCTGGGGAGGCGCGCAGGGTCCACTTGAAGACTGTCTGCCGAGGTAACTGCTCTGGATTGGGTGACGGTAGATATTTCGGTGGTAGAGGACCCAGGAGCGGAGCTGGGGGTGTGTGGACCAGTTTCCACCGCACCTGAAGCAGGGGCGGAACTACGAGGAGGGGCGGGCCCGGGGCGGGCCACTAAAGGTGGCAAAGGTTTTGAGGGGTGTCTAGAGGTTGGATTGAATCCTGCTATGTCGAGTGTTGCCACTGCAGGTTGGGGGTCTGGCTTGGGAGTGCCGGAGGCGAAGAGACTTCATGGAGTGAGGGGAGTCCTCGAGAAGCGGCCCGGCCTTGGACACGCCGGGCGCGGGAGGCTCCACTGGTGGAAAAGCCCTTTGAGTCACCGCCCCCACCATCACTTACTCGCACCGCCGCAGGCGGGCAGCTGGAAGGGAGGAGGCGGGCCAGGCTAATTTTAAACCGCTGGCCTGCCCTAGTTTGCCTGCACCCCGGAACCGACTCCTGCACAGTACCAGGAAAGGCCCTTTTCCAGATGGCGGGCCCTACCTCTCCTCCCGCTCGCTGCGCTCGGCCCCCCGCAGGCAGCCCTTTCCGGCGCGCCGAGTTTCCGGGCAAGGACTCGGGGAAACGCACTACCACTTCCTAGGATTCCCAGTCAGCCAGTCTGCACTGTGTGGTGCGGGAAAGGAGAGGGATTTGGTGAGGGTGCCCTCCCCTGCTTCCAGCCTTAGCTGGGTCACCGGGTTGCGCAAACTTGCCCCCCCCCCCCCACAAGTCCCGGGGTCTCCCTTGGAATGTGCCCCGGGCGCCCGGCCCCCAGCCTACATTCCTCACGCTGTACTGGCCAGCCCCGCCTCCGAGCTCGAGAGGGAGAGGTGGTGAGACTGTTGGCCTGGGGAACGGCGCACGTTCCAGCAAAGCCGGGGATTCAAGGCCACGACTTGAAAGTGGCAGCACATTGCCCACTCCAGTTTTGATGCAACAACCCACCCCGCCCCCTGCCCTGCCCTGTTGAAATCGGTAAACTGAGGTGGGCCAGCCTGAGGCCACCTCCTATTCAGGATGGGTGCTGGAGAGAGAAGGGTGCTGAAGTGAGGACAGGTTCCTGGAACTCCTGGTGCTGAAATAAGCCTGGAGCACTACAGGGAACATAGTATTCCTTTCACCCCACTCCCACTCTCGGGTTGAGACTTAACCTTGACACCCCTCTGTCCAATTAGGGGCAGATTTGAGAGGTCAGCTACAGGAAAGAGACTCAGAACACCCCCCCCCCCCCTTAAGGGCCCATCTCCTTACCCTACCAGGTGCCCTGCCCTCTTCTCTGCTCCCTAGCTGAGGACAACTGAACTCGGAGAATGTGTTAAGTCCCTGCCAACTCGGTCCTTCCTGCTTTCCCCCCTTTCAGGATCTCCCACCTGGTGGACCTAAGGACTGCCATATCCCCCACAGGCAGGATATGGGGGTGGACACACTGGGTTACCACAGTGCTTGGAGCCAGGACTCCCTGGGGCTGGCAGTTCTGCCAGCAATGGTCAGATGCACTGTGATGTGCTCATCCCAAATATAAACTGTGACCACAGCCCCAGAATAGAAGGCTGGAGGAAGAAGGCTGAGAATAGGGTAGGGGCAGAGACATCAGAGAGCTGAGGGGGGGGAGCAGGGCCCCTCCTTGCAGGAAATGTCAACAGCTGGTTCCTCCGCTAGTCCTATAAGTGGGTGCCCCAGGGGCACAGACATGACTCAGGCCTGCCTTGAGAGCCCCTGTGCGGGGCTGAAGAGCAGGAATAAGAGGAAGGGGTTTGTACTCCCGACTTCATCCTCTGTACAGTTGTCCAGGAGAACAGGATACAGCCATCTCTGCCCTCCCACACTGGGCACTGACCCCATCATCCCTGCAGACCCTGCCTCCTCCCTGGGGGTGTACAGATGCCCAGCCTTCTTTCTCTCTGGGGCTCCACCCCACACAGCCCATTGGGCTAGGCCTGCCTCTTGAGTTCCCCTGGGGTTTCATTTATAAAGGGCTTGGAACTTTCAGATCTGAGGGGACCTTGCTCATTTCCTCCCAGTCTAGGAGGAAGCTCCTGGCCACAGCCTCTGACTCATCTCCTGGCCCTGGGTGGGGGGTGAGGCAGGGTTCTGGCAGTGCCTTGGGCCAAGCCTGATGTCCCCAGGGAAACTCAGGAATATCTATCTTCCCTCTGTTGCCAGAACCTCACTCAGTTCAGGGACCTGCTCCTGTTCCAGGGGAGAACCTGGCTCTCGGCCCTGTGGCTCTTCTCCTTACCTAGAGCCTGCCTGTCCCACACTCCCTGCTACAATTTGCCCTTCTGGGTGGTATCTCAAGCCCCTCCCTTACACTCAAAGGCCCTGCCACCTCTGGGATAGCACTGACTTCTCCCTGGGCTCTGGGCAGAAGCACCTGGGTGCTGCTCTCACTCTCAGGGAAAGGCCAGAGGAGCCCCTACCCCTAGCAACAGAGATAGCCCTAGAAATCTGTCCATCACCAGCAACTTTGTTTCCTCCGCTGTGGCTAAAGATTACAGTAGGACAGGTGTTGGACTGTCCTGGAATGTTTCCTGACCTTGCCCCGTCCTTGCTCCAGCCTCAGTTTACCCTTCAGAAACAGTTGTGGCAAGGGGGCTTAAGTATGAACCTGGCCTGTTGGGACAACTGGAAGGGTCCCAGAGGATTCTTAAGGGTAAGGGTGCTCTGGCGTGTCCGATTAGCTGGTCACTCTGGACTAGGGAGCTGGGGCTGCAGCCTGGTGAGGGATCCCAGGACCTAGGTCCTGGCAGAGGCAGGCACTATTATATTACCCCAGCATGTATGGTGTGTGTGTGTTCGTTAGCCTCCCTTGCTGGAACTGGGAGGACCAGTTTGGGGTATTTGCAGAGTCCAGAAAGCTGAGGGGCCACGTTCAGCTCTTGGCAACCTTATAGGCTCCAGCCTTCACCCCATCTCCCCTGCAAGGTTCCCTGGAGCAATTCCAGAGAACATCCACTTAAGATCTAGGTCAGTTAGCCCTGGCCCCATTCCTAGTTGTGCGGCCTGGTACAAATTCTGTACCTTGGTCTCCTCACCCATAAAAGAGTTATCAGGATCAAAGGAACTAGGCAGCCCAGTGCGTGACACAAGAGGAGGCATGACAAAAATAGGTGTCCCTCCTCAAGGCCTATCTATGTCATCTCATCCAGGAAGTCAAGGTCTAGTTGGAGACCCAAGGTAACAGAAAAGGAGGGGCATCAGAGCACAGGGTCTCGTATTTACAGAAGAGAAGAAAAAGGCAGTTAGCAAATTATTTCCTAAAACAAGAGTCCTTATGCATATCATTGTGTCCTCTCCACCATCTTCCTTGTACCCTGCCCCTGGCCTGTTCATGCTCGCCCAATTACACTGCTATGACAAATATGGGGGAGTAGACACCAGGGCCCCCAAAGCTTAGCCCTGTATATCGAATCATATGTAATGAGTTGGTTGGGGCTGCCGGAAAAACCTGAACCCAGAGAATCAAAAGAAAAGCGTTCTGGAGGCTGAAGTGAGGGGCTGAGCCTGGGAAGGATGGAGGAGGGACACCACCCCAAGAGGGACAGTAAGGAAGTGTGGACGACAAGAGCCAGGAGGGAGTCAAGGATGTAGACCCACACTGACCCTGAGCACCGTCAGCAGGGACCAGGGTTTGGGCTTACTCAAGCCTGGCGCAGCCCCAGGGTGTGAGAAACAAGGCCCAGAGGTTTGGCTCTCAGAAGGTTGACCCCAGGAAGGGGCCAGGGCTGTGAGGGACAAGCACCACTCAGCTGGCAGGAAGTCTCTGCTCTCTGCTGCTTGCCTGGACAAATCTCTACCCAAGACAAATGGCTGGAGGAGGGGGACATTGTCCTGCAGGCTCTGGGCTGCCTATTACCCCTGGACCTCCTCTCCAGAAATGGGGCCCTGGCAGGATCGAACAGGTGACATGGTTAGGGAAGTTGCTGCCATGGTGAGGGTTTAAACCTGCTCATCTGAGGAAGCTGTGGGTGATGAGCACTTAAGTCTTCAGGACCCCTCCCCACATGGGGGCAGGCACACATCTGTCCTGGGCATCCCGCACACTTGGGATTAGAGCATGCAAGTATGCATGCAGGAGGGGAAGAGAGCATGCTGGGCCCAAGTTTTCTGTGGGTGTGCTTCTTGGGCCTGTGCCTGGCCAGTGAGCATATGTATACCTGATGATATATACCTGGGTATGTAAGCACTTACTGGGTATAATCCAATCACCCCTCCAGTGTTTATCTTTACATCACTCCACTGCTCCCCTTGCTTAGCACCCTTGGCATTGTGCTTCTGCATTTATTTGTGGCCTTTCTCTGAGTCAAGCCTGCCTGCTTGCCCAACCCGACTGGAAAGCAGGGAAGGCAGAGGCAGTGTCTTATTCCCTGCTATGTCCTCAGCACCTAAAACCAGCCCAGTTCGAGAATGTTTGAATTAATGAGCTGTTCTAGATGTATGTGATTTGGGGGATCCCTGAGGGAGGTTGTGGCTCTGGGGGAGATATGTTTTGTTAGGGTCCCAGAAGGAGTTGCAGCTGCTCCTGGGTGGGGGTGGGGGTGGGGGTGGGGAGGGTAGCCTGCTGAGTCATCCCATGGGAAGAGGGATCAGGAGGAATGTGGGGCTGCCCTAGACTGAGCTAGCCCTGGATAAAATACCCCAGCCCTTGTCCCCCAACTCAGGTCTGCTCCCAAAAGGCTCTGGAGAAGATGACTCTGCTCCTAGGGACGGGAGAGAGGCCAGGCTAGTCCAAGGGGAGGGCAGGCAGCCAGACAGGAAGTGGGACACAAAACAGGCTGGAGTATTTGTCCTGTGTCCCATGTCCCAGGCAGTGGGGGGAGGTGGTTATCCAAGGGCCTCATAGGAAGGGCCTGAACTGCCAGGAAGGAGCTGGGTCAGCCTCTCAGGCATAACAGGGGTGCTAAGCAGAAGCAGGGCTGGGGGCAGGAACGGACTTCCTTTCCCCCCAGGGAACAAGACAGGGCTGACAGAACAACAGGACAGATGTGGGTTTGACTTTCCCAGTAAGATGAAGGCCAGAGGCACCCAGACTCTGCAGACTCTGCTCTCCCTGGGTCATGGCACCTCCAGGAGTGCAAGCCACTCAAGTCAAGGGGACTTTGCTATGGAGGAGGTGTGCAGGAGTGGCACAGTGCTGCCATTAGTCTCTCCACGGTCACCTTACTGGGCCCTTCTACAGGCACTTCTCAAGGGGCCAAGTGTCCTGCCCAGTGGTGGAGGGGGGCCAGGCTCAGTGGGGAGAAAGACATGAAAAGCAGATACATGGATGGAGCATGCGCTTTCTTGTTACAATACAGGTTGCAGGAACTCACTGTAGACTGAGTCAGACCCTAAAATCCGGTTTGCCGTAGGCCACATGGAGGCCTCTGAGGTCCAGCTAGGATCATGATCACTGTGGGCAAGGCGAAGACCCTCAGGCCTGGAGGGACTGGGAGCCTGAGGGTTAGCCTCTGCTCCTCTCTGTCTTATCTCAGGGAGAGACATACACATCCCTCCCAGCTGGGTTTGCACCTCCCAGCATTTTTTTCCCAAATTCTAAGAGAAAGTGTATTTAGAAAGTTACAGAGGTAGTATAAATGAGCCAGCTGGGCTGCGTAGGCTCAGGAGACAAGTTACAGAAGCAAAAGAAGGGCCCTTGGAGCTTAGGAGAGAGAATGGCAAAGGTAACCAAAGGTAACGGGAGAGGCCGGTGCTCCCTCCTGAGAGGGAGAACTCACCGCCTCCCGGCATTCTTAACCCCCCCCCCTCCCCTGGGGCTTGAATGCTTTGTGGCTGCAGCTTATCTCCCCACATGGCCGTGAACTTCCTCGAAGGCAGGAACTTCCTCCCATCTTCTCTCCGTTCTCCTTCCTCATTCATGTTCTTTAACTCAGCACATGCTTAGTGAGCACTTACTGTGTGTCAAGTGCTGTGAGAGGCTCCTGAACTCAGAGAACATGTGGTTATAGGGGAAGGAGACCAGTGTCTAGGATATTATCCTGCTCTGGGGAAGGCCTCAGAGTGGGGTGCACACGGAGTGGAGTGGGTTGCATAGCATTGGCTAGAGGAGTTCAGGAAGTCTTTTTGAAAAAGCCTTACCTAATCTGAAACCTAAAGAATGAGTAGGTGTTAGCCAAGAAGACATAGTACATACAAAGGGCAAGGAAGTCTGGCACCCAAGACAGATGGCGCGTAAGCACTGTTGAAGCAACGCGTGGCTGCAGTGCAGATCCCGTGCGGGGACTCTGCCAGCACCCTGAAGAGGAGGTAGGAGGTCATGGGGGTCTCCATACACACCCCAGCCACCTTTTTCCCACCCCTGACAGCTGTTCTCTTTGCCCCCAGCTAGAGGACTGTGCCCTGCAAGTGTCTCCCTCTGGATACTACCTGGACCCTGAGCTGTCCCTGGAAGAGCAGCGAGAGATGCTGGAGGGATTCTATGAAGAGATCAGGTCAGAGCTGATGAAGCTGGGAAGACTAGGCTGGCTCCAGCCTTGCTCCCACCAGGGGCTGGCTCAGGTGTCCGCAACCGAGACACCTGATCTCTAGCCTGGGCTCTGGGTCACATCCAGCTGCCCCAGGAAACTGTGCCAGGGGAATCCCAAGGTCTGGCCAGTATTACTTGCTGCCCAGGATGGGAGTGGGGGCCGGTCCCACATACCTAAGATACCTGTGTTTGCATAAACACTTCTGTCTGGCCAACCCTTGGGCTTGGGGGAACATTTGGGGAGGTCTTTGGCAGCCCTGGTGTGGGGGAAGGGACCCCAAGGAATGGGCTGGGCTGGCAGTTGCTGACTAGGCTGCTTTGATTCCAGCAAAGGACGGAAGCCTACACTGATCCTTCGGACCCAGCTCTCAGTGAGGGTCAATGCCATCTTAGGTGAGTGTGTGAGAGCATCGATTTCTAGCATCCACCCCCGCCCAGCCCAGCTGGCTCAGTTTCTTTCAGGCCTGTGCTGGACGGTGAACAGGAGAGATCAGGGACAGGATATATGGCCCCTCCCCTTCCTATCCTGACCTCTCCTTCCAGGGCCAGGGCTGATGCCACAGCTCAACTGTGGTGGTGGCTGCCCAGAGTCAGGGAGTAAGTAGAGGAAGAGATAGGGGGTTCAAGAGTACTAGAATATTCTTTGCTGGGGGGTTGTGGTTGTGTCCCAATAGAAGAGGGTGTCTGTGTCCCCTCAGGGTTACTATGCCCACCTACCCTTTGCAGAAAAATTGTACGGCTCCAGTGGCCCTGAGCTCCGCCGCTCCCTCTTCTCACTAAAGCAGATCTTCCAGGTGAGGCCCAAAGGTGGGCGGGGTTGGGCATCCAGCCTGAGCCCCCATAAACTCCCCATGGCACCCCCAGGAGGACAAGGACCTGGTGCCCGAATTCGTGCACTCAGAGGGACTGAGCTGCCTGACCCGTGTGGGTGCTGCTGCTGACCACAATTACCAGAGCTACATCCTCCGAGGTCAGCCCCACCTGCCCTGCCCCCATGACCCTTGCCTTCAGTGATCCCTTACTGACCTCTTCCTGTGTCTGTGTCCCCAGCAATAGGCCAGCTGATGCTTTTTGTGGATGGCATGCTGGGGGTGGTGGCCCACAATGAGACCGTGCAATGGCTGTACACACTCTGTGCCAGCCAGGTGAGTGGGCCTCTCCACCCAGTCACGAGCCCTCTTCCCACCGCCTCTGCCTGGGCCTACAGCCAGGGTCTTTTCGCCAAGACTCTCCTCTCTGGGGCCAGCCCCAGGAGCCCCTCCCCCACCACACCAGGAGCTGGCACAGGTCTGGCCCAAGTCCCACTCATACGTGCTGACCCCTCCCCCTAGTCCCGCTTGGTGGTGAAGACCGCTCTGAAACTACTGCTGGTGTTTGTGGAGTATGCTGAGAGCAATGCGCCGCTGTTCATCCATGCCGTCAACTCTGTGGCCAGCACCACCGGTCAGAGACTGTCCCTCCTTCCCCTGCCACTCAGAGGCCTCTGTCCTACCTTTCTCCCCATGACTACTCCCCCTTCTGTGTGGCAGGTGCTCTTCCATGGGCCAACCTGGTGTCCATCCTAGAGGAGAAAAACGGTGCAGACCCTGAGTTGCTGGTGTACACAGTCACCCTCATCAACAAGGTGTGTTGAACAAAACATGTGGCAACCAGACACCAGTTCTGAGCTCCTCAGCCTCCTGACTCCAGGCCCCCATCAGCCTCAGTCTTGTCCTCTTGTCCCCACCCTCTAGACACTGGCAGCCCTCCCCGATCAGGACTCCTTCTACGATGTGACAGATGCACTGGAGCAGCAGGGCATGGAGTCACTGGTCCAGTACCACTTGGGCAATGCGGGTACTGACATCGACCTGCGAACTCAACTTGTGCTCTACGAGGTGGGCAAGACTACCAGGGCCCAAATGAGAGCAAGAGGAGGGGAGGGAGGGGGCGTAGTTCCCCAGCGCCTCACCCTACCTCAGCTGCTCATATCTGGGCCCACGTCTGCTAGAGTGCCCTGCGTTTGGAGGATGGAGACATCGAGGAAGCCGTAGGTGGACGGCGGGAGCGGAGAAAGCCCTCTTCCGAGGAAGGCAAGAGGAGCCGCCGCTCTCTAGAAGTTGGGGGCTGCTCTGTGCGTACCACAGAGCCTGGGTAAGAGCCGGCCTCAGTGGTTGGGGAGATGGGATGGATGGGCCAGGAGTAGCCCTGTCTCCTGACACACCCCACCTCCAGACCCACAGGCCCCTCCTTCTCCACCAGCAGCCCTGCCACACCTATAAGCCCTGCCTCCAGCCCCGCAGGCCCCACCCTGCCGACAGGCCCTGCACCCAGCCGGGTGGGCTCTGCCTCTGGCCTTTGTACCTCGGTGAACCTCTTTCCTACCCTCTCCGTGGTGCCCTCAGCGGACAGCTCCTGTGAGAGGAGCATCTACAAGTAAGTAGGGAAATAGAGGCTGCCCCACCTGAAATCCTCTCCCGACCTGTCCCTCCTGCTCTGCTCCCTTCCATGGACCTTCTGCCTCCTCTTCCCAAACGCGTGCTTTCTCTCTCTCTTTCCAGACTTCACCAAACTGCTCCTGTTTGGTAAGTGACTGCTGGGGGGTGGGGGAGGTTCGGCTCTAACTGGACCTCCTCCTCCTGAGGCTTCTCTTCATTTCTCTCTAGCTTTCCACCCGCCTTGGCCAATGTCATCTGTCTCCCTATCCCCTACTGTCTTTCCGTCACTGTCTCTGACTCCTGTTCTGCTCTCTCTGTCTCTTACTGTACCCTATTGGGCTTCATGTCAGTCTCTCTCCTCCATTTATAGTTTCCTCTTGTCATGCCTTCTCCAACCCTCTCCGCTTCCCACTGTGGCCGGGAAGGGATCCCTGGTAGCACTGCCCAGCTCTGTGTGGGTGTGAGCAGCTGGGCTTTGGGGTGAAGCAGACACCACAATTACTATCTCTTCTCTCATCCCCCTGCCCAGGGCCCCTGAGAGCCCACCTGCCCCTCAGCCCCCTGCTGGGCAGGCCAGGCTGGAGTAAGTACGGAAGCTAGCCTGCCAGGCCTGCCATGTGCTCATGGCTTCAGCATTGCTTTCCGCAGCAGGGGTTCCACCTGCCTGATGAAACCAGAGTTGGGGGAGTCTCAGGCCCCTTCCCTCCCATACTTATTCCTCCTCAGTTACCTAAAGAGTAAACCCTGGGATTAGTTCTCTGGTGTCGTAGTGGTCCCCGTGCTTCAATAGTGACAACTTAGCAGCTTTGACCGGAGAGAAGGACGTGGACTCTCAACCTGGAACCTATTCTCCCAGGCCCTCAGGCCAGGAATAGAGCAGGGAGGGACCTAGGGTGCTGTGTGTTGTGGAGGTGGAGGAGCAGCCTAGGGCCTTAGGAGCAAGACTGAGGCCCAACAGAAGCTGCAGGGGCCAAAAAAGAGACTTTGGATCACATTCATCATTTCAACATAAACTGAGTGCAGGTCATCTGCCAGGCCCCGTTCTGGGCATAGGTCAGAGCTCTCAGAAATTGCAGAGCTGCCAAGGGAGGAATGGTCTGGTGTGCCATTGGGACAGCTGTCCCCTTCGTTTGCTGCAGGGGTTCTTGTCTAGAATCAGAACAATTACATGAACAGCAGAGTTGCTAGTTGGACATTAAGTAGAACTTCTTTCTCTCAGTATGCTGACCTGGGAATGCTGGGCTAGAAATGACCCTCCCCGGATGGGGAGGGCTGAACAGGGGCTGGCCTTGGGTGTTCGGGTCCTGGGTCTGCTCAGCACGCATGGTCTGTTTGTGTGTGTCTGTGTGTGCCTGCAATTGGAGGCAACGCCCAGGGGTTTAGCATGCGTACCACCCTGGGCTGGGGTGTCAGACAAGCTCACTGACAAGTGCCTCCCCCCAGAGCCCGGTTCCTGGAGAATGTGGCAGCGGCCGAAACAGAGAAGCAGGCTGCACTGGCCCAGGGCCGGGCAGAGGCACTGGCTGGGGCAGTGCTTGATGAGGCTGATGGGCACCCAGGTGAGTAGGTGTGTGGGCAGACTCGACTCATGTCTCCCTGTTGCTCCACAGAGGGCATGACACTGACAGCTGCTTCTCTGTTTTTAGACACCCGGGAAATCTGGGGTTCCTCTGAACCAGTCCCTACACCCAGAACACCCCAGAGCCCTGCCCCCCGAGTCCTGCTCCGGGCCCAACAGAGTCTTGAGCCAGAGCCTAAGGAGCCACTGGCCCCACCAAGTCCCAAGGCTGAACCCACCCAGGAGCTCTCTACTCGTGTCCCCAAGCTCTGCATTGGGGACCTGGACTTCTCAGATCTGAGGGAGGACGAAGACCAGGACATGCTGAACATGGAGTCTATAGACACCGGGAAAGGGGTCCCACCCCCACCACCCCCACTGCCCTTGTTCTCAGAAGGCCCCCCACCTCCTCCACCCCCACCTCCCCCACCCATCAAAGGCCCCTTCCCACCACCTCCACCCCCAGATGCCCCTCTGCCCCCATCATTGCCTGACAGCCTGGCCCTCCCCACCAAGAGGAAGACAGTAAAACTCTTCTGGCGGGAACTAAAGCTGGCTGGGGGCCGTGGAGGCTCTGGGAGCTGCTTCGGGCCCTGCTCCACCCTGTGGGCCTCCCTGGAGCCTGTCTCCGTGGACACAGCCCGGCTGGAGCACCTGTTCGAGTCCCGTGCCAAGGATGTGCTGCCTTCCAAGGTAAACGCACCCTCATCTGCAAGGTAACCCCCATGGAGAGGGGAGGGAATCAGAGCTTACAAGAGTCCTAACTGCTGGGGCGACCCCTCATTTCCCACATGGGGAAACTGAGGCAAAGTAAGGCGTGGAGATTTGTCTGAGGTCTCTCAGCAAGGGATCAGCAGAGTCCTAACCAGCATCTAAGCTCATTCCAAGTCCTTAAACACCCCAGGTCCCTAGTTGTGGGGTGACCCCACCATTTGGCCATTTAGATGCAGGCCTTGGAGTGCCCTCTTAGCTTGTTGCCCCAGCTAGTCCCTTTCCCAATCTCACACTGCCCTTCCCCCAACCTCAAAGAAAGGTGGCGAGGGCCGCCGGACAATGACCACAGTGCTGGACCCCAAGCGCAGCAACGCCATCAACATTGGCCTAACCACTCTGCCACCCGTGCACGTCATCAAGGCTGCCCTGCTCAACTTTGATGAGTTTGCTGTCAGCAAGGATGGCATTGAGGTAGGGATACCCAGCTGGGGGTGTCGAAGGGAGATGGAAGGTCTAGCCCTCTCCTTTGGTCAGTGGGTCTTTCCTGTCCCTCCAGTGGTGGGCATGGGCTCGACAGCAGTCCTCAGACCCTGCGGCTCCCCCAGAAGGTCTAGGGGAGGAGTCAAGACCAAGGCTTGAGGCCTCAGGCCAGCACTGAGTGGCCTATGTGGGGTGGTGGTGTGTCCTCAGAAACTACTGACCATGATGCCCACAGAGGAGGAGCGGCAGAAGATCGAGGAGGCCCAGCTGGCCAATCCTGATGTACCTCTGGGCCCAGCTGAGACTTTCCTGATGACTCTTGCCTCCATTGGGGGCCTGGCTGCCCGCCTCCAACTCTGGGCCTTCAAGCTGGACTATGACAGCATGGAACGGGTACCTGGGTCGTGGGATGGGACAGGCAGTGGTGAGTATGATAACCATGTAGTCTAAGAGTCCCTGGCTTCCCACACCAGGAAATCGCAGAGCCACTGTATGACCTGAAAGTGGGCATGGGACAGCTGGTACAAAATGCCACCTTCCGCTGCATCCTAGCTACCCTGCTGGCTGTGGGCAACTTCCTCAATGGCTCCCAGGTGAGTGATAGCACATGGGGGTTGGGGGACAGGCTCTGGAGCCACCCAGGCCCAGGCTCAAACAAGGTTCTTTCAGAGCAGTGGCTTTGAGCTGAGCTACCTGGAGAAGGTGTCAGAGGTGAAGGACACAGTGCGCAGGCAGTCACTGCTGTACCATCTCTGCTCCTTGGTGCTCCAGACACGGCCCGATTCCTCCGACCTCTACTCGGAAATCCCCGCCCTGACCCGCTGTGCCAAGGTTAGCACCAGGCAGAGGCTTGAACAAGACTGGCCACAGCGTGCGGGAATGCTGCTGCTTGGGGCTGGCTTCTCCCCTTCCCCCATTTCAGCTGCTGTGCCAGGGCTTGCTCAGCTGCAGGTGTTTGTAGGGCTGTGTCCTCTGTCAGAAATGCTTTCCTCTATTGGCCTGGCTACACCCACTCAGTCTTTGGGTCTCAGTTTAGTTGCCATTTCCCCCCGAAATCTCTATTCCGCACTGAATCAGATGGACTCGTCTGTCTCTGGCAGTAGACCGCGAACCTTTGGAGGGCAGGGGCTGGATCTGTGTGTTCCTATGGCCCAGGCTGACCAGTCTGGCAGATGCAGCCTCGGGCAGTGCCTTCTTGTCGAAGGACAGCCTCTGTACTCCCCTGCTTTCCTAGGTGGACTTTGAGCAGCTGACTGAGAACCTGGGCCAGCTGGAGCACCGAAGCCGGGCAGCTGAGGAGAGTCTGCGGAGCTTGGCCAAGCATGAGCTAGCCCCAGCCCTGCGTGCCCGCCTCACCCACTTCCTGGCCCACTGTGCCCGACGTGTTGCTATGCTGCGAGTAGTACACCGCCGTGTCTGCAACAGGTGACATCGTCAGCCCAAGAGGCAGGACTGCCACCGCTGTCCGTTATACCCAAGCAGGGCTCACCATCCCTTCCTATCCTGTCACAGGTTCCACGCCTTCCTGCTGTACCTGGGGTACACTGCACAGGCAGCCCGTGAAGTGCGCATCATGCAGTTCTGCCACACGCTGCGGGAGTTTGCCCTGGAGTACCGGACTTGCCGAGAACGAGTGCTGCAGCAGCAGCAGAAGCGCGCCACCTACCGTGAGCGCAACAAGACCCGGGGACGCATGATCACTGAGGTGGGAGCCCCTTCCACGCTTTGACTGCCGTCCCGTGGTTTCCCTCACTGACCCCAGCTCATTCTTCTCCTTTCTCCAGACAGAGAAGTTCTCAGGTGTGGCTGGAGAAGTCCCCAACAACCCATCTGTCCCAGTCGCTGTGGGTAGTGGGCCAGGCCGGGGTGATGCAGACAGTCACGCCAGCATGAAAAGTCTGCTGACCCTCAAGCCTGAGGACACCACACACAGCCGCCGTAGCAGAGGTGGGACCTGTGGCCACTAGAGGGAAAGGGTTTTGCTTTGGGGCCACCTTGGCCTGACCTCCCTGTCTGGCCTCCCTCAGGCCTGGTCCCAAGCAGCTCCCCAGTCATGCCCACAGCAGTGGGGTCCTCCACTGCACCGCCAGAAGAACCCCCAGGCTCCAGTTTACCCAGTGACACTTCAGATGAGATCATGGACCTGCTGGTGCAGTCAGTGACCAAGAGCAGCCCTCGTGCCTTAGCTGCTAGGGAACGCAAGCGTTCCCGTGGCAACCGCAAATCTTGTGAGTACTCCCCACACTCCCATGCCCACTTTATCCCCATCAACCCCCTCCAACCCTGCTCTGTCCCTGCAGTGAGACGGACATTGAAGAGCGGGCTTGGAGAAGACCTGGTGCAGGCACTGGGACTGAGCAAGGGACCTGGCTTGGAGGTGTGAAGGCGCTGCCTCCAGGATATCTGTGTGGGCCACAGCCTGCATGCAAAAGACTATAGAGTGAGGAGGGCCCAGAGCAGAATTCTGGGCATCTCCTCAACCCTGGGTCACTCTGTGCCTATGGCCAATACCCTGAACAGTATTAGCTGTGTGTGTGTGTGTGTGTGTGTGTGTGTGTGTATATATGTGCGCGCGCGCATGCGCGCATGGGAGCTTCCCGAACATGTGGAGTATAATAAAGTTTTCTTAGCCAATCCAAAAGCCTTTATCTTCTTTCAGGGGACAGACCACGTTGATTCTATAGCAAAAGAGAAATACCGAAAGCATAAGCTCTTCTTGCCTCATCATCACCCACACAGCCATTAGTCACATTCTGAGCATTTTATTCAACAATCCTATGCCTTAGACTGCTTTAGACTGCTTCTGGCCCCTGGACTAGGCCCTCATTATTCCTGGCATGGGGCCATGCAGCCTGATAGAGCCACCTAGAGCCCAGTAGCCTGTGATCACAATGTTATAATCATTCAATGGCTATAATCGTTTCATCTGCCGCCGTTCCTGTCGGCGCTGCCTTTTCTCATTGTGCTCTGGAGCGGGGGCACCACTATCTGCCGTGAACCAAGGGCCCAGCACATTCACCCACAGGAGGTAAAGGGCCCGGCCTGGAGCCTAGGAGAGAAAAGGTAACTTGAAGCCAGGGTCAGGAAATGAAGGAAGAGAAGGGTTAGGTGCCCCAGCCCCTCCTTGGGAGCCCAACAAGCCACGTACCAGAAGCCAGAAGGACCAGATGTAGAGGGAAAAGCAGCTGAGCACCTGCACAATGGCTGTCAACAGGATCACATCCTTAAGGTGCCTGCAGACAGAAGGGAGACTTCAAGGGCCAAAAATAGTAGATGGGCTCCCATTCAGCTCCCACCCTCTCTAAGTTGCAGGCAGCTGTGGGTCTCGGGCTCTCTGGGCCCCAGCACCACAGCCCTGGGGCCGCTCACCTGGGCTGGCGGCGGGGGACACTCACTCTGCCATGCCCTGCTCCATGTTGAGGTCCATGCCACCATCCATCAGGGCCCCATCCTCAGAAAAGGCCGCCCGTGCCATTGAGCTCATAGAGTGGTAGCTGGCCCCATATACTGCCAGACTAAAGCCCAGGGCCATCTACAGAACAAGAATGGGGGTATCAAAGGCCAGCCACTGACCCTACATGCTCACCCACTTCCCAGAATGGGGAACACTTACCCAGGCCCAAAATGAGGCAGATGAGTAGAAGAAGACCAAGGTCACGAGGCAGTAAATGGCCTGCAAGTAGACATAGGATCAGGCTGGGATCCAAAGCTACCCTTAATCATGGGTCTCCCTTGACTCTGACCAAGAGACCAGGCTGTGGAAGGAGACAGGTTGTTTCTTATAGGGATGGGGAAGCAGGGGTCTACTCCCCAAGTCCTGAGTACACAGACTGCTCTCTGACACATCAGCCTAGGAAAGAAGCTTCCGTACTTGGGGTCGTAAGGGCTCTCGAGTCCATCCTCATTTTGTTGTTTTGTTTTGACTACTCAATATTTTCTCTGTACAGGGTCTATTCTTTTTCTTTTTTAAATTAGACTTTTCTTCTGGAGCCTTGACTCACATACACCACCACCACGGTGGCCCCGCCAGAATAGCGGATAGCGGGACCTTGGGTAGGCACAGCAACAAGGAGGCAGGCACTTACATTGGCCCCCAGTATGATTCGCAGGTAGAACTTCAGGGTCTCTCTGTTCTCTTCAAATATCTGCTTCTTCCCTCTGGTCCCCACTTTGCCCTTGGGCTGCAGAAGGATAATGAGATGCTTGTCAGAGCCCTCCTCAGCAGGGTCCTCCTCATCCTCCCCACCAGCCTGGTTAGCTACAGAGTTCCAGTTGCACCTCAGCCAGTGCTGAAACCTAGCACAATCCTTGGGATGCCCACCCCTCCTCCAGTCAATCCTGGTTAAGGCTGAAAGCATCTTTCCAACAGCCCTAGCGATGATCGCCTCCTGCACACCCTCGAATCCAACACTAAGCTGATATCGCCGGGTTTCCCTGGTAAGGTCCAGCTTTGGGCTGACGATCGAGGGGAACTCTTGAGTAGCGTTGAATAGTGTCCCTCTATGGCCTCCGCTGGAGTAGACCAGATCTCGGCTGACGCCCACACCCTTCAGGCCCCTCAGATCTTTGGCCAACTCTGGTACTCTGTTATACCGACGCCCACCCCTACTCCAGCACCAGTTCTGGTTCGGTCCTGCGCCCCAACTTCCCACCCCCTTCGCCCTAGTACAATCAGGTCACTGAATGGCGCCTCCCTCTGGCCAACCCACTTCTCTTGATATCCTTCCTCTGTTTTCAGTCTCTCGGCCCTGGAAGCGCTTTGCCGATGCGGACACCGCCCTACCCGCCCTCCTTACCGCCATGGTGCGACGCAAATACCCGGCGGAGGAAACAAGGGAGAGCGAACGAAACCGCAGTCACTAGGTACCACATCGGCAGCACAGGCACTTCCGGGGCAGACCCAAATCGTCACAACTGGGACGGAAATGAGTGGTCCACTTCCTTCCATAGTCCCGCCCCCAGAGTCGGCGAGACTACACTTCCCAGATGCCTTGCGCGGGGGCGGAGGCGGCAGGGATGCTATGGCGGAGTCGCTGCCCCTGGAGGTGAGAGGAGGCCTCCCTCAGGCCTAGCTCGGGACAGGCCCCGCCCTCAGGGTCCCGGGCTGTGGGGAGGGGCTGTCAGACCGCTCGCCGGGTCCCGCCTGCCAGGCGGAAACGACCCGTCCCGGAGACCATAGGACCTGCAAGCTATGGGTAACGGCTCCACCTTTGGGCCACTCCGTCCCCTTAGTTGAGGGGCATCCTTTTCTTCCCCATCGGGCCCAGGAGATGGCTGTTCTGTCACCTCAGAGAAGATAGGGCCTCTGCCTACCCACCTTCTCTTGAGACGGCCCCCCCTCCCCCTCAGTTCTAGAAGATGTCTGCTCCATCCCATCGTCCCCGAAGGGTAACCGATCTTATCCCCATTGGCCCCTTGGGATGATCGTTCCATTCCCTCCACCCCGAGAGATGGCTGTCTCCTACCTCTGGCGGTGGGAGACAAACTGCCCCTCCCATCAACTCCGGGTATGGTCGCAGAGTTCTGTCACCGAGGACAGACCTGCTCCCCATTCCCTCCGCCCCCCCAGTGATGGCCGTCCTATCTCCTTGGCCTCTAGGGATGTTTGCTCCTCCTCCTTAGCCTGGAGCAAGACCTCTGCTGCCACTGTTCAGAGAGGGTAACAGGTTTTGTCCCCACTGGACTCTTGGGATGGCCTCTCCATACTTTGTTCTCTGAGAGTTGGCTGCCCCTTCCTGCTGCCCACAGGGGACAGGGCATCCTTTCCCCATCAACCCTAGAAAGGCTCTCCTTCCCCTTAGGAAAAATAGGACTGCTCCCACCCGGTTGAACCCCCTGCCATGACATCCTTTCCCCCCTTGGCCCCAGAGGTTATCTACTTCATCCTCAAAGAGCCCAGGAAGGACCAGTCATATCTCTAGTAATCCCTTGGGATGGGATTCATGAGATGGCCACTCCATCTTTATCACTGTCTCCTCTGGTCCCTCTAGAAAGGCTATTCCCTTCTCAGCTCAAAGAATCCCCTGAGTGAGGATGGGTTTTCTGCCCTCCACCTTTGATCCTTGGGTTGGCTGTTAAGCCTCAGCATATAGGATGGGCACTACCTTATCTCGGCTTAGACAGGCTTCCCTGCTTCCCCCTGGGGTTGGGGACTTGGTCATTCCCAGTCCTCATCAGTGTTCTCTTCCCCATGTCTAGCCTTCCTTGCCCAGAAGGCTATTCTTCTCGGTCATTCCCTCAATAATTGATCTGCTTTATCTCCCCACCCTGAGCAAACCTTTGGTGAAAATAGAGGTAGAGGACTAGCCACCCTTAATTCAATCCAGTAAGTATTGGCTGAGCACCCTCTGTGTGCTAGGGATGAGAGGAGATCAGAATGGGCTGATGAGATGAAGCTTAAGGAAGAGCATTCCAGGAAAGATGCCCACATGGGCAAAGGATATAGACATGCTGTGTTTGTAGGACAGAGGAGAGACTGGACTGGGGAAGCTCTGGGATCAGGGGTTCAGAGGGCATGGAGGCCTAGCAGTGCTGACCCAAGAGTGGAGATTTTGCCCATAGGGTACTGGGATGCTCTGAAGGTTTTCATCAGGGGTGTGCTGAGACTGAAAGGGTGTTTTAGGAGTGCCAACCTCGCTGCAGTGTGCAGGATGATCAGCAAGCGTGAGCCTGGAGGCAGGAAGGTCAGCTGGAAAAGAGTGAAAGGAATCGAGGTTTGAATGATGAAAATCTGGGCTATGAAGTAAAGTTACAAAAGTAGAAGTATTAGTAACAGCAATCCAACAACCATTTATGGACCACCTACTAGGTGTCAAGCATTTCATATCAAGTTTATATATATAAATATAAGTATAGACATATAATTATATATAACTTTTTTTTGTTAAATCAGGACTCGAACCAGTGACCTTTCAGTTCTCAGCCTGGCACTCAATCCACTGAGCCACACCAGCCACGGTGGATTATATATAATTTAATCCCCATAAGACTATGACCTAGCTTTTCTAATACCCCCATTTTATAGGTGTGGAAACTGAGGCTCAGAGAGGTCAAGTACCTTGCTTGAGGTCACACAGGTTACACAGCTAGAAAGTAGTGGAGCTGGGATTTGAATGAGGTTAAGTTGGCCTGGCCTAAAGCCTGTTTTACACGTGTGTCTGAGGGCAAGGGGCAGACAAGCTGACGAGTACAAAGTATTATCAGAATCTTCAGACGAGAGGCACTGCTGGCCTTGAAGCTCAGGTGCTGAAAGGTGGAAGGTGGGACTTCTTTGGACTGAGGGCAGAATATGAATTCTGGTTGGGCTGAAGGTGAAGGTCAAATATTTGAATGAAGACTTCTGTGGACAGCTGGCAACGCTGGACTAGCACATGAATAGGACAACATGCAGATATTGAAATGTTGCTTATTCCTATAGCAGTAACTGTTGAAGCCATGCAAACGAACTTATTATCCTAGAAAGGAAACAGATTGAAAGACCCAGGTCCAAGCCCTGGGAACCACAAAAGAATCCAGAAACGGCAATTGGAGTGGTGAGTGAAGCCCTAGGAAACACAGTGTCACAAGAGTCAAGGAAGGAAGATTTCAGAAGAAAAGAAGAGTTGATATTAGGTCATTCCTGGCCTCACAAATGACTCCCTTCCCAGTTCCCTATAATAGGGCCTCCAACCTCATCCCCCCAGCCTCATAGAACATCAGTGGAGCGAGGGCCTGAACCTCCCGAGCTGGGTCTTGCTAGGATCATACCCTACCAGCTGAGAAGGCAGGTTGGCAGTGGAGAAGATGGGGAAAGAGTGGTTTCCGAGACCTTGGCCTGTGACAGCAGGAGAAAGGAATGTAGCTTCCAGAAAATCAGGAAGGGGCGCCTCACTTGCTGGGCTCTAGGTCCTACACAAGACATGTTACTGTTTCTTAGTTCTCAGAATAACCCACTTAACTCTCACGACAGTTGCCATTTTGCAGAGAAGGAAAACAGGCTCAGAGAGGTCAGTCGATGGAGTAAGGATTTAAATTAGGGTTATCTGGTCTCAATAACGAGGATCTTTTTTCCAAACGGAGCAGAAGGTTTGATTTTTATCAGTCTGTGTAAGCCTGTATCCGGACAGAGGTTAGGAAAGCTTTGTTCACAGCGAAGATACTTGGGAGGCCAAGAGGGGACATGAAGACTGACACTTAAGAGCCCAGATGCACTAGAAACCAGGGCTGGAGTCCCCTCAGGCCAGAGGAAGTTCCAAAGGCCCCCAGCTCTAACAGCCCCCAACGCCCTGTCTTTTTCCCTCAGATACTCACATATATTCTGAGCTTCCTGCCTCTGTCAGATCAGAAAGAGGCCTCCCTCGTGAGTCGGGCTTGGTGCTGTGCAGCCCAGAATGCCCTTCGGGAGGTAAGGTGCCCACCCTCACCTGGCCCATTCTCAGTTGCGTCACGTCAGCTTGCTCATGGCTGTGCTCATACATCATCCACCCATTTAATCGTCATACGTATCCATACATACATTACATTTGTACATGGCTCTGGGTATCATGCTGAGGCTATTGAGGCACAGTCCCTCCCCTGAGGTGGCCAGAGTCCTGTGGAGGAAAAAATGATCATAATATCGTGTGGTTGGGGCTGTGGCACTGGAATGAAGGGTGCCACTGGGAACACGAGGAAGGACAGCCAAAGGAGACCAGCAGCACCAGGGAGGGCTTCCTGAAGGAAGAGGATGAGGATGAAGGTTGGCCTTCCAGGACTGGTAGCAGCACAGGTGAAGGCACCGAGGTGTGACATAGTTCTGGAAATGACCATGCAAGTTCCCTATGACTGGGACCTAGATGTATGTCGGAGAAGTGGCAGGAGGTCACACTAGAAAGGTCAGGCTGCAAGCGGGCAGATGTGCCAGGCGGCATTGCTGGGGCTTTCCCTGGTTCCCATCTGGAAGCCTTTAAAGGAATGCTAAGGCTGGGGAGTGACACAGGGTGATTTGTATCTTAGAAATCTGCAGTGCAGGGTGGGCTGGAGAGGGCGAGTCTGAGTGTAGGGAGGCAGCCCAGCTGGGAGGCGAATGCAGACCTCTGTCCTAGTGTGAAGGGCAAGCTCTGGTAACTCTTTGTTTTATTTCTCACTGATTTGATTATTACTGAGTGCGAACAGTTTTCTCATTAGCTGGCTGTTGGTATTTCCCTCTTTTGTTTGTTCACATTCTTTATCCATTTAACTATTGGGGTCTTAGTATTTTTCTTATCTATTTGTATGAACTTCTTATACATTAAAGAGATTCATCTTTTACATATTTATTGAAATATAGTCCTAGTATGTTTGCCTTTTAATTTGATTCATAGATGTGTTTACTTATGAGATACAGAGGTTAAATTTCTATGGTGTGGATTTTGTACATCCTTTTCTTTCTTATTTCTTCCATTGCTTTCTAAGTTAGAGATCCCTTGCCGCTTCAGAGATTTGATAATATACCCTCATGTTTTTCTTAAAATTTGACTTTATTTTTTTAGAGCAGTTTTAGGCTCATAGCAAAAAAAATTGTTTCTTCTGTTTTACAGTGTGAATCTTTATGTTAATTGTTTTACTGGTGAAGTTATTTTGATTTATGCTGAGTAGGAAGAAGCTAAACTGTTTAGTTTTCAATTAGCCCAAATACCATTTATGTATAATCTTCCCTTCCCCTTCCCTGCTGGATTAGAATCCTCCTCTGTCACATATTAAATGTGAAGGGTCTGTTGTTGAGTTATCTATCCGGTGTTACTGAGCTTACTATCTAAAGGAATTTCATTTGGACTTATTTAAAACTTGAAGTGTGAGACATCTAAATGGTAAAATCTAGTTGGTAGTTGGATTTCTGGGTGAGGAACCCAAGAGAAGGGTCTGGATAAAAAAATATACATTTGGGTGTCATTTAAAAATACGTGGAAGTTGAAGCCATGGTGTAAGTAAATTCCCTCAGGGGGAGCATGAAGAGCCCCAGGAACAGCAGACCACAGAGAATGAAAGCCCGAGGGGAGGACACTAGTCCGAGGGCATGGGAAGGTGGAGGAGCTTGTGGGGGGCCCAGGAGACCCCAGCAAGAGGAGGGCGCAGAAGTCAAAGGCGAGAGCACGCAAAGTGCCAGGTGGAAGACTGTCAAGTCCCACGAGGAGCCTAGAAATCAAGAACAGATAGTATCCACAATGACTGCCACCCAGGAAGGTCACCAACAGCTTCATCAACATTTGGTGTCTAGGGAAAAATAAGCAGATGGACTGAGGGGTGCATGAGAGAGGAAAGGAAGTGTAGAGAGTGACCTCACTTGAAAGAAATTTCCCCAGAAAAGGGAGGGAATAAATAGGGCAGTAATGAGAGATTGGGGTGGGCTTAACAAAAGGGGTTCAGTTGGGAGAAATCTCAAATGTGTTTATATGCTGAAGGGAAGCACTAGAGGAGGGGCCAGTGCCAGGAAGAGAGAGGTCAGAAATGGTGGGTGCCACCTGAGGTGGTGGAAGAGGCAGGCTTCAGTATGCAAGGCTTGGTCTTTGATAAGATGGAGAGAATGTCACCTCTCCTCAGGAAGTGGAGGAGTAGGGGTAGCAATATGGGGCTATTTGCTGAGGAGGTTCCTCAGAGGCTAGTGGCCTCCTCGCTTAGTGAATTTGGAAGCCAAATGGTGTTCAGGGAGTAAGAAGAGAAGGATAAGCTGGAACCTCAGCAGAGAGGTCTGGAATAGTCACAGGGCGGAAGGAAGATGGAGAGTTACCAGAGGCACATGGAAGGGCCTCAGTCACTCAGAGCCGATGCTGCCCGTCTGTACCTAGCACTGTGCTGGGCCCTGGGGGTGCGGGACTGGGGAGGGCACAGCACGCAGGGGTTGGGAGCGAGAGGGAGACAGTAGAGTCAAAACGAGAGGCTGGGGTGCTCCCCTCAGAGTCTGAGGCACAGTAGGGGTGCAGGGGAAAGATTCAGAAAAGATTTCATGGGGTGGGGGATGCTTGGGCTGAGTCCTGAAAGAAGAATTAAAATGTGCTAAATAGACAAATAGGGATAGGTGAGGGGTGAGGGGTGGGACCCCTCCCCCACACCACACACCCCCAAATAGAAAAACCAGCTGAGCAGAAGTCTGGCAGCAGGAGACCACTGCCAGAGGTTGGCGTTCCCAGAGCTGGGGGTGAGGAGGAAGGGGGGTGCTGGCATAAGGAGGCTGAGGCTGGAGAGTGGGTGGGGTCTGGCATAGAAGGGCTCCAGTGTCAGGCAAGAAGCTCAGCCTCTGTCCTGTGAAATGAAGAACCATCAGAGGGTTGATGAGGGTCCATTTGCCTTTTGCGAGGCTCAGTCTGGCGACAACACCAGGATAGACAGAGCCAGAGAGATCGGAGGCCAGGACCCCGGTCTCTAGCAGGAAAGTGCTGCAATATATTTTTGACAGACAAGACGGCAGGAGCAGTGAGGTGTGAGCGGAGGGGCATATTGCAATATATCAAGGAGATGGAATGGAAGGGACTTTGGGCACTGGATGTGAGGAACGATGCCCAGATTTCCAGCTCTGGTAACCTGGCAGAGAGCGCTGAGGGTCTAGGAGAAGGGCCGAGTAGGGGGATAAGACCGTGAATTCAGATCTGCATCTCCGGTGTATCCGGAGAGAGGCCCATCAGGTAACTGGCTCGCAGGGTCTGCTGTCCTGGAAAATGATGCGGATCATAAAGTAGCTGTAACGGGATGAAGTGCGGTCTGCCAAGGTGGGGAACGGGTGGGGGCGGGGGAGGGTGAGAGGGAGAGATTGGAAAAAACCTCGGGGAACCCACTTGCCTATAGACTGGGTCTTTTTCTTTTTGGGTGACCCCAAAAGAGGCTGATGGGGAGTAAGCCAGAAGGTAGGAGGAAGGCCAAGAGGTCAGAGTCTCAGAACCCCCAGTGGGAGACAGCTTCAGGGGGAGACTGGCATAACAGGGGGCATGGCAGGTGTCGATGGCCTTCCTGGAGGGGGCTGTTGGCAGGAATGAGTGGCTCTGTGGCGGCGGTGGCAGAGGAGGGGTAAATGGATGAAGCAAAGGGTAAACAGGGGGCCACGGTGGGTGTGCGTGTGCCCGTGTGCTTCCAGGAAGCATGACTAGAGGGAAAGGGAGAGACAGGAGAGGTAAGAAAGGGGTGCAGGATCAAGGAAGGTTTTTCGTTAAGACTCTGGGGTGTCTGTGGGCTCTGGGGAAGGAGTGCAAAGGCAGAGACTGCAGGGCTCTCAGGGAAGGCAGGGGACAGCCTGCCTCAGGAGACCAGGGAGGGAGTTGCCTTGAACTAAAGAGCAAGAGAAGGGAGAAGGTCAGAGCTGGCTCTGCCTGGAGTGGACTGGTGAATGTGCTGAGGGGAGGGCCTTTCCACCTGGTGGCTTTAGTTTCCTTTGTAAACAGAGCAGGTCACCTCTGAGAAGGCTGGAGCAAGGGAGGGTACCGCAGTAGCCTCCGCGGCTGGAGAAGATAGGGGGCCTGGAGAGAATTCTCCAGAGAGATGAGAAGAGAGCTGGGGGCAGGAGAACAGGAGTGGCCCGTGCTGATGGTGCAGGCCAGAGGGCAGACCATGGCTTCCTCAGCACGGAATTCCCCAGAACTCCTACAGAATTCTGTACCGCAGCACACACCCAGAGGAGGCAGCGGGCAAGGAGAATGGGCACAGCAGTGTGATGGCTGGGGCCGTGAGGACCCTAAGGAGATGTAATCAGGGGAGAGACCTATGCAAAGAGGGAGAGGGCAGAAGAAGCAAAGTGGGCAATCAGGTCCTGGGCTGCAGATGAGACTGGAATAAGAGTAAAGAGAGTGAGGTGAAGAAGAGGTGGGGTCAGAGTTTGGGGTCTTAGAGCCCACCATTTTAGAGCTGGGGCTACTCCAGATAGAACATTGACAGAGACCAGCTTGGTGCTTCTGCAAAACCCAGTCCCCCGGGAGGCCAGACCCCAAGTACCAGGGCATCTAGGGCCCTGCTGAAACCACCGCCATGTCCAGAAGAGCAATCTACAGAACCTGTAGGCAGGAACCCTCTTCCAGGGCCCCGGTGTGCACAGGGTGATAAGCAGATAGTACCCCAGCTAGCAGGAGCTATGGAAGATTCTGGCTCACCAGGCCAGGTTAGGATACTGGACTTGGTGACTTCTTATTCCCCCTGACCTACCCCACTTAATCCCAATTTTTCTCAAATAAGAAGGTAGACAAAGGCAGCACCCCCACATACACCCAGGCTCTGCCTGTTTCCGAGGGGTAGGGTGGTGAGTGCTGGTTGCCGGCTGCTGGGTTAGTCACTGGGAAGAATCAGGACACCTCAGCTTCTGCCCTCCTCTGCCTCCTATTGCCTGAGGTGTTTATAAAGACCTGGAGGTCTGACTCCTCTCTAGAGACCAAGGCCCCAGGGCCTATGCTTTTTCAGAGACCTTCTCGAAAACAGTATGTTAGCCTTGGATTCCTGTACCAGCAGACAGAGGGCCATTTGTCTACCAGATGGCTCTCCAGGTCTGCCCCCAGGCCGGCAGCCTCAGCTCTGGCTTCAGCAGGTACAGTGAAATCCTGGCCCCTGTGACAAAGGATGTGTCACTTCTAGCAGGTGCAGGGCATTTCCCCAATGACTGCATTTACTCTTAAGATACCACCCGCATTGGGAAAGGAGGAGACCAGAGGTTAGTTGGCCCCTCTGTGGACAACACGGCTAAAACTGGAGTAGGTACCCTTCCTTGAGCCTCCAGAAGCATCTTCCAAGGGCCCAGGGAGGGGGGCTTTGCTATACCAGAGTCACAGACAAGGGCCTAGGAGCCTGCTCCTTCTGCCTGCTGCTCTGCCCCAGACAGATGACACACGTACCTAAAAGGCTGTTCCTGGGCTCCTGCACTTTGAGTCCAAGGCTAGATCACTTGGGTGATGACTTAGAGGCTGCCTGCTCCCCACCAAGAAAAATGGTGGGGAGCAGGGAGTTGGGTGAGCTGTAAGGCCTTTAAGCCAGGCCCTGCCTCTTTGTCCAGTGGCTTTTGCTGCTTCCAGCCAGCCCTGGACTTGGACCCTGGGCTGACTGCCAGTGCCTTCCCTCAGCTGTTTGTCTACCTTGTTCCTAGGGAGGCAGCGGGAGAGGGGGAACATCCCTGCCCCTCTAGGCTTCTGGAGGAAGGGAAAGAAAAAAGGCTGACGGCAGAGGGAGCTGGGACCTGTGGGGCAGCACGTGACTGAGGGGGTGGGGTGCTGCCCAGGCAACCAGCAGGCTCCGCACTCCCCCAGCCACAGTTCACTCCATGCATCATCTGGCACACCAGGCTTGGACGTGGCTGGAGGCTGGCTGTACCTTTCCTTTCTAAAACCTCTACTCCCTGATCTTTCCATCGCCCTCCCCACCCTCACACTGGGATCTTCCTCAGCTCTTCTTAACTCTGAAAGGGGGCCCAGGTCCTTGGGAGCCCCCCTACCCCGCTGTGTCCCTGTGTCCACGAGGGGATTGGGGGGAGTGCTGCTCTCACTCTAATGACCATGTTCAGGGAGTGGGGTGCAGGAAGGGAACTTGGTTTGACTCCCAGTTCCTGTGGAAGTGGCCAGGAGCTGGTCCCCATCACTTACCACACGCTCCTTCCCATGACGACAGCCATGGGGGCCCTAGGTGGCTGCTTCCTTCTGGCAGAGGCCGGGCTGGTTCCTCCACACCTGGCGATGATGAGCTCCATGTGTCTCTTTCTGGGAGGATCCTGCTGTTAAGTGTCTTGCAGGAGTACATATTACGTGTCATCTCTACCTTTCTGCTTCCCTTTGAAGCTGTTCTGTGGGGTACAGCAGGGAACAGGAGCCTGTTCTTACAGTTGCTGACAGGGCAGGTTTTTCAGGGAGCGTGCTCTCCAGCATCAGGGTCATGTTGATAGGCTGAAACCAGAGCCTGGCTTAGTATGACCCCTGCAATCTGGGCGCCCTCAGGTAGAGAAATAGTGCTAGGATTTTAGAAGCCAAGCCCTCCTCTCCCTTCCACCACAGACCTGGTCCACAAAGACCTGAACCAACTGCCCCTTGGCTCCCTCTGGCATGAGGTCAGGGAAAGTTTTGTGAAAAATCTCCTTAGCTGGGGCATCCCTAAACTCCTACTCAAGCCAGAGTACTCCCCCAATGACTGAGCCCTGAGCTGTCCCCCAACCCCAACTCCCCTATCCCCCACCCCCGTTGAAACCATGTTCTCTCCTCTCTCGCCCCCCTGTTCCTCTACAGCAAGGCCAGCTCGGCTTCTCTGATATTTATTCTCTTAGTTCCTGCCCCCAGAAATGGAGGCTTCTCCTTCCTTACCCGGCCGGGTAAGACGGACCTTCCAGAGATGAGCCTCAGGGATCACAAGCACATCTTGAACTCTGGAGCCCATGGAGCTCACTGGTGTTAGCGCGTGATACTCACTCGCGTGCATGCACACATTTTCACTTACACACAAAACCCATTTTTGCAAGCATTCGTGTGGCTGAGACACTGAAGCCACCAGGGGACCTTGGCCTCTGCCTGCCCCAGACCTCTGGCATCTGGGCCACAGAGGGTTGTGGTGAGTGATGCCTGCCTCGCTTCTTCCTGCTCTCACCTGTTCTGAGGACTGTTTATTTTCTTTCGAGAAAGTAGGGGAGGCTGGTTGCTTAGTTCAGGCCAAGGGCTGAGTCCATGGGTCTCAGGGCCACCTTCTGAAAGTCCCAAAGTTGGGGTCCAGCATAATTTGTCCTGCTTCTTGGAGGCTTTGCTGGGTCTCCTCCAGGCCACCCCAACCCTCCTGTACCCAGCATGCCAGCTCCCCATGGGACTCCTTAGGCATCCAGACCCATCCCCCACTAATCGTCCTGCCCTCCTCTTAAGTCATCCATCCCCTTGAGCCCCAGTGTGACTTGCCCTCCCAGCTCCCCATTTCCATCAGTACCCCTACAACCACACATGACATCACATACTACAGGGGTCCCCTCATAGAAGGGCCTTTCCCTGACCTACCCTCAACCTCTAATCAGCAACTTGCCCCCAGACCCGATGCCCATCACCCTCTGAGACCAGAGGGCTAACCCAGGCCTGCTGCTGCCCTTTAGACGAACGTGCGGTACAACATCCCCGTGTCCTCGGCATCCCTCCCAGCCATCAAGAGCCTGGGCCTCAGGGGCATTTCCTGCATCAGCCTGACCAACCTGGATGGCTCACCAGCTTCACAACAGGTGCTGCAGTCTGTTGCCTACCACTTGGGCCCGCACCTGCAGAGCTTGTGCCTCAGTGGGGGCAGCCCCACAGAGGCATCCTTCATGGCCCTGATCCTGAGCTGCCCAGCCCTGCGTAGCCTTGATCTCAGTGGCTGCAACAGCCTCTTTGCATCGGGCATGCTGCTAGCTCAGCCTGAAATGGCACAGCAAGTCCAGCAGGCACTGAGCGATCTCCGTGAGCTCAACCTGGCCGGCCTGTGAGACCTGGCGGATCTCAGCTTCAATCGGCTCAGCAGTTGTGCCCCCAACCTGGAGCGCCTCTCCTTGGCCTATTGTCACCTCACCTTTGAGGTAGACCCGGCCTGGGGTTCCATCGGCCCCCAGGACTCCTCCCCCTCCCAACTCTCCTTCCACAACCTGCTTCGATTCTTGAAGGAGCGGGCTAGTAGGCTGCACACCCTGGACCTGAGTGGCACTGGCTTGTCACCCGAGGCCCTGCAGGCCCTGGGCCAGGTGGCCGGGCTTCAGCTTCAGGAGCTGAGCCTGCATAGCTGCCGGGACCTCTCCACAGAGGCTGTGGCCGCCCTTTGCCGCCTACAACCGGGCCTTACCTCTCTGGACCTCGGCGGCTGCTCAGAACTGGCTGACGGGGCAATCTTGGCTGTGAGCCGGGGTCTGCGGCACCTGCAGCGCCTGAGGCTGGGGAAGCTGCAGCGGCTCACAGATTCAGGATGTAGAGCCCTGGGGGGCCTGCGGGAGCTACAGAGCCTCGACTTGGCCGAGTGCTGCCTGGTGAGCGGGCGGGAATTGGCCCAGGCCCTGGGCTCAGTGCATGGAGCTCCACCCCCACTGGTCTCCCTCAGCCTGGCCTACTGCTCCTCACTCAAGGTGAGCCTATCATCCTCTTCCTTCCTCACCAGGGTCGGAAGCTGGGGGAACTGCCTGGTGTTTGTGTCCAAGAAATAGTAGTTAGAACTGAACTTAGGACCCGGTCTGGGATGTGGAAGGAGCCTAGACCAAGACAGTACGGCCCCCGGCACTCCTGGAAGCTCCCCACTGTAGGCTCAGGCGAAGGGAGGTCCAAGAGAACAGGGTGGCCCAGCCCACGAGGTGACATACACCTCACATGCCCAGTGCTCAGTGACTACTGCAGTCTGCAGAGGGCGCTCTGGGTGGGTGTTCCAGAGGCAAGGAAGCCTGGTGAAAGGAGGTGACAGAACTGAGCCCTGTGGGGAAGGGACACAGGTTACCCAGAAGAAGTCTCTCAGGCAGGGCCTGAAGGAACTAATGTGATGTGGGAGCAGCAGGGTCACTTTTTGGCTGAAGCCAATCTCTCCGATAGGGCTCCACTCTGTCTCTCTGGGTGGCACCCCCGCGTTGGCAGTGTGGGTGGTCTTTAGTGGGTTTTTCCTTTAGTCTGCCAGTGAGGCCGGGGGTTCCCAACTTGAAGACCATCTCTAACTTTCCCCCCACAAGTGCCTCTTCCCCTGCCCTGCTCCCTCTTCCTTGACCCCCTGTGTGTCTCTCAGCTGAACTCTCTGGAGCCCCACATCTTATCTCCTTCTCCCTACAAACCAGTCTCCCTCCCCAGCCCTTAGCTCTGCTCCTCCGACCATGATTGCTTCTGCCAGGTGGCAGCCCTTCGCCCACCATGACCCCACAGTTCCGCATCAAAGCCTAGAGGGAGCACATCTGACTGTCAGTTGGGCCAGGTGGCTACCACTAGTCCAGCAAGCTGTGGACAGAGGGCAGCCTCAGCCCACCCTTTCAGCGGGGACTGGGGGCACAATCTGGGAAGACACCTTAGAAATTTCCACCCACATCCTTCCTGCCCCAGCCAGCCTAGGCCTTTATCCTCCAGCAAACTCTTCCTAGTGTCCTACCCACCACGGCCCACTCTGTTCATTCTGCCCTTTCACAGCATAGGGACATTCTTGTTTCCCTCCATGGACCCTCTGGTACCTCCATATTGCCTATGGGGCCAGGACCTTGGGCAGAACCTTCCTAGTAACCCTTGCCAAGCCTGGTGACACAGGCAAAAGCCACCTCTCCATTGCTCTCTCCCTTCTCCACTTTCCTCCTAGGACACCTCAGTGCTCTCCCTGATCCGAGCGCTGGGCCCAAGTCTCAGGGTGCTAGACTTATCCTCTTGTGTGGCCCTCACCAACCGGACCCTGCAGGCTATCTGCACCTACCTCACCCCCCTCTCAGTCCTGCGCCTGGCCTGGTGCAAGGAGCTCCGTGACTGGGGTCTTCTGGGACTAGGGGAACCAAGTGAGGAGCCAGCACAGGAATCCCAGGTGTGGGACCCTTGAGGTCATGGAGGACAGGGTGGTCCCTGGGTTCACCTGCCCTCCTGAGTCTCTTGCTCAGAACACTTGAGGGCCAAACTCAGGAGGGAGGAACCTGAGAAGCAGGGGCCTCTTCCCACAGCCACGCCAGGAGCTGGAGCAGCAGGCCTCGGGCACCAAGGCTCCTTCTCCCCAGCCTCAGGGCCCCTCCCTGCTCATGCTGCAGGCCCTGCAGGAGTTGGACCTCACAGCCTGCAGCAAGCTGACTGATACCAGTTTGGCAAAGGTGTGGGGCTAGGGGTGTGGGTAGGCTGAGGGGCCTGGGGCTGGAGCTGGGGGCCTGGGCTGACCCACTTTTTGCTTGGAAAAAGTTTCTTTCTCATTGTCTTCTGCCACCTATGGCCTCTCCTTTGGCTGTGGGTGGGGGGGAACCCAGAGGAACCCCAGGCCCTGGGCTCCAGTACCATAAGAAACCCCATCCCCACACCCCCCATCCCTGCAGGTGCTCCAGTTCCCCCGGCTGAGGCACTTGTCACTGAGCCTGTTGCCAGCACTCACAGACAAGGGCTTGGTGGCTGTGGCCAGAGGCTGCCCTAGCCTGGAGCGCTTGGCACTGAGTCACTGTGGACTCCTCAGCGATGAAGGCTGGGCCCAGGCAGCCAGCTCCTGGCCCAGGCTGCAGCATCTCAACCTGTCCAGCTGCAGTCAGCTCACAGAGCAGTGAGTGTGTCCAATGATGCCACAGTGCAGGGGCTGGGCTGGGCTGGGGCCCCACGCTGGGTCAGGCACCCACACGGTGACCTCCCTGCAGAACACTGGATTCCATTGGGCAGGCATGCAAACAGATCCAGATGTTAGATGTCGCCATGTGCCCTGGTATTAGCATGGCTGCCGTCAGGCGATTCCAAGCCCAACTGCCCCAGGCGATCTGTGTCCAGTCACGCTTCGTGGGAGGGGCTGACCTGACCCTAACACTCTGAGGCCAGGTCGGTAAGTAGCCCCTGTTGCTCAGCCTCCAGAGTCCCTAGCCCTGGATTTTGGACCTGGAGTTTTGACTCAGTGCCTCCTGTTTCCCTCTGCTACATGCAAGAGCCCTTTCCCTAAGCTGTACATACCTTTGCTAGGCCTGGAGGTGGGACTAATCCAAAGGAAGCCCAGGGTACTTCCTACCCCAGTCTACCCCACAGCCCAGCAAGGACTTCTTTCCAGCTCCATGTGGCTGCCACAGGCACCTGGAAGTGCCAGCTCCTGCTCTGCTGGCCAAGCCTGGGTCCAGAAGTCCCAGGCCCATAGGTGGCAGGGTGTGGTGCTGGGGAGGAGCAGACCACAAGGCCCTTGCCCTGCTCAAGTCTTCCAACAGAGTGCCTCACTTCTCCCACCTAAAGCCTGTGCCCCACCTTGCTCCCTACAGAAGCTCCCCTAGTCCCCTACCAGCCCTGAACTTGAGCAACCAAGCCAGCCTTTGTTGTAAACCCAAACAAGATTAAAAATTCCAGATTTTACCTCCTTATCTGAAGTTCTCAGACTGAAGAGCCCCTCCCTTTCCCTCCCCACCTCAGTTAAAGCAGCCCAGACCAACCGGGGAGGACAGAAGAAACACGCAGACTTCTTCCTCAGGCGTGGCCCAAAGCCCCAGTGGTGGGAGGCTCCGAAAGCCTCTCCCAGCGTGAGCTTCCAGGCAGGTCCTGCAGCAAAGGCACATCTGCGTGCACTCGGCCCAGCCAGACCCCAGGAACACACTGATTAATGAGAGTCCATGAAGTTGTCTTCAGAAAAAGACAGCGAATGGCACCTCTGGGTAGGAAGGGGCATTGGAGGTCATCTAGTCCAACTTCTTAAATGGCACCAGTGAATTTTCAACAGCAGCTCTGAGAACGTCTCTGACCCTCCTCCATACATCCACCTATACTTTGTCCATCTGTCCGTCAGTTCTAGGAATAGCCAGCTAGGCTGCCTGAGCTTCTGCTTTATGTGGGGATTCAGAGGGGACAAAGCCCGCCCAGCCTCCGGGCCAGCTGGGGAGGCAGATCGACCAACAGGCAGGGAGAGCCCAGTGTGCAGGGTGTGCACAAATGAAAAACAAACACCTGGGACCAGGAGCTCAGGGGAGAAACGAACTTAGCCTGGGAGGTCAAGGAAGGGCTCAAGGCAGTGAAAAAATGAGCAGAAGAGAGAAGAGAGATCAGGCAGCAGGGACTGGAAGGTGCATGTGGCAGGCTAGAGCTGGTGCTGGAGGCGTGGGGATCCAGGCCCCAACAGGGTGAGGGAGGATGCCAGGATGGACCAAGTACCGGGAACCCTGCAAGCCACAGGCACTCTGTTGGAAGACTTAAATTATGTCCACAGTCCATCTCAACTCTGTCCATCGTGGTACCGTGGCCATTACCCCCTGGACAACAGGGAAATGCTGAAAAATGCAGGAAGGGGTGGTGTGTGTGATCAGATCAGCTTCACATTTGAGAAAGCAGCTGTGGTGGCTGGTATTGAAAGGACCGGAGAGGCAAGACTGGAGGCAGGAAGTGAGGAGGTTCCTGTCAAGATGACGGTGGCCTGCACAAGGGCCTGGACTACTGAGAAGGAATACTGGGGGACTTAACTGCATCTGGGATCCCCACCTTCATTTTCAGCTTGAACTCAACTGCAGACTATTCCAAGTGTGGTGGGAAGTCTCTGGGTACCTGAGTCAGAAGCATAGCTGGGGGAGGGAAAGCTCAGCATTTCTCCAAGGGAAATGTCATTTCATCACTCTTCAAGGTAACATGTTGATGATTAAATTTGTTATAAAAGACATTTGAGGAGGTGATGGGAAAGAGGTAGCAAGAGACGTGAAAAAGGAGGTCAGAGAGTGGTGGCAGCTTCCGGCCTGTCCTGTGGGTCCTGTGGGCGGGTGTGCTCCTCTTTGCCCCGGAGGCTTGGGGTCCATGACCCCTGAGTGTGACCTCCAGCTGGCCCAGATACCCCTCGCCAATTCTGATCCCAGGGGCTTTGGCCTGCCTATGGCCCCCATCCCACCCTCCTGCAGTGGCTTTTAATTAGAATTCAGGCTTCCTTCACTGAATTCCCTCTCGTCAGAATATCCGCCCACCACTTGAGGATGTGTTCTGGGATTCCAAGTCTGCCCTTCAGCACAAAGCAAGCCTAGCTTCTTATTTCTCCTCTCCTGCCTCTCACCAGAGCGCCTCCAAGTCCTGAAAAGGACACAGGGCAGGCCAAGCAGCATTCGTGGCTGAGCTCAGACTGTCGGGAGCCTCTGGAAACATAGCCCCCCGACTAGACCCCTGTTAATGCTGCCCAGGAGGGCATCCACTTGGGGCAATGCCTCCTGCCCTGCTGCTTCTCTCGCCTGGCTGGTAGCACCTGCCCTCCCTTGGTTGGTGCCCCCCAAACATGCAGGCCACCCCTCTCTGTAGACCCAGCACGAAGGGAAGCTGAGGACTCACCCTGAGGAAAGACAGCAGGGCCCACCTCCAGATCACCATCCCCTCAGCTGCAGCTGCTCAGGTTTGTGGCCTCAAGCTGTGGCCCTGGCCTGATACCCCACATCTCATTCGCCAGCTAAGTGAAGGCAGGGGTGGCCTACCGGGTGCACAGCTGGCTGGACACATACCCAAGAGCCAAGCAGACTTTATTTCTGCTGCAGCCACTGCTGATCAGGGTGTCTGTACTTCTCCACCCTTCACTCTTCGTGACCCCACAGTGGGAGCAGCTGTGGCCCTTGGCCAACCTGTCAAGGCTCAGCGATGCTGCAGTCATAGCAGAAGTTGAAGTTGGTGGGGGGCGGGGGGACAGGGGGTGGCTGCTCAGGAATGGGCACGTTCTCCAGCTCCAACAGGCGCAACTTGGTCTCCATGGTCAGCAGCTGCTCCAGGTCCAGCCGTGTCTGCTCACTGCCCATGGGACTGCCCAGCAGGGTACTCAGCCCGTCTGTCCACAGGTGGAACTGGGGATGGAGCCAGCTCCATGAGGGCCTGCCAGTCTCTTCCCCTGCCCATCTGCCCATATCAGCTCTGCCTCCCCAGATACTCACCTCCCGTTTGGAGGGGGCAATGAAGTTGAGGTACGCCTCCGCCTCCGCATGGTCGTAGCAGACTGAGAAAGCTAACTCATAGAGGTCCTGGGGAGGCAAAGGAACCAGGAGCGCTGAGCAGGGGTCAGGGCAGGGCAGGGCAGGGCAGGTGGGAAGGAGCTCAGGCCCCCACTGGCCTCACCTTGTTCTGCTTCACTGAGCCCTTATCCCGGACGTGGGGGCAGTCCTTGCCAGTCAGTAGTGCCCTGATGTCAGCCACAGGGACTGTGGAAAGAAGCTGGGCTGACCACTGGGGCCCCAAGTATCCCAGGGCATGGGGTGGTCTGGAAGAGCAGGTGTCCTGCCCCTGCCCCTGCCCTCCTTACGCTGCTCTGGGAGGCTCTCAGGGGCAGGCGGACTGGCACCATCCTCCACGTCCCCATACTGCAGCACCTTGTGGTTGGGGGACAGGCAGCAGAACCACACTTTGTCTGGGCAGCAAGGGGAAGAGAGAAGAATGAGGAGAGGGGCCCTGACCCCAAGCCAGCCGCCCTCTGTCCCCCTGCCCACTCAACAACCCTGGCGCCTCCGGCTGCTGATCTTGCGGAAGAGTGTTCCCTCGCAGAGGCGGAGCAAACGCTGCTGGCGGATCAGGCCCAGGAGCTCTGGCTTCAGCTTCTCCCGAAGCTCCCTGGTTGTGGGGAGGAGGGTTGATGACAGGACTAACCTGGGGCAAGGCCCCTGGGTCACCAAGGAAAGTAGGGTCTAGGACTGGACCCATCGCCACCACTCACAGTATGGGAGGGGCCAGTGTGCCCTCCTGGTGCAGGCGCTCTGTCTGCCTCAGTCGCAGCACCTCGCCATAGTTGAGCGCGTTCACCTTGGTTCGGAAGAGCTCCAGGGAGCTGGGCTTCAGGGCCAGCGTGCGGGCCAGCTGCTCCCGGACCACTTGCAAGACCTGGGGCCACCCCAGGCTCCTCAGTTCAGGGTCTGAACTCTGGGCCCCTCCTGGCACAGCCCCCTGCCGAGGCCTCCCAGCTCCCACCCACCCACCTTGTCAAAGTCCTCCTGAGTGGCCCGCATCTCCTTCCAGGTTTTATTCAGCAGCTGGATGCTCACACAGAACAGCTCATGGAAGCTCTGGTCTTGGCCAAAGAACATCGGTGAAAAGTCCTGGGCTGTTTCGGAGCCTGGAGCAGGGGGGCAGGAGGGGCTCAGGGAGAAAGTATGTGAAGCCCCTGGCCCTCTCTGCCCTTCCGTCCCCTGTTCCCAGACACACTGCCCAATCCCACTCACAGGGCTCCCCAACATGGAGCAGCTCACACAGCAACACAGTCAGCTGGATACTGCTCCGGGCAAAGGGGCACTCATGCTTGTCCTCACGACTGCTGTTCTCCAACACAAACTGGGATGGCAAGAGTAGAGAATGGGGCAGGGAGTCACAGCCAAGCTCATGGGGACCCTCATAGGCAGGCATCCTGCTCTACCCACCCTCCCCAACACTGACCCGGCTGTAGGCATTGGGTGCATGTTTGGAGAAGTAGAGCATGTTGTCCAGGGCCAGCAGGCCAGGGGGCACGCGCTCTAGGTCTTGTGCAGGGTTGCTATTCTGGAGGAAGGGGGACAGACAGCTGAGGAAGGGCCCCAGCCCTCTGGAATAACAGCAGTCCTGGGTTGAGGCAGGGGTGGGGAGCTCAGTGAGGGTCACTCACGGAGAAACCTAGTTTGCGGAACTCGCGGGCACAGAGGGAACGGCGACGGTCAGCACTCAGCCCAGCACTGGGAGACTCCCCTTCTGGCTCAAAGGCAGCCTGGCGCAGGGCCTGCAGCTGATCCCGCTGATCCTGGGATCATCATTTGGGGGTGGGGAGGAGTCACAATCAGATTCAAGGCCAAGCTCCAGCTGCCCCCAGCCTGTGTACCCCAAAGGCTCCCACCTGGCTGTAGGGGTCCAGTGGTGTCCGCATGCGTGGCTCCAGCAGCCCCAGTGTAAGGGACTGCAGCACGTACAAGTGGTGAGCCATCTCGTCACCCATTGGCACCGCACTGTGGATGATGTTCTGGAGGACAGCCAGTCCGTGAGTGTGAGCTTGGGCTCACAGGAGAGGAGGAATAGGGAGGGTCTGCCTGGCCCAGTGCTTCATACCTTGTAGATGAACTGGCGAAGGTTTCTCTGCCACAGTTTGTCAAGCATTTGCTGAGGGTGGGTGGGAAGGGGGCTTAGATAACGTAACCCTACCATGAGCACCAACCCTGTAGGCCCAGGGTGGAGCACGGTGCTCACCAGGTCGTGCCTGTCATCCACCTACCAGATGGACACCCACCTTACGGTCCTCAGGGCTAGCCCCCTGCAGCAAGGCTGTCAGCAGAGCCATGGCCTTGGTTTGCAGCTGCTGGTTCATCCTGGGACAAGAAGAGGGCTCAGCTGGCCATCCAGGATCTGGCTGTGCCCCCCCCCATCTGTACCTCACCTCAGGAGACTTACACCTGTAGATGCACCAGCAGCCTATCCAGTGTAACCTCATTTTTGACCAGCTGGCCCAGGACAGGGCTGCTCAAGGTCACACTCTCCAGCAACCGGAGGGCCAGGGGCTGCACAGATGCATCCATCAGGTTCATGTTCACATAGCATACCACCTGTAAGAGGAGTAGGGATTGTCACCTGCCCGGCATGGACAGCCAAACCCAAACACCACCCCACTGCCCCTACCTGCTTTCCCTAGGGAAGTCCACCCACCTTCCTAACAAAGGGGATGGTGAGCGTCTCCCAGGACACCACGCCGCGCTCCATGAGCTCCAAGAAGGCCTGCAGTGCGAGGGCCAGCACCTCCCCTAGGCTGGGAGGACATCTGGGGCTGAGCAGGGCCCGGGTCAGGACCCCCAGCCCCACCACATCCACCACCAACCACAGCCCGATGCTGCTCACTCATCCCCTTCCTCAATGATGGTGCCTAGCCTCTTTAGTCCATCACGGCTGATGACCTCCTGGGCAAAGGTCATGTCGGGGGCTAGCAGGGCAAGGTGCTGCAGGGCTTCCCGGCGCCCTTCATGACTCCCGCTCTGCAGCCTACCCAACAGCTGCTCAGCCTCAAGGTCCTGGCAGGGGCAGGAGCAGAAGCAAAGGTGAGCGGGCAGGGGGGTAGAGGTAAGGAGTGGGGACCGGAGGTGTGGGGACCAGGGTGTCCACCAGGTGGAGCACTGCAGGGATGTGACTGGAGCCTCCAGACCTGGGGAAGAGGCATAGGGGGACAGAAAGGAGGCATAGCAGTGGGGCAGGGAATGAGGTTGGGGCCAGGAGGGGCTTTACTGGGGCAGTGCTGAGGCACAGGATGCTGCCATTCTTGATCTCTGAGCGGTTCTGGAGAAGACAGCAGAAAAGGGAGAGAAGTCAGGGAGGGCTCTGAGGATTGGTTAACCGGGGTTGTCCAGGAGGGAGGGTTTGGAACTCGGCGAAAGATCACATTCCAGTAGGATGAGGAGTGGGAGGAATCGGGGCCAGGAATCAGAAATTAGAAGGGTCTAAAGTGCAGTGGGCACTCACATTCTCAGTGATGTATCTCCTGTGCCCATCAGCAAACTGCAGGGCATAGCGTTCAGAGTGAGCCAGGCTCCACCTGTAGGTAGAGGAAGCTCAGTGAGGCAGGTAAGGCGCCCCCTTCCCTCCCACCTTTCCCCCACCCCCTGGCCCAACAGGCCCGCACTCACGCGTCGCACACCTCCTTCAGGACAGCGGCCAGGGGCTTTGCCTGCAAGTGAAGAGGTCACTCATGAGGCCAGGAGTGGGGAGGAGTTGGGGAAGAACCTGAGGAAGGGGTAGGGTGAGCTGTTCTGAGGGGAAGGGGGTGACCCAGAGGTGGGATAGGGTGGATGTTAGCCGGACTGGCCGGGTGACCTGGTCCAGCTGGATGAGCTGCGGGATGGCATCACGCTTCTGAACAGCGATCTTCACCACGTCCCTTGGGGGCGCCATGGTCAAGCTGGGGCGCGGTGCCTTTGCCTTCTAAACCCTTCAACCTCCTGCGGAGGATGCACCTGGTCTGGGCCCCTGGGGACAATGAGGGTGTCCCTCTGTCCGTGGCCTGACGCCGGTGGCTCACACTCACTGTCCAGGCTCCCGGCACCTGGCTAGGCGTTCCGTCCTTCCCGAAGGAACCGAGGCTAGTTCCGGGTTGGCGTTCCGGAGGTAGGACGGCGCCTGCCCCGCCCCGCCCTGAAGAGGAGGCCCCGCCCCACCCCAAGGTGAGGCAGGTGGGGGCGGGGAGGGCGGGCTGCTGGCGCTGCCACACCTCTGGTTCCAGCAAGGTGACCCACCCAGTCCCACCACCAATCCAGCAGTCCCAGGGAGGGCCCTCCTCCCGCAAAGAACCAGACCAGAGATAGCCTTAGGCACGATCTTTATTCACTTGGACACTGTACAAATATTACAACTTCCTTTTGCTGCAAAAAGTATAAAAATAATCTTTATATAGGAATCCATTCATTACTGCAAATCTTTCTAAATCTCCGCAAATGGCTCTAAATGAGGGTAAATGAATAAACAAGAAAGGGACTATGGGGCAGCGGGCGGTTGGGCCAATCCTCAGGGACTCACCTGCCCAGACTCCTAGCTAGAGACCTCTGTTTCTTCCTGTTAGCACCCCCTACCACCACCTACAGGTTGTCAGGGCTAAGGGTTGGGCAGAAGGGGGACAGAAGACCAGGAGCTTTAGAGCCAGGGGTGGGAGAAGTGAAGTAGCCTAGAAGTGGTGCTGGCAAGTGGCCAACTCCACCCCAGCTTCCCTCCTGGGAGGGGGAGGGGCTAGCAGGAACCAGGTAGTGGGGGTTGGACAAGCTGCTCTATGGAGTTTATGTGGGTCCTCATTCTGTGACACTGGGTGGCAGCAGAGCCTGGGCTCAGGGAGGGCACGAGGAGGGCACAAGGTGGGGGAAGGCTCCAGAAAAGGAGAGGCAAACATTTTGGCGCCACCATGGAGGGAGCTGAGCCCCTTTCTCCTGCTCTCCCAGCACAATACAGGTGTCGGTGCAGGAGTGGGAGCTGCGGCTGGAACTGCAGTGAGGGAAGGCTGGGGAGGCCGAGTCTGTGGCTCTCAAGCTGTGGAGAGGTGAGGTGTGGGGAGGTCCCCAAGCAGCCCTCAGATTAGACAGTCCATGTCCCAGCCACACAGGGCATCCCCATCAGTCAGAGGTTGAGAACAGGCACATCAAAGAGGTCACAGACACCTTCACTCTCATCCAGGTTGTAGATGTAATCGTGGTCTCCAGGGGGTGGAGAAAGGCGGAGAAGAGGGGCAAACACTGCGGAGAGTACCAGACTGAGGTCTGGGACCAAGGCCCTACCCAACAGCCGCCCAACCCCCTGTCCACACCCACCCCCCACCTTCCTCGGCCACCTACCTTCTGAGGTCATCAGCTCCTCCAGCAGCTCTGAGCTCATGCACTCTGGGAGGAGAAAGAGCTCAGTTACATTTCTGGCTCCTGCTTCTCCACCCACCAGAGCCCATGAAGGGAACCCCCCAGTCAGGAAACTTTACACTTTGTCCAGGTACCAACCACAACCATAGGTCCCCAGAAGGGCAAGAAGACCGCTATAAGACCCAACATGCCGTGCCCCATACCCTACCCTAAGGAGGAACACAGCCCTACCTCGTGTGGGATCAAAGATTTCTGACAGCTCTTTGGGGAGTTCCAGAACTGAAAGACAAGAAAGCCATGGTCAAGGGCAGAGGTTCAGCCCGGTCTCACTCTATCCCCCAACTTCCTCAGATCCTTAACACCCACCTTGGGGCTCCACACAGCTGATGAGATGGAGGCCCTTCCCCAAGCCAAACTGGCACTGTCAATCACCCTTGCTGACCCAAATGCCTCAGTGCTGAGCCCAGGGTACCAAAAGGTCAGGGTACCAAAGGTTCATTGCAGGTGGTATAGACCTTTTAACTCAGAAGTGCTGCAAAAGGGAAAGCAGACCCCGTCCCTTTCTGAGGGACGCATGCATACCCTGTGTGATGGAGGACACCCTGACTGGAGAATACCCTGTCCACCCCCACCCTTACTGGGCACTTCCTCGGTGGCAGGCTCAGACACTGCATCTGAGCAGGGTTACCTGGCAGAGGAGACGGCAGACACTTCAACAGGAGCTATTGCTACAGGGTGATAACCCTGCTACAAAGGTCTGACTGGGAGGATGCACAGGTAAAGCAGGAAAAATGAAGCTGGAGAGGAGTGCTGGGGCTGGATCACAAGGGACGTCCTATGTTAGGCTGAGAGGCTCTGGTTTTATCCAGCAGGCCTTAGGAAGCCATTAAAGGCACTTTTGTAAACAGAAATGCCAGGCAGGCTGTGCTTCAGACAGATCCTTGTCAACTGAGGTAAAGAGGGTGATGCCGAAGAACTGCCGCCAGAGGTGGCTGGCAGATCCTGAGTGTTGAGGATAGGAGCAGAACTCACTTAGCAGGTGTGACGTGGGAGGAGAAGGAGCTGGAACTGGAAAAGCAAGTTCAGGTGAGAACACGTGGGCATGAAGTGCCCACTGGATGTGTGGAAGAAGGCACATGGACAGAAGTGTGGGGTTCAGGTGAAAGACCTGAGCAAGATGGAGGCTAAGGGTTCATCTGGCCCTCCGCAGGTGTGGCATGGGACAGAGACCTGGGAAGTGTCCATGTTTAAGGAGGCGCCAGGTAGAGGTCAGAAGGGAAGCCAGTGAGAGAAGAGCCAAGAGCTGGCATCATTAAAGCCAAAGGAGAGAAAAGCATCAACATGGAGCAAGAGACCATCAGAGCACAGCAGCCTTGAAACCTGCTGGGGCTGACAGTCACGGCTGGGCAACTTATCAAGAGCATGGGGTGTGGGGTGGGTGCAGGGGTCCCAACTGCTGCAAGCACGGGGTGACTAGGAGACCAAGATATGAAGCGGAGTGGAGATGACTTTCTCAGAGTCCAGTCAGAGAGGAGACAGAGGACAAAGTGTCATTTAGTGAGGAGAGAGCAGTGCCTATGGGCTGGGGAGAGAGTCCTGGAAAAAGCAAACACTCAAGTTGCCGGATGGAGATGGGACTCCAGGGAGATAACACTGCCTCTCCTGGGAAGGTGCTGCCCATCTTTGGAGCCTGAAGGCGACACCGCGGCCCCTTCCCTGAGAGAGTACTTTCGCCTTCCTGAGACCTGAGTCTAAGGGTAGCAGGCAGAGTTTGAGAGAGGACCAGGGAATTTTGTGACAGAGCAGTAAGGGGGACAAACAGGCACCAGCACTGAATCTAGAGGCCAAGCTCCTCACTCTGGCTGGCAGAGCTCTGGTCTAGGCAAGGTGGACGGCAAGGGCTGGCCCTTGTGCTGGCCAGCTCTGGCTGAGTTAGGACAGCTGAGTTTCCAGCCCCAGTTCTGTCTCTGACCTAGGGCTGGGTTCTCCCTGCTCCCGATGGGACAAGTACTCACCGCCTGTGGGGTCTGCCTTGATGGGCTCAAAGGAGGTAGAAGGGTTGGGTCCAGATGAACTGCTATTGCTGCTGCTGCTGCTGCTGCTGCTGCTGCTGCTGCTGCTACTGCTGCTGTCCAGCAGAGCAGAAGACTGCAGTGGCCGGGTGTCCAGCGCCGTCGGGCCCAGTGGGAGTGAGCTGAGCTCACCACTGTCCTTGCTATCGGTTTCTGGGCCGCCACTCACTGCAACCACATGCCCCAAACCCAGTCACTTAGGGGCAGTAAGTGGGATATTGAGCTGGCTGTGACAGAACACATAGCCAGGATGCCTATAGCCCTGGCTCCCAGGCCCTAGGAGAGTTAGGCACTGCCAGTCACCCCTGAGGAGGTTACCTGCACTGAAGGAGACAGGGGCATGAGGCCTATAAGGGGGGAGGGGACTCACGGACAACATGGCTGCTGTGACCACCCTTCAAGAGGGGCTGTTGGGGAAAGTGAGACATAGGTGGATCTGGGGGAAAACTGCCACCACTAATGCCCCTTCACTCACTCAGAGATTCTCTGTTAAAAAAAGGAGGTGGGCTTGGCTAGGGTGGGGGGAGAGTGGTGGGGGAAAATGTAGACAACTGTAATTGAACAACAATAAAGTAATAAAATCTTAAAAAAAAATAAAAAGGGCTGCCTTGTCACAGCAAGGGGAGGTGAGCTGGGGGCCAGAAAAAGGACAACCCTCATAGGGTCTCTGCCAGTTCTGAGTACAGCATCCCACAACCCAGAGGTACTGCCTCTTGGGTCCCAGAAATGACTCTGTCACCAGATGCTCGTCATGTCTCACCTGTGATCTCAGCTGCTGGACTGGCCATCCCTTGGGCTTCAGTGCTGCCAGGGACAAAAGTGGTGGTGGTCACCTGGGGACTGCTCGGGTGTGAGGCGTCCTGGGGCAGGGCCACAGCAGGTTTGGGCAGAGGTGGAGGAGTAGAGACAGCAGGTGGGCTCTGGAGCAAATCTTCAGGCGGCGGCACAGGCACTGCCACAGGCGGTGAGCTCCATGCCTCCTTGTTCACCAGCAGCACCTCGATGGGGCCACTCACACTCTTCAAATGAATCTGGTACTTCTTCTGCCCATTGAGGCCCTGGGGGTGTGGGACAGAGGGCAGGTGGAATTGGAAGCAGGCTTGGCTTCTGCCTGACCCTGAGCCACAGTGTCCTCTCCCACTCCAAGCTGCCCGTTCTCCTAGATAACCCAAAAGCTCAGGCCTCCCCCTACCTGCCCCACCCTGGACTTATCAGGCTCCACAGCCAGCACCCACCCTCAACCAACCCTGCCTGCCTGAGATGAGCACCCACCTCTGGGATGGGCACCTCTAGGGTGGTGCCAGATGGAGCCCGGATGGCCAGGAGGGTGTCTCCTAGAATATCAAGGAGGATCGGTCAAGGCCTAGGGGCTCAATCTGAGCTAGGAATGGGGGTTCCTGTCCCTTGGAGCAAGGAAGGACATTATGGTCTTCGAGGGCCCAGACAGGAGGCCTCACTCAACCCCCACAGTGGCTTGGGCAGAGAACTAGTGTCTTTCTCCTTCCAAGAGCCCAGGGATCAGTGACCAGAAAATCCAGATTTGAACATGTGAAGCAAAAAATTGCTGGCCATGGGCATCACACATCCTCAGCTGAGGGCTGCTCCCTAGGTGTAGGTGTTCTGGCCAAGGCCAACATCCCTTCCCCAGGGCCAGTCTGAGGGGTGAAAGATGGAGAAGGGACAGTTCCTGTATCCATAACGCAACTAAACTAACTACAGGTTGGAAGTAGGTGTCATTGCCCCCTGAATACAAGCATGCATGAATGAGAATGCAGAGGCGAAATCCAAGGGTAGACAGGGACTGAACCAGGAGCTCAATCTAAGGTTCTTGTATCCTCTCAACATGTTTAGCCTCCACAGGGTCCCAGTGACCCCCAAATCAGGACTTACCCCACCTGCTTCCTCTGTAGGAAGGCCTCAGGAACTCTCTTTGGACACTGAACCCACTGCTCAGGGCCATGGCTCAGCCCAGCCCCACCCCCCATCTCCCCATCCTCAGGCTCTGCTCACCAGCAAAGCATCTGCAGATGTCCTCATGAGTCACGTAGGCCGAGGTGTGGGGGTTAAGGGTAACAACTGATGCCCTGCCTGTGGTGACAGACGGCAGATCACAGAGCAGACCAAGCTCTTTAGCAGATATCTAACATACAAACCCTCAGAGAAGATCCTGGGGCAGGGGTCTAAGTGGAGAGGGATCGTAGGTAGGGGAGGGGCTCTAAAGAGAAGCAGGAGGCTGGGACCTGGCCAGGAGCTGCAGGACCAGCCTCTCAAGAGGGGTAGCGCCCAGAGCACCACACAGCAAACCCAGATGGACTAGAGGGCCCTTCACCCCCACCCCAGGAGCAGGGACTGCCATGAGGATATCAGCTGTTCTGCACGTCCTCGGTGACATTCCGGATGCTCTGCTGCACCCACACCTTGTGCTGGTCCAGTTCTTGCTCTCGCTGCTGCAGCTCCTCGATCTCTGCCTTGAGCTCAATCAGCTTGTCCGCAATCTCCCGGGTATTGCAGCCAGGCCCCACGCCCCTGAGCCCAGGGAATGGGGCTGAGAACAGCTGCCAGAAACTCTGTGTCTCATGGTCCCTGCTCTCTCCTGCACCCTCCACCCCCGAACCAACACTCCTAGGGAGGGGGTCCCATTACCCTCCCTGGTGCCCTCACTCACTTCCACTGGATGCTATTCTTGGATTTTTTCTCGATCAGCCCAATACCTTCCAGCACGTTGGTAATGTCGTAAATCCGCCGCTTCTGGCGCACAGCTAGGGTGTCAGCTGCCTGGCAGAGAGAACAGAGGAGAGGATGCTCAGTCCCACTCTCAGGTGTAACCTCAGGCACCCTGAGACTTGATCTATAGTAGTCTGGAAAAGCGATGGACAGTCCCAACGCTCCTCCCAGCCATTACAGTAGCTCGGGACTGCAGGGTGGAAAGAGGTCTGGCTCAGGCTGTACTGATATTCTGATGTTCTTTTCCCCGGGCAGGGAGGGCCACGAGGATCAGCACCTGCAGCTCCGACACCGGCACACAGCTGACACCCAATTGCCTCAGCTGAATGGATCAAACAGCTCCCGGCCTCCTACTTGTGAGAAAGCACACGGATGGCGGCCTATTCTCTGAGGACTCCGCTGGGCCGCCCCGGGGGGTTCCCGCTACCTGCCCGGGCCTGTTCCACCATCCCCCCTGTTGCCCCTTAGCCCGGGCCGCACCAGCTTGAGGTCAAGCACGCCGTCCTTAGCCTCCTGCAGAAGCGACACGAACTTGGTAGTGAGAAGTCCTAAGCTCTTCTCGTGCCGGCTTGGGGTGCCCGGGGGCGGCGGCGCCTGTGGCCCGGCCTCCGCCATCGCGCCCGCCCGCCGCCTCCCCTCAGCCAGGCCAGGCCAGGCCGGCGCCGCCGCCACTTCCGCTTCCGTTCCTCACCGCCAGCCGCCGGCGCCAGCGTCGCTGCTTCCGCTTCCTCCCCGCGCTCTCCTAGGGAACCCGGAGCAATTCCTCTCTGAGGGCAGGGCTGCAAAACTTCGGGGACTATCAGCAAATGTTCAACCGCCGAAAAGGACGAAAACAACCCAGGGATCCCGAGAGACAGGACAAGATGCGGAGGCATGAAGAGGAAGTCGGTGGGCGGCCCGGCAGTAGAGAAACAGGAGTCACTGAAACCTTCTTGGACGGCCAGCCTGCTCCAACACCACTAACTCTGCCCCAGCCCCCGTGTCAGGAGAGGGACCATGCTGCCAGATTAACCCCTTGTGTTTCCCCAATCCTGCTCCTATAAGCTACCCCACTGTCTTGAGGTCACCTACCCTATTATCGTACTTCACTTTCAGCCAAACAGTAAGCACTAACTACATCTAGCTTGTCCTCTAGTCTGCAGACCCCCTCCCGTTCCTTGATCCCAGCCTAGTCTTTTGTCTCCCCGTTGCAGTGCTCAGGCACCATGGAATTATAACCACTTTTCAGCCAATGCAAACATGTTTACCGATGTGCAAATATACGTGAGGCACTTAGAGCAGTTCCTGGCGTGTAGGAAGGATTATGTGTTTGCTGGTATAATTTTGTTATCTTTAACAGTTTTGTTATTTATTACTGTTGATTTTTGGTCAAGTTCTCTGGGAAACAGACTTTGACACAAGGATCTGTCTGCAGGAAGTTTATTGAAAAATCCACACTTGTAAGACAAGCAGAATTGGACAGAGAAGGGTTTAAATTGCAATAGTTTTAATAGTGGCCTCTCGCTGATCAGTGGAACTCCAGCCAGGCCTGGCAGGGAGGACCCAACCCCACCATTTCCATCTTTCTGGCCACATCCCTCCCTCATCCCACCCAGAAGGGTTCATACCAGGAGGAAGGGCCAGCTGCATTTTGTCTTTGGCTGTGGAGTCCACTTTAGGCCCTGGAGAAGCCAGAATGCAGACCATCCTACTAGGAGTTCTGAAACTGGGGTGGCCCTTCCAAGACGTTCCACATCCAGGCAAGGGTACTGGACCTTTGCAACCCAACATTGACTGAGAGACCTAGCCGTGAGACCTCAGCAGCCCACACTCCTGGCAGCTAGGGGAGCAAGTGTCTTTGTCGTGAAGGGTGGATTTGGGTGGTTACTACCTGGTATTCTCTTCCATGGCCCCCTTTAACTCTCAATCTCAAGATACACTGCTTTCATAGCCCTTGAACCTCTCCTGCCATCACCCACCACACACAACATTCTTCACAACAGCCCGTGATCTCTCACTGCTCTGCAAGGTACACACCCCTCTCTGAGGGGCCTGTCAACGAATTTTCATGCTGTGAGGTTGTCTGCATTCATATTTGCACACCCCACTCTCCACAACAGGTTGGGGCCCTCTAGTTCATGTCTGTTCTGAGCACTAAGATGTCCTAGGTAGAACAGTCAAGACTCAACAATCACAGGGAGTACAGATCCTCGTTCCCCGAAGGAAGTGGGGCCCAGCCCTCCCCACCCCTTTCCACAGTGCAGATGCTCTTTCCTGTTGGGAATAAAATGCAGGAGACTCAGCTTCCTTCCTTCCTGCACGTGGTCTTGAGTGGGGGGAGGAACCTTGGAGGGAGGAGGGGGTTCCTGGGCAGGGAGGTGGGACAGAGGCTTCCTTGGGAAGAGGAATTCTGGGGCATGCTGAAGTGTGGGCCGGAGCCACACAAGCCCTGTGAGCCAGTGGAGGGAGTGCCCAGCTCTGCTGTGAGTTCCGGGGGAGAGGGCCACCCTCAAGGCCAACGCTGTTTGCGGAGGAGGGAGAAGTGGATGCCTGGTCGAGCCTGGTGAGCTCCATACCAAACTGTCTTCTGCAACTAAGAGCAAAAGAGGGGTCCAGTGGAGACCTGTACCTACCTTCCTCACTTGACTTCAGGGGCAAAACTGAGAAATCCGGCAAGGGAGGCTTCCCAGGTGCCTCTCCATCACACCTGCGTCTCTCTCCTTTCCTGAGGGGCCTGGGCAGGAGCCTCCCTCCTTCTTCTCACAGAGGCCTAGACAGAGCCTGCAGCTCAAAGGAGGATCCGCTCTCTCTGCTCTAACCCAGACCCTTGCCCAGACTCTCATCTTGGCTCTGGCTCCTCCAGGGCCTAAAGTGGACTCCACAGCCAAGGACAAAATGCAGCCGGCCCTTCCTCCTGGTATGAACCCTTCTGGGTGGGTTGGGGGAGGGATGTGGCCAGAAAGATGGGAATGGTGGGGTTGGGTCCTCCCTGCCAGGTCTGGCCGGAGTTCTAGCAGTCAGCAAGAGGAGTAGACTGCCTTGGGGGCCAGACTGAGGAGCAGGAAGGGGAGCAGGGTCAGCAGCCGCTTCCCTCAGGCCCTGCCCAACTGACATGGCTGCCCAGGCTCTTCCTGCCCAGGGCCCGAGTGGCCAGAGCAGGAGAGGGCAGAGAGGCTGGCCCGGGGTGCAGCACTCAAGTGGGCCTCAGGAATCTTCTACCGGCCAGAGCAACTGGCCAGGCTGGGCCAGTACCGCAGACGTGAGGTTCAGCGTACCTGCTCCCTGGAAGCACGCATCAAGGTGGGCATCAGGCAGGAGCAGGAGTACTGGGGGTGGGTGGCAGAACTGGCCAGGCCTCACTGTCTCCCTCCCTTCCGTAGTCAGTGGTGCAGTCATACTTGGAGGGTGTGAAGACTGGTGTGTGTCAGCTGGCCCAGGCCCTTGAGGCCCTGCAAGGAGCACGTGAGGCCCTGGGCCACGCCCATGGGCTGTTCCAGGTTATGACCGAGGCTGCACAGACTCTAGAGCCCTTGCGGGAGCAGTTTGCCCAGCACAAGCAACTGCAGGCCCTGTCTCAGCTGCTGCCTCGGCTGCGAGCTGGTGAGTGTGCAGGGGCCCTGGGCTTTGGCCCTTCGACAGTTAGTCAACAAATGCTTGGCTTGTCAAGGGGCTGGGGCACTAGTAGAGATTACATGAAGGGACACACCAGGACCTCCCAGAGAGTAGCTCAGGCTTCAGATGGCATAAAAACAGGGTGCAGATTAGCTCACTCTGGGGTTCCTGAGCAAGGAATGTCTGAGTCAGGACTGATACCCAGTCAAGTGCCTCTGGCTACCTGGTTGTTAAATTGAAATATTTTCCTAACAGGGAGGGTGAAGAGCCACTAGAATTGTCCTCCAGTTCCTCCCTGCCTTCCCTCCAGGATCCCTGACATTCTCATGTTCCATCAGTTTACTCTAGGACCTTTCCTGGTCCTTTCAGATCAGCCAGTGCTCTACTGTACTGGTTATTTTAAAATTCTTTTTAATAAGACTAAATGTATTCAATAACCTAGTAGAAGTCTACTGTGCTGGTTATTAAATACTTTACATCACCACAGCCCCAGGGCCTCAGCATCTGATCCTGTACCTATCGTACAGGTGAGAAGGCTGAGACTCAGGGCTGTCATCTCTGCTCCCTCCTTAGTGCCGGCTGCAGTGATCCACACACAGACCCTGATTGATGCCCATCAGCTCTTGGAGGCATATGTGAGCCTTCGGGAGCTGGAGCAGCTGCAAGAGGAAGCATGGGCATCTCTGGGGGGCCTGGAGTTGCCGGTCTTCGAGAAGCTGGGCCCTCTGGCTGAGGCACTGGGCCAGGCTGTGGAAATGGCTGTAGGGGCTGCAGGGCAGCTGGCACGGGAGGACCCAGCCCTGTTGGTAGCTGCTGTGCGTGTGGCAGAGGTGGAGGCCAGCCGTACAACCTCCCTTGAGCAGGCCCCCCGGGACTGGCGGCAGCGCTGTCTGCGGGCACTAGAGGAGGGCCTAGAGCGGGTCCACTTTGGGACATCTCTGCTGCCTGGACCAGGGGCCCTAGCAGGGTGGCTGGAGGCTCTGAGGGTGGCTCTACCAGCTGAATTGGCCACAGCTGAGGCACTGGTAGCACCCTGCTGCCCACCACACTACAAGGTGGTCCAGCTATGGGCCCATACCCTGCACAGTGGCCTGCGTCGCTGCCTGCAGCAATTCCTGGAAGGGCCTGAGCTGGGAGCCACTGACGCCTTCACCTTGTTGCACTGGGCACTGCATGTGTACCCAGGGTCAGTGCCTTTGGGGCAATGGGAAGGGGGTGGATCAGAATCTGGGGGCTCAATGTGACATTGGGCTACTCATTGCCAGGCCAGAAATGATGGGGAGTCTGGAATTGGGGCCTGAGGCTGATGTGTCTCAGCTGGAACCCCTCCTGACCCTGGAGAATATTGAGCAGCTAGAGGCAACATTTGTGTCCAAAGTCCAGGTGAGTATTTGGGGCCCAGGTCTGGAGAAACTCTGCCACCAGCTGTGTGACTATATCTGTAGAGTCACATATTTACCTGCCTCTAGCAGGGCCAGTGACCTGCTATGCCCTGCTACATTCTGCTGCCCCTCATCTCCCCCCAGGCAAGTGTGGTGCAGTGGCTGCAAAAGGCACTGGATGGGGAAGTAGCTGAGTGGGGGCGGGAGCAGGAGCCCGACACAGACCCATCTGGCTTCTACTACTCACCAATGCCAGCCATCGTGATGCAGGTGGGTAGGAAGTGCCAGCCAGGTAGGTGGCTCTTATAAAAAATAGGGGGTAGGGTGGAGGGCAAGACTAGGACTCTGCTGATGGCTGCTCATCCCTGTCTGTAGATCCTGGAAGAGAACATTCGAGTGACCAGCTTGGTCAGTGAGTCACTGCAGCATCGGGTGCATGGCATGGCACTGTCGGAACTGGGAACATTCTTGAGGAGGTCTGCCAAGGCACTGACCCACCCCCAACCCCTGGCCCTGCCCCGGGGACAGCCCAAAGGGGTTCTGAGTGAACAAGGCACATCAGTGGGGAAAGGCTCCTCCAAACAGTGCCTTGGGTGTCTTGGAGGTGGGGCCAGAGTACTCTCAGGACAGGAATTGTTGGGGAACCAACGTGACAGCAAGTGCAGGAGCTACCTCTGCCCTTCGCAGCTTCAGTGATGCTCTGATCCGATTCTCCCGAGACCACCTCAGAAGGGAAGCAATGGCCCCTCATTACGTGTCCTACTTACTGGCTGCCTTCAACCACCAATCAGCGCTCAGGTAACAGAAAGCCCCCACAGAACCCCACCTTCACTAACCCCTGACTGAACACCTATTAGGTATGGACCCAGCCTTCACTAGGCTATTAAGGAATTTGAACTCACATAGCCCTGTGCTTCCAATCCCAGTTCTGCTAATTGCTAGCTGTGTGACCCTGGGAAAGTTGCCTAACCTCTCTTTTCTCACTAGTATTACATGGGTAATAATGAGACATTATGAAAATCACATTAGATGTAAAGTGCCTACCACAATGCCTAACACATAGTCTTATGTGTTCATTCATTCAACATATACTTACCAAGTCCTACTCTGTGCCAGGTAATGTCTGGGGTTACAGTTGTGAAGAAAACAGAAAAATATTCCCATCCCCTTGGGTCTTATATTCTTTGGGATGAGGGCAGAGAGGGCAAACAAACAAGTTGCTGATCTTTACTTCCTCGTGACTGGGATGAACTCACTCCCCTTACCAATGAGGGAAGAGAAACCGAAAGACATGACTTGCTCAAGGTCACATCGCAAATTAGAGGCAGGTCCGGCTGGACTGTGTCCCTTCTAGCTTGCTGAGCCCACCACTCCACAACCCCAGACCTTCAGAAGTGCGGGAAATTGCCTTTCTTGTCCCCTCCCGCACACTTCCGCCACTAGGCGGCGCCCAAAAAGCGGCCAGACCAGGGAAGGGCTGTGAGGGCCTTGGCCTTGGTCCTGAAACCGTACTTTTGGTTGGTCTAGCTCCTCCGTGTCCGTCTTGCAGCCCGACGGGGTGGCTTCAGGGGCCTTGACACCGGTGCAGGCAGCGCTGGACGAGTTGCAGAGGAGGATCTGCCAACTGGTGTTGGAGGCGCTGCTGGTGGAGCTCCAGGTAAGGCTTCAAGTAGGGGTGGGGATAGGAGGAGATAAAACGTATGAATGGGAGTCTGCGGGAAGTGCCGGGTCTGGATCGTCCTTCCAGCTCCGTCTCTGTCCCCGCGGCCCCAGCCCCCGTTCGCGGCTCTGCCCTCGCGCCGTTGGCTGTCGAGCCCGGAGATGCTGGGCGATGTGTGCGAGCGGACGAAGCGCTTCTGCCGGAACTTCTGCCGAGTTCGGAATCCCGCGTTCCAGGTGTGTTGGGGGAAGGCTGGCGAGGGTGGAGCACCGATGGGAAAGGCGTCCTGGATCCACCTGGTCGCCCTCCTCGTAGGTGCTCCTGGCCGAGACAGAGCGTACTGTGGTGCTACAGTACCTATGTGCGCTGATGCAAGGCCGCCTGGTGTGCCGCGATGCAGACGAGCGGAACCTGGCGGCTGAACGCCTACAACATGATGCTGCCCAGCTTCGGGATCTTTTCTTGTATTTGGTGAGAGTTTGTTGGGCGAGCAGACCAGCGGGGGTCTCAGTGGTTGGGTGGGAGCCAAGGACCAGCTCAAGACCTACCCCAACATGTTCAGGGCCTGGAAGAGAGCGTTCAGTGCACTCCGGTGCTGCTCACCCTGCGAAAGCTGCTGAACCTCCGAGACCCCACGATGCTTGGCCTCGAGGTAGCAAGCCTTCGGCAACAATTTCCCGACGTGAGGTACGCAAATGGGGCGGAAAGAGAGAAGGAACCTGGGAGGGACCAGGTGGGGCTGACGCATCTCCACGGTTCTCCCATAGCGAGGATCATGTCTCCGCCCTCTTGGACCTGCGTGGGGACGTTTCCCAAGAGCAACGCCTAGCTGCACTCAGTTCCCTGCAGGACAGCTTGCAGCCCTCGCCCCGCACGGGTCGCCGCGCACTTTTCAGCCTTGTGCCAGCACCTACGCCAGCTCCATCCAACTGCATCTTCTCTGGGATCTGTGTCTGACTCCCAACTACCCGCAGAATAAAGCTATGCCCCCCCGTACGCTTAAATTGTGTGTGTTGGGGAAGGGCGAAGGGATGAAATAAGAGTGCCTGCGAACGTTAGAGGGTCCACTGGTAGGGAGGCGCCTAAGGTACCCGGTCTCTAGTCCTGATATACGGGCTGCATCCCACCTATCCCAGCATCAGTTTCCAAGTATCCGGGCTTCCGCCACCGTGGGCAGACTACATCCCCACGTATCTGAGCCGAGGCAGTGATCTCATATCTCCCAGACCCTGCCTCACAGGACCAGGTACTTACTACCTGAAGTTTTGAAACCTATCTGGCCCTGGTGGAGGGAGCGGGCTCAAGACAATGCCCTGCCGCCCTGGTGTGGCTCAGTGGATTGAGTACCCGCCTGAGAACCAAAGGGTCGCCAGTTCAATTCCCAGTCAGGGCACACGTCTGGATTGTGAGCCAGGCCTCCAGTAGGGGGCGCGGGAGAGGCAACCACACATTGATGTTTTTCTCCCTCTCTTTCTCCCTCCCTTCCCCTCTCTCTAAAAATAAATAAAAAAAAATATTTTTTTAAAAAAGACAGTGCCCTGCCCAGGGATGCCCAGGGACTTGACCAGGTGGCAGGCTCCTCCCCCTCTGCCCTGCCTGGCCCCACCCCTCAGCTGTGTTCTACTGCGCCTGCCGCGGAGCTTGACGCGAGTTCGTGCTTTCCCATGAGCGTGCGCGCACACTAGTGCCAGCGGCCCGGCGTCAACTCCCGAGGGCGGGGCTGCGGGCGACTGTAGTTTCGGAGCGGAACCTCGAAGACAAGAAGAGCAGCGAACAGGTGGGGTTGAGGCCCGAGGATGGAACCCTTTTTCCCCAGGAGCTGAGAAGGCGCGCGATGCCAGCCGCACAGCACCTACCAAGGAATCCCCCCTCTATTGTCCTCTGGCCCCGCCCTCCATTGAGCACGCTATTTGCCCCGTCCCCCGCCGTTTATTGGCTGCATGTCACGCCCCTCCTTGATGTCTCCGTTTCCATTGGTTCCTCTTCTACGTTATCCTCTCCCAGAGTTTCCTATTGGTGCAGGCCACACCCTCTTATTTGTCACCAGAGTCCGCCTTCAGCCTGGGTCCCTCCCCCAGCCATCTTTCATTCATTCTGCCTCTAGTGCTAGGTGCTTGGGGCATGGGAGTGAATCAGACCCGTCCCTTCCCTTTGGGAGTTCAGGAGATGGTGAGGGCACACGGACCTAGGCTACGACAGTGACAGCCTAGGCCGGTAAAGAGGCCGCCTAGGCACGAGGAGCCTCTAAGACGCCCGGAAGGCTTCCCGGAGGAGGTGAGGCCTAAACCGAGCCCTGAAAAATGGGTAGGAGTTTGCTTAAGGGAAATATTGGGAAAGCATTCTTGGCAGAAGGACCTGAGACATAAAAGAAACAGATGTATTTTGATCGTTGCGAAGAGGTAGGTGGAAGGAAAGATGAAGGGGGATTGGTCCAGGTAGAGGGGAAGAGACCAGTGAGGCATCCAGGAAAGTGTTCAATTACTTGAAGGGAGTGAAGTCTGAGGCCTGAAATCTTTTTAAGCAGCTGGTCTCTAGGCAGGGTGAAAGGAATGTGTGTGTGGGGTGGGGGGAGGGGACCAGATCCAGATGGGGAAAAAAGTTCAAGAAAGGAATGATTGCAGTTATGAAAAGGGGAAGGGCTGTTGGGTTCAGTTATTTATTGAGCAGCTGCTCTGGGCACTGCTCTGGGCCCTGGGGACATACTGTGGGCACTTGAAAGGAGAAAAGGAATAACAAATATGCTTACTTCAAACAGTGATATCTGCTACAGAGAACAATAAAGTGAAAAGGGGGTGAGGAACTGTGGTGGAGTAGGGAGAGAGAGGATCTCTACTATTTGATAGGGTGTGTTTTAGGGAGGCTTTTCTTCTCTGTTTTTAATGGATTCTGAGAGAGAGAGAAAAAAACAACAAACATCTATTTGTTGTTCCACGGTGTGTCCTGACAGAGATCTAACCAGCAACCTTGCGTATCGGGACGACGCTCAAACCAAGTGAGTGACCCAGTCAGGGAGAGGGAGGCTTTTCTAATAATACGTGCAGAAATCCAAAGAATGTGAGAGAGTGACCCCTGCAGTTATATGGGGGCAGAGAGAAGCCATTTCAGACAGGGGACATGTTCAGCTGGAGGTGCCTTTTATACACTTCAGGAAGGATGTTGAATTGAGAACTGGCAACACTGGTCTGAAGTTGAGGGAAGTGTGGGCTGATGATTTTAAACCCAGGAGAGTGGATGAGATTCCCTAGGGAGTGAGCACAAATAGAGAAGCTTCCAAGTGCATGGCAGTGATAAGAGGTTGGGAAGACAGGGCTGACCAGCGGGGAAGACCGAGAACAAACAGCCAGTGAGGTAGGTTTGGGGAGCCACGTGGAGAACATGTTTCCAGAATGAAGTGGTTAACTTCACTTCAAGTGCTGCTAGTCAGTGTGAAGATCCCTGATGACCTTGGACAGATCGGTTTTAACAGAAATTGGGGGTGGGGGGAGGCCTAATTGGAGTGAAATTTAAGAGGGAACAGGAAAGAGAGGAATGGAGGCTGAGGGTAGATGACCCTTGACATATTGTGCTGCGGCGAGGGGCAGCCAGCAGGAGCGGCGCTATCGCCGGAGGAGTGGGGGTCACGTGAGGGTTTGGTTTGGAGAAATAACAGGACGTGTTTATTCTGATGGAATGGATCCAGCAGAGAGGAAGGTATTGGTGATGTAGGAGATGGAGAAGAGGGAGAAATACTGGAATTGTGTCCCTGGGCAGGCGAGGGGGTTCGGAGGCTGGAGCTTTCCAGTCGCTCTCGGGAGAGACACTGCATTGGACTGAGCCCTGGTACAGAGTCAGGGGTGAGTGCCCCAACACCAGCCTTGGATGACAACTAGGAAGATGCCTCTGATAGGGGACAGACTAGAGATTGGCTTGGATTTGCTAAAGTTTCCCTCTGATCCCCAAAATCTGACTCTAAATTGGGTTTGAACACATGGCCCAGTGGACAGAGAGCGTTCCGGGTGGAGGGACTAGTGTAAGCTGGTGCAGGCACTCCAACTTATTGGGGCCACGTGGGCTAGAGGAGGTGGGTGGGGGGAGGGAAGGGGGTGGGGCTGAAAAATACCATAGGTAGAAGGCAGGGAGAAGGTGGTGAGGCCCCCTCACCCATCAATCTGAGGCTACATTATACCAGCTTCCGGCCTAGGTGGGTGCTGAGCACAGGGATTAAAATAGTGAGCAGGGGCCCAGGCCTGATGCCTGGAGCTCACAGGTTAAGGATGTTCCAGGAACCACCATCTAGGAGAGGGTATAAGACTCTTCCTCCTGATTTCTCCCAGTCCAGCTTGCTTGGGTGAGCTTGCTGGAGGGAATAGACACTGGGGTGGGTGGGGTGAAGGGGCAGCCACCCAGACCCCTGGGGACCCTGCTGGTCCTCAGACCACACCACTCATGCTGGCCTCCCTGTGCCCTTCTGTATCCCCAGAAGTCGACAGTGTGGGGAGTTGGAGTGACTCTGCTGGATGTGACCCCCAGGACAGAATGGTGCTGGACTCAGGGGCTCAGGTGTATGAGCAGCCACCCCCCAGCCCACCCTTGGCCAGTCACTCACCCTTGGGCCATAGACTGAAGCCCTCAGACCAAGATGAGACACCACTGTACCCCTGGCCTCAGTCCCTGGCCTTGCCCCTGGCTCTGTCAGACTCAGCCCTGCAGCCCCGGCCTGAGCTGCAGTCCTTCTCAGAGTTGCGTTTGGGTCACCGTGGCCACATGCGCCGCAGTGAGAGCACCTACACCGTAAATAGCACTGGCCGGCGCAGGGGTGGCACCCAGGGTCGGGCCCCACCTGGACGTGGACGGGATCTGGGTGGGGGCACCCTGAGGTCTGCAGCCTCCCTGCCTCACATTGCTAAGACTCGAAAGGATGGAGGCCGTGGTGCCAGCAGGAGCCCCTGCATGTTGGTGGCCCTGAGGCCAACCAACGTGGACCGTGAGCGGGACAAGTTCTTCCAGTCCCATTGCACCTACAACCCGCAGTTTGAGTACCAGGAGCCCGTGCCCACAGCCGTGCTGGAGAAGTACTGTGAGGCCTCTGGCCAGTTCATCCATCAGGTCAGTCCAGCCTGCCCACCTCTCCCTGGCCCTGGCCACCCGAGGGGCCCAGCCTGACCAGCCACCATGGCCCTGTGTGCAGGCCATTGGCATCATTGAGGCTGTCCTGGAGAAGTTTGGCACCTACGAACACTTCGAGGCTGCTACTGGGGGCCAGCTGCTGACCAAGTGCCAGATCTGGTCCATTGTGCGCAGATACATGCAGAAGGAGGGCTGCGTTGGGGAGGTGAGCTTGCCCCACCTGTGAGGACTCTGTTCTACATGACCCAAACTGGGCTGCCCAGTGGGTGGTGCCAGGCCCAACTCCACACTGGCCAGCTAGTGACCCCTGGCAAGCCCTGTCCCTGGCTCTGAGCAGAGATGGTAAAGGGTGGGTATCCCAGCCAAGTGTTTGGCCTGGATGCCCTGTGGCATTATTAGTGGGTACACCTGTACACTGGCTCCAGGGCTGGTGGCCATGGCTCAGGGCACTGTTCCTGCCACAGGTTGTGGTGCAGCTGAGTGAGGACCTGCTGTCCCAGGCGGTGATGATGGTGGAGAACAGCCGACCAACACTGGCCATCAACCTGACTGGAGCCCGTCAGTATTGGCTGGAGGGCATGCTGCGGCATGAGATAGGTCAGGGTGTGGGTAGGTGGGTGGGTGGGTAGGGGTGAGAGGGGGCTGGGATGTGGGGGGACAGTGAGGAGCCTCAGTAACCCCACGCCTCTCTCCCACTTCCCTCCAAGGATGGGCCCCCCCTTCATGACCAGTCCCTCCCTCCCTCTGGCTCACAGAGGTAGCCCCAACGTGCGGCCTGCTGTCTGGGCTCACCCTCATCTCTCACTCCTTTTCAGTATCTTTTCCTCCCTCCTCTTCCTCTCTGGTTTCCCCTGACAGTTGGGACAGGCTGCTGAGGCCTGGACAGGCCAGAGAGAGAACCCTGAGGGTCCCACTAGCCCAGCCAACGTACAGGCCCTCCAGGGTGGGCCTGGAATTGGCTGAGGACACACAGAGTTGGGGATAGGAGGGGCCAGGCTGAAAAGGAGAGCACGGGACACTAATTACTATTCTTTTCTGTCTGTCCTTCCTCAGCAAGGATCCTGTTGCTCTGGGCAAAGGTGGTTTGTTGCTAGGGACACAGGAGTGACTGTCTAGATGATGTGGTCTGCAGGGTGTGGGGCTGGGGCGGTGTGTGAGTTTGGGAGGTGTGTGTGTGTGTGTGCAGCCCTGGATGGGTGGAGGAGGGTTCTTGTGTGTGAGACTCTATGGGTCCTTGGGTGTGGGCTCACTTGAGGTTGGGGTTGGTGTGGCTGGGAAAGCTTATGTGAGAGCCGGAGTTTAGGGGCACGAGGATACACGTGTGAGTATGGGTTGGAGGTCTGGCAGGTGGGTCCCCAGATGACTCACCCATCACCGCCTCCCTCGTCCTCCCACAGGCACCCACTACCTGCGCGGCGTGAACAACGCGCGGCAGCCCTGGCACAGCGCCGAGGGCCGGCTGCAGTATGGGCTGCGGCCAGCGAATCCCACCGAGGAGGGCCTGGCCAGCCTGCACAGCGTGCTGTTCCGCAAGCAGCCCTTCCTGTGGCGTGCGGCGCTGCTCTACTACACCATCCACCGAGCCGCACACATGTCTTTCCGCCAGCTCTTCCAGGACCTGGCGCGCTACGTGCAGGACACTGACGTTCGCTGGGAGTACTGCGTGCGCGCCAAGCGCGGCCAGACTGACACTTCGCTGCCGGGTGGGTACCCGCGTGGGAAGTACCCTGAAGTGGGGCAGGGGCAGGGGTGGCTTCAGGTGTAGGGGCTCATGGCCCTCCTGTGCCCACAGGCTGCTTCAGCAAGGACCAGGTGTATCTGGATGGCATCGTGCGCATTCTGCGGCACCGCCAGACCATCGATTTCCCGCTGCTTACCTCGCTGGGCAAGGTGAGTGGCCATGGGCCTTCAGAGGTCCCAGCCGGCTCTCCTCTTCATCGCAGTATTCCCTGAAGCTGCAGGATGCCAGGCGCCTCTGGCAGGGTGAGGGGGTAGCGGTGAGCACAGGAGGTGAAGTGGCAGTCGGGCAGGTGCTTGACTCAGACTGCAGATGCACCTATGCGGGTACTGCATCTCAAAGGGGCTGGTCATTCCAGACCAAAGGAGCAGTCAGGACGGCCTAGGGATGGAGGCTGGATAATGGCCAGGGACCAAGTCCCTGGCACTGGGTATTTGTGCCAGGCTGTGAGAGGTAAACATCCAAAGCAATTGGGAATCAGAGCAGCTTGGAGTAGAGGAGTGGCACAGACATTTCCTTTAGAAGGCTCCCTCTGGATGTCATCTGGGTGGTAGACTGAGAGAGAGAGGCCTAGGGAAGGGAGTGCAGGGAGAAGAGGAGGGGGCCTCTTTAAAAAAATTTTTAGAGAGAGGGGAAGGGAGGGAGAAAGAGAAACATCGATCTGCTAACTCTCCCATGCCCCCAACTGGGGACCTGGCCCGCAACCCAGGCATGTGCCTTGACTGGGAATTGAACCAGCGACGTTTTGTTTGCAGGCCAGTGCTCAGTCCACTGAGCCGCACTGGCCAGGGCAGGAGGAGGCCTTTCTAATCACTCCTGGAGAACTGATGGCGGTCCAGCCTAACCCAGCAGTGGCCATGCAGTTTGAGAGAGAGAGGTGTAGGCTGGAGAGCTCTTCAGAGAGTAGAATCCCTTAAGCTCAGTGGCCACCCTGAGTGGAAGGGTGACAGATTCTAGTCCCCTCCCTGGAATCTGACATAGGGAACTGTCAGGAGAGTGGCTGGCATAGTCTGACATCAGGAGTTCAGTGTGGGGGAGTCTGAAGTGCGAGCTATCCGGGAGAAGGTGTCCAGAAGGCAATTGGATACCCGGGTTTGGAGGTGGGGGGAGCTGGGCTGGAGACAGGTAGGGCATAGCTGATAAAAGAAGGTGTTGAGCCCTGGCTGGTGTGGCTCAGTGGATTGAGCGCCAACCTGTGAAACCGGGGGGTCACCGGTTCGATTCCGGTCAGGGCACACGCCTGGGTTGTGGGCCAGATCCATGGTGTGGGGTGCGTGAAGGGAAGCCACGCATTGGTGTGTCTCTCCTTCTCTTTCTCCCTCCCTTCTCTCTCTCTAAAAATAAATAAGTAAAATCTTAAAAAAAAAAAAAAAAAAAAGAAGGTGTTGAGAAAGAGCGAACACCCAGGACTGACTTCAGGGCACATAACATTGGGAGTGGATCAGGAGGGAAAGGAGGAGTGCCAGGGGCAAAGGGCAGTGAGTGGTGACTGGTAGAGAGCTGGGACTAGCCACTGAAAGCCAGGGCCTCTGCCTGTCACTCAGGCCCAGCTTCCTCCCTGCAGGTGTCCTATGAAGATGTAGACCACCTGCGTCCCCATGGGGTACTGGACAATACTCGGGTGCCCCACTTCATGCAGGACCTGGCACGCTACCGGCAGCAGCTGGAGCACATCATGGCCACCAACCGGCTGGATGAAGCAGAGCTGGGCCGCCTGCTGCCTGACTGATGTCAGTTGAGGGTTCTAAGTCATCCCCCAGAACACAAAGATGGCTGCTCTGTTCTTCCATGGCCTGGGTGTTTCTTGGGGAAGCTGGGAGGGTGGAGCATCTCAGGAGGGAGGAGAGGCAACATCAGTGGGTTGTGTCCCTTGCTAGCCTGCCTGGGACTTAGAGACCAGCATGTTGGACAAACTCAGTCTGCCCTCCTGCCTCTGTCTGTTGAGCAGAGGGGAAGCCTGGGGGTTGCAGAGAAGTTGAGCATAGATGGGATTGTGGGGGTGGCTTGGGAGCAGAAACTTGTTCTTGCATGAGATGGCTTTGGGTGTCTACATACTCCAGTCTCCCTTCCCCCACCTGGCCCCTTGGTGCTCCTTCAGCTTTCACGCTGTCTACCTCTCATTGGGTCCTGGTGGGGGTCTCCCTTCTCCTCAGGTGATTACCTGAGCCTGGGGTCCTTGCTTTCCCACAGACTCAAGGGGCAAGGGTCCTGATAGTTAGAGACCCAGCTGGGCTGGGATGTGCTTTCCAGGATTTTGCCTGTCCTGCTGCTTAAGTATTTATTCCCTGTTTAAATGCTCTACTTCCTGAGGCTGGGAGGCAGTAGTATCCAAAGGTCCGGGGGAGGGAACAGGGCTCCTTTGGAAGGCACCCATGTTCTTAGCCCTGGTCTCATCTCTCTCTCTCTCTCTCTCAGACGCGCTCGCACACACACACACACACACACACACACACACACACACAGTCCTTTTGGCCTTGTGTGAGTTGAGCACTGGAGCTCATCTGGCCCTGCCTCCACCCCCAACCCCTCTGGGGACCTCTGCTGTCCCTGTCTTTGCCCACACCCTCTCAGGGGGTCTGAGAGAGGTTGCCATAGCCCAGCAGCAGCCACAATCAAGCCCAAGGGGCAGGCCCCTGCTTGTCCCAAGTCCTGAGCTCTCCAGGACCAGGAGAGCTACAGAGATGGTTGTTGCTTCCAGATCCACCTCCGATTCCAACTCAGCTGTGTGAGGTTGACCTAGTCCCACTCCCACGCTTGGCCTCAGTTTTCTCATCTGTAAAATTCGGAAATGCAGCCGGCAAGTCCTTACTCATTTAGTTAGTGAATATGCACAGATCGCCTTCTGTATCCCAGTTACTGGTCAAGCTCTCACTGAGCCCCCAGTCCCGCGGAGAAGCCACACAATTAAAACAACAGTTACAACAAGGTGTGTGGTCTTTATTTACCCAAGATCCCGTTCTTCCTCCTCTCTCCTGGTCTCATTTCCCAAGGCTCTAGCCTTCCCTAAGTGCAGTGAGGTTCTCCTTCCCTGGCTCTCTGCGCCAAACCCAGGGGACTCCATGGAATAGCGCTGGTCACAACACACGCCCCCAAATGGTTTAGGAAGATAAAAGGGCCCAAGTCAGACCCTTACCGCACTTGGTGCCTGCGTCTTGGATCTCTAGGGGAGCAGCTTGAGCTGTTGACAAAATGCGGCTGGGTGATGGGGCACAGGACTGCCCAGGTCACCTTTATTTCTAGGCAAAGAGCCAGAATCAGAGAGAGCCCAGACCTATCCTCTGAAGTTTATTCACTTCCGGTGAATACCGGGCCAGGTGGAGCCTTGCGGGTAATCCAACTCCGCCATGGCAGAGTCCTAGGTCCTGTTCGGCTTCCTTGGGGAGTGGCCTGTCAGCGCTCCGACCTTCAGGAATCTAGAGATGAAGGGGGAAAGCGGTTGGTCAGGTGGAGCCTGCCCTCTGCCTTCTGGGCCACAACCTCCCACCAACCTGTCACCGGATTTGGGCAGCCGACCACCTTCAGTTTCATCTCCCTCGCAGTCTGGCTCGGGCTCAGGCTCTGGCTCAGGCTCTGGCTCTGGATCCGGCTCTGGATCCGGTTCCAGCTCCGGTTCGGGCTCAGTCTCTGGTTCAGGCTCTGGTTCTGCCTCTGGGTCCGGATCCATTTGCAGTTCCAACTCCGGGTCTGCCCCTTCAGAAGCCTCAGCTTCTAGCTCTGTCTGGGGCTCCTCAAGGGTTCCAGATTGAACTGCCTCGGAGTTCTCTGGACCCCTGGCCTCATCGCAATGTGAAGCTCTGGGCAGCCCAGGGCATGGGGTCCCTGAGCCGGTTGCCTCAGGTGTCCAGTGGCCTGGGCATGGAGGGTCGTAGCTGCGTTCCCGGTATCCTGGGGAGGGGGTGGGAGTGTCTCAAGCTCAAATAACCCTTTGGCGGTTGCCTCTGCACACTCCCACCTCTAGGGGAGGCTAGAACTCCGCCCCATCACACCCTCTACTCTGACCTAGGCTCCGCCCCGTGCGCGCTCACCAGTGCCCACGTGCTGCCAGTCCCAGGCAGGGTCCGGTGCGCGTGCAGTGCGCTGGGCGCAGAGCAGCAGCTCCTGGCAGGCGGCCTCGCCCTTGCTCTGCACTAGCAGCAGCAAGCGGCGCACCCTGCGCTCAGCATCAGGCAGTGCATCCAACGCCTCGTACTCAGGCCCGGTGAGCACGCCCCGTGCCAGTAGTGCATCCAGCAGCAGCCCAGAGTCTGCCTGCAGCGTCTCCACCAGGCGTTTCCGCTCCCGGTCGATAGTCTCTGAGGGTCTCTCCTGCGCGTTGCCCATTGTGGGGGATGCCTGGGGGAGGGGGAGACGTGCTGGGGATTGGGGCCTCTGCCCTTGGCCTCTCTCCCAGCGCTCCAGTGGACACCCGTGGCTGGGGTCTAGGTTCACCTCGACCCTGGGAGCAGGACAGCTCCGCAGCACCGGGCTCTGTACTCCCGCCTCTCCCATCGGTTCTGTCCTGTCCTCTCCTCCTCAGGCTTCTCCTTGGTGCCCTAAACATCAGCTGTGGCCCTCCTTCCCTCTCCTTTCCTCTGCTGTCTCAGGACCCTTATCTACTCTCTGACTGTTGTCCCCCACTAGGACCCCTTTCGAATCCCAGCTGCCTGCAGATTCTGTGATCTGTTCAGATCCAGTTTATCCAAACTAACGTTTCTTTCCCAAACCTGCTTCCCGCCTTCACAGGCAAAGACCCCACACCCAGCTTGCAGTCAAGTCCTTTCCAATCTGTCTGCTGAATTCTCCTCTGTCATCCTCACTACTTAGTAGCCCAGGCTTTCACCTCCGGCCTAGAGGCTGCAGACATCTGAACCCGCTCTGCAGCGGGAGCACGAAGTTGAGATCCTTCCCTGCTCCTCTTACCCACGGGAGAGTGACTACACCCCTTATCCGGACCTGAGACAGTCTTTCCAGGACAGGACCTACTGCTGCGCCCCCTCACCAGGGCCACCACCATGTTGCAACCCCAGTGTGGTCTCACGGCCCTTCCTGGTCCCCTAATGCCTGAACGGGGACACCTGAATTCTCTTTAGTCGCAGCTCTGACCAAGTGCTCCTGACATTACCTTCGGAGCAACTGCCTCCCTGCCGCCCTGGGAATGACTCACAGCTGTCTCTTGCTTCCTCTTGAAGTACCCAGGGCCCAACTCAAAAAGCTCCCAACAATGTATTTTCAAATGCTTGCAGAACTTTTACTGCTTCCTCCATGGACCCTTCCATTTTGAGAGACTGCCTCTACCAATCAGCAGATGTTAGGAATTAATCTGCTTTGCCCACTTATTGACATCTAAGCACAATGGCTTGTCCCCTCTTAGATGTCCTGACCCAGGCAGCCAGGCCCTTGGCATCAAGGGGCGAAGAGGTCAGGCCCTGGAGCACAGCCTCCCTCGGTCCACTTCCTCCGGCCTGGGCTTTGTCCACACTGCAGCCTTTTGGTCCTGCCCTCTCTCTGGGATCTCTCCTGTACCTCCTTACCTGGCTCTAGGTTTGGGGGAGCAGATTTGGTCCAAACACCCTCCTGCCTTCCAGATCCTTTATTGCCACCTGGTATCGTGCTCTGCCTCTCTGGTCATTTCAACCCCTCCTGGTCACAGTGAAGCATCAACCCTTCCTCCAGGCAGGTTACTGATCAGAAGCCAGGACCACCCCTTGCCCCCTCCTCCATTCATGTCCCACCTGTGACAAATGCTGCTCCTCCAGTGAGACTCCGTCACACCCCCTTCCCCTCCCCTCCCCTCTCCTCATCTCCCTTGACAGCCTCTCTGAATACCTCTCATTCCCACCTCGTCACCCCCACAGCACCGTGATTTCTGACAACTCTGGGGCAGGATCGATTGTCCCCACTTTGCAGATGAGAAGACAGTCTTGGTGAGACAAGTGCCAGAACTAGGGTCTGACTTCTCCAACCTGAACTACGATGAGGTCTCCCGCCAAGCAGAATGTCAGCTCTAACTGCCCGCCCCCTTCTCCTCCCTGCCCATCAGAGAGAATTCAGACTATCTCGCCTGGTTGCTCTCCCGCACCTCCTGGACAGTCAGGGCTTCCTGCACTGCCCCCAACCCTCACTGCCAGGAGAACTCCCTAAGCCCCTGGCATTTCTGAACCTCAGCAGATGCTGTTCCTTAAGCCTGAGAATACCCTTCTCCTTCTTCCAAGACGTGAACCCATCCTCCAAGACTCAAATACATGTCCCCTGTCCACACCAATGCCTGAGTGTGCCTTAGGCAGACTGGCTCCATCTCATCTCCTAAGCGTCCCAGTGAAAGGTGTGTGCCCTCAGCACTGGGCTGGCTGGCACCACTGCACTGTATACACGAAGGCCCTCTACCCTCTCCAGCTGAGGCCTCGGAGGGCTGTCCTCCAATCACAGGTGCAAGGAGAGGGGGCAGAACCGACTTGTGTACAGGTGCAGAGAGGGAGGGGCAGATTGGATTGGCTCCCTCATGCTCCCTCACTCCTAACCAGGTGATTTTTATGTTAGCCTCCTTCTCTTGGGTAGAGAAACCCCAGCTAGTCTGGGCCCTCCAAACTCAATGCTCAGAGGTCAATACTGTACCGAAGTTATGTCCCCGCCAGTCCTTCAAGGGTCACGGGCCAGATCCTTCCCGGGGCACCAGCTCCAAGTTCAAAGCGTGGAGGTAGCTCTCGGCACCCCCTCCCCACCTGGCTTCCGCGGGGTCTTTTGCTAGGGAGCTAGATGTTGGGAAACTGCAGAAGCCTTTGCCCAGGTGCGACTACAGGCTCCCCTTATCTCCCCTTCACCGGGTCCCAGAGTTAGAGCCCCGCGGAGGGGCGGAGCTCACAGGCTTTGGAGCGCTGCTGGCGGGGGCGCAGATTCCGCCCAATCTCAGTTTTTTCCTTCCCCCAGCCGGGTGGGGTGGGGCTCCCGGTCTGGTGCGCTCGGAGGGCCCCACTCACCGGTCGAGCCTTGGCGGGGTAGGAGATGACGAGGCAGAAAGGGCTGGGCGGGGTGGATGGGAGCAGCAGCTGCGGCGGGGGAGGGGGGCGGGGCAGGCAGGGCTGCCGGGAACCGGGAGGAGGTAGAGGAGAGCGGGCTGGGCTTTCTGTTCCGCACCCAGGAAGACCGTCAGCCAAGGCTGCGCATTGCCTGGGCTCGTACACGTAGTCCGCTATCCCTCCCAACTCCAGCGACGAATATGAGTCAGCGAGGAGGCAGTGCGGTCCGCGGGCTCACGTACCCGATGCCCACTCTGGGCCTGGCAATTCCCAGGCGCTTTAGTCCTATTTTCTCCTCGATCCCTGTTTATCTATCACTGATAAGGCTCAGAGAAGGGGACCAGCTTACCCAGGATCATAGAGCGGATTCATTGCAGAGCTGGGCGACCCCCAAAGCCCGCACTTCCTGGAGGGTGCAGTGGCTAGGCACCAGCCCTGGATCCCGCCGGAGGATCCGGGCCTAAGCAGGAGAACTAGGAGCAGGCTCCTCACGCATTCCACTCTCCAGGGGGTTCCCCATTAAAACCCTAGGATCTGAACCTTTCTACGAATGCAAAATTGCCCCTTCTCCCCCATGACTTCTGTGCTCCTCGGTCGGTAGAGAAAAGAGACCAGACACAGGAAAAAATGCGGTTTATGTGCATAACTTGGTAGTGGAAAGGGGTAGCAGGGTTTTCGCACAGCCTCCGCCAGGGGGCGCTAGGAAGCCGAGAAGGGCACGAGGCGGCGGGCCAGCCCTCAGTCAGGCTGGCTTAGGACTGGAGAGGGTTCACGGGGAGGGGCCAGCCCCGGGGCCCAGCGAGGAGGCCCGACTCTCAGGAGTGCTGTAAATGGTTAAAGCTCCAGGCAGGCTGAGAGCTGGGCCTCCCAAAGCCGCTTGGACGTCCAGCAGGAGTGGTGCCCCAAGAGAGGACGACTTCCCTAGGAGGAGTGGGGCTGTCTGTGCTCAGCAGGGAGAAACATCCCACTTTCTTCAGGGAAAAAGAGCCTACCCTCCTTGCCCTCTGATCAGCCAGGATGAAACATCCATTCTCAATCTCCCCACTCTGACCCACTTGTGAAGGGAAGGGTGGCTTAAGCAGCTCATTACAGGGCAGCCTGAATTCAAGGGATATCCCCCCAAACACAAGCTGCCCAGCCCACCTAACACAGTAGCTCTGGCCAAACAGGGCCTTCCCCCAGGTCCTGATTACCTGGGCCTGGAGAATTTAACCCTTTGACTGCCAGCTCAGTGTCACCCTTCTGTGGAGCCAAGGGCTGCATCTGCATGGGAGACCCCCACGAAGAAGCTGGGGAAGGGAGCTGCTGGGGCTTTGGCTGAAAGAGAACAACCATGGACCAAAGGGCTTGTCCCAGCAACCTCTAATCCCCTGCCCTCCCCACCCCCATTTTACCAGGGACAGCTCCATGTCCAAGTCCATCAGGGTCCATTCCTGCCCTTGGAGGCTGGGGCCCAGCACCTGGGGGAACTCCAGGTCAGTGGTGCCTTTCCCAGGCTGCACCCAGATCCCATCAAGCCCCAGGCCCTGCAGAAGGTTTACTCACATCCAGGGGTCCTGTAGGCTCCACACTTTCAGGCAGGGCCTGAAGTAGCTCTGGAGGCTGGAGACTCTCTGGGCACTGCCCACCCTGCTCCAGGCCCAGAGGCCCCCTGTGCACAGAGAACTGCTATTGGCCTGGAGTAACTCTTCCCGCCCCAATCAGGTTTCCAAGGAACCCAGATGCATCAGGATCCAAATCGGACAATATCTAGAAAATGCTAGGAAAGGATAAGAGTGCCTCTGCCTCCTACCTCTGGTCTGAGGTTGAGTTGTAGAGCTGGGTCTCCTCCCTATGCAATTGTCAATGCCAGTGGTTCTTAAACTGTGGTATACTTTACAATCTTTACAACCACCCCAATGGACTTGTTTAAAATGCAGATTCCTGAGCCCTGCCACAGAGGTGTTTCCACTTTCCAGGACCTCTGATGCTGGCACTCCTTAGAGCAACTCTGAGAAATCAGGCCATATCATAGTGCCCCACATGCCCCTCCACCACAAGGGGCAGGCAAGTCCTGGGGGTCTAGTTAGTGCTGGTCAAACTGCCACAGTGGCTCACAGTCAAGAATGGGCTCTGCTCACCTGTCAGGGATCTCCCTGGGACACCTTGCTTCAGGCTGTTTGGCATTCCTGGGCCCCTCGGGGCTGAAGCTCCCTTTTCCTTCCAGGATGGCCTGCACCACAGCCACAGGCAGCAGTGGGGGGGCCATCACACAGAAGTCACATTCGTTTGGGGCCAGGGCCAGCCCGGCCTGGCTTTCACCCCCTGGGCTGGCTGGCTCTTCCTTGAGCAATGCCAGGCCCTTCTCCCTGTATCAGAGAAAAGCTTCAGCCAGACCCTGACACTGACCTCTCCTGTCCCCCCATAGCCATCAGGGCTGCCAGGCTTTCCCCGACAGACTCCCCAGAGGACAGCGCCTGTCTGCCCCTCTTACCTCCTGTCACCAGTGGAGGGAGAAAGCCTGTTCCCTTCAGGGGATGGCAAGTCTTCTGGGATGTCAGAGATGATGGGGCCCCTGGCCCTGTGAGGACTGCTGAGGCCCAAGGTGGTCTCTGGGAGGGGCTGGAAGTAGAAGATTAGGCCCAACCCTTCACCTCAGCCGCAGAGTGAGCCAGAACCCAACCAGTACCCACATGGACTAGGTCTAAGGGGGAAGTTTTGTAGCCCATGTGGGACAGCCTGCTCTGATGAGTGTGCGAGTAGGGGGAAAGGCTGCCTTCCATCTCCTCTTTTTTTTTAAATTTATTTATTTATTTATTTTTAGAGAGAGGGGAAGGGAAGGAGAAAGAGAGGGAGAGAAACATCAATGTGTGGTTGCCTCTCACATGCCTCACCTGCCCCCCCCACAGCCCCCCACTCCGCCCCCCAACACACACACACCAGGGACCCGGCCTGCAACCCAGGCATGTGCCCTGACTGGGAATTAAACCAGTGACCTTTTGGTTCACAGGCCGCCACTCAACCACTGAGTCACACCAGCCAAGGCCCATCTCCTCTTTTTTGAGGGAGGAATGGGGAGAAGGAATAGGTTCCCCATGAACCCAGCTGTGCCCTAGGGAAGGGAGGAGAAGCAACACTTACCGACTGGATAAAGTAGGGGTCCTGCAAGAGGGCACCAGATAGGGAACAGGCACCGAGTTTGGCTGGTGATGGGCAGGAGCTCCCCTCATCCAGCATCAGGGACCTGTGCAGAGTGACCGGGGCCCATACGGGGGCTGGGCAGCTTCATCTCCCATGACCCTCAGTCTGCACCACCTCCCTCCCACAGGCCCCAGCCGCCAAGTCAGCAGAGCTGAGGCCTGTTGCCAGGGCATCAGTCACATGCTGAACAGAAGGGGCTCCCCCCAGAGATGAGGGCCCTTTGGGGATAGAGAGAAGGGGGAGGGAACATGGTTTGAGCCCAAGACCCTCTGATATTGGGACGCTTTGGGATGAGCAGGAAGGGGCTGCTGAGGTGGAAATTTAGCCATAAGGTCCTGGAACTGAGGGATCTAAGAGTGGGGATTTTGGTGGCGAAGTTGGGGGGAAGAGGGGGAAGTCCTAGAAGGGAGCTTTTGGGGAGATGGCCATGGGGTGAGGAAGACTGGTGTGGGAGTGGGGGAGGGGATGAGGATTCCTGATGAATGGTTGCTCTGCATGAGGCCTCAGGCAGGAATGATGCCGGGTGGGGGAGGGGGCAGGTGAGTGTCCTAGCTTTCTCACTCACAGCTTTCTCTTAGCTCCTGCACTGCTGGACCCAGTCTGATGTGGCCCAAAGAGACACTGGATCAGCTGAAGAGGAAGCAAAGGGTTAAATCATCCCTTGGACCTTGCCCCCATCCTTACAAGGCAGTTCCAGATGGGTTAGAGGACTAGGCACAGGGGGGTGTTCAGGAGTGGGAGAAGGAAGTGGGGCAGGAGAGAGGAACACCTTGCCAATGACCCGGTGCTGCTGACCGTGGCTCTGCCGCAGCGTCACTACCTCTCTCCACAGGATCTCATTTTGCCTGCGGGAAGGTGTGGGGGGAGGGGGTGCTGAGGCATCTGAGAGTTGCCCAGTCGCTACTTTCCACTGAATGGCAGGTCCCAACCTGCGACCACCCGCATGACCATCCATCCATAGAGAACAGAGTCCCACGACCCGGCGCGTTTTGTCTGGATGAGGGCACCAAGGCATGAGAGAGGAAGGAGCTGCCCAGAACCTTAGGGTCCTCTCGCCCCTTCCCTACCCTCCTCCGCCTCCCCTCCCTGCCCCCACCACCCCCGCACTGCCTGAGCTCCCGCAGCCGCTCTTCGGTGCTCTCCTGTGCTCCCCGCAAAGCCTGCACCTCGCCCAGCAGCCGGCCCAGGTCCTCCGGGCGCCAGCGGCCATCGTCACTGCGCAGCGCAGGCACCTGCAGTGGGAGGCACCATCTGGCCTGAGTCACATAAAACTTAGCCAGCTTTCCCAAAACCAGCACCTGAGTTTGCTGGTTCCTGCGATCTGCCCCCACCTTGCGCCTCACGCGCTCCAGTAGTTGCTCGCGGCCACGCAAGAAGCTCGGGTGCTGGAACTCGACGTGGTCGCGCTCGGGCCTGAGCAAGCCACCCTGTTCGATGCTCACCACCTTCCGAAAACCATCTAGGGAGTGGGGTGTGGAGCCGTAAATTGCCCCATCCCTGAGCACCAAGTCACCCACCCCTGGCCTTAGGCACTCACACATATTGAGCTGCCGAACAAAGCTTGCCATGTTGCTGTGCTTGAAGTATTGGGGCAGCACTTCCTTGGCGAAGCGGCTCTGGTCGCTTACGAGGAAACTGGTCCCACTCTGCCGAGAACACAGCCCTCCCACCCACCATGCAGGCGGAGACCGGACGACACCGTGAGCCCACGGCCTGGTCCGTGCTCTGGCATGCACACTCACACACCCAGTCACTCTAGGGACCCAGCCTGTCGCTCATGGGGACAGGGGAGGAGGCCAGGCCAGAACCAATTCTGAGGTCTAGCCTGGGGGAATCACAATGAATCCCTACTCCAGCCCGACCCAGACTCGCTCTCGGTTCTCAGAAAAGAGATGCAAAGGGCAGGCCTGGAGCCTGGGACAGGTTCCAGACCCGGGATGTGACCCTGAGCTAGGACCAGACCCAACCCTTCTCTTCTGGCCTCTTTTCCGAACTGCCTGATGGGGTGGTTCGAGAACTACATGACCAAAAAAAATCCTTCGAGCTTTAGTTCTCTAGAAGGCTCCTACTCTTCTTGGCCTCAAGGAAGTTGCCTCATCTCCGTTTTGCAAACCCCCTCCAAGATTAACTACCCTGGACCCCTGAACTGAGAGACCCCCAGCCCCGCCCCAGGCAGGGGTTGGGTGGAAGTGGATGTTCAATGACGGAGGAAGGCTGGGTACCACTGGGGAAGTTGAGGGGCCCCAGCCCTCACCGGGCTCCAGCGGATCAGGTGGTCGGTGCTCGGGTCGCCCACCAGCGCCCATAGCTTGCCGAGGAAGGCTGGCACGGGGCTGGGGCCCAGCTCTGTGGGCAGCGTGGCTGGCGCTTCCTGCATGGTGCAGTCTCGGAGGTTGAGCGCTTGGCCTGGGCTGGGGGCTGCTTGTCAAAGCCACGGAAAGCGCTGTGTTTGCCGCCCGCCCCGCCCTAATCCGCCTCTCAGCGCTGGGTCAGGTGGGGGCCACGTGCAAACCCACGGGGCGGGGCTCAACCCGGGGCCTCAGCTCCAGCAAACAGAAAGGGCAGGCTGGAATAGGACATGTGTACAGGGGTGCGGAGTAGAGGGATTCCTGGGTTCGAGTTTCACCCTTCTCAGACTCGCTGCTACTTCCATTGTTCTTCGGGAGAAATAGCCCGCGCGCAGCCTGGGGTGGGCTGGGAAAGTCCTAGAAGGCGATGGCCATGGGCACAGTGCAGCCTCCAGTAGAAGGGAGAACGGCCAGAAAGGAGCGGTGGGGGCAGGGAGGGGGAGAAGCGCATACCCTCCCACCGAACCCTGGGGCGTGGTCATTCCAAGGACGTGGACTCCCACAGCTGCATCACTAAGAGGGACCTTGAGGTCTCTATCTCTCCCACTCCTGTTTGGACGGCTCCTCCGGACCTCTAGGACCCCTGCCATCCCCCTTCAGAGCCCACCTGGCCTTTCGCTGGACGCAGAGATGCTGCAGGATTTATTTCACACTCACCCCTGGCCTGTGCTGGTGCCTTCTTCTCCCACCCCAGCCAGGGCCTCGGGAGCTAGCACAGCGTTCACAGAGGACGGAGATTGGGGGAGGGTACCAAGAGACATCCAGAGTCTGCAGAAGTTGAGAGCATTAAGTGGACTCAGGCCAACGCCCCCCTCCCTCCCGCTATCCCCAGGAGGCACAAGAGGCCACAGAGTCCTGAAGGACCAGGTTAGCGGACTGGGTCCACCTGGCCAAACCCACGCAGCCTCTCAGAGGCCACACACCTGATAGGGGCAGGGGCGGGAGAGGGCTTGTCACTTCACTCCACAAGCGTGGGCCGCCAGGGATGTGGCTCCCGCTTTAGTTTGAGCGTGTAGCTGCGCAGGCGCGGGCAGTGCGCACTGAAGGCGTTCAAGACGGAGGGTCGCACCACGCAGAAGCAGTGTACTTCCCGAAGGCCGGAGCAGCTGGCCGCGAGCAACTCCAGAGCAGCATCTAGCTCCGCAGAGGCGGTGGCGCGCACCTCGAGCACGCGCAAGGTTGCCGCGTAGTATAGCGCTGCAAAGCGCACGGGACCTACAGTGTCTCCAGAGAGGCAGAGACGCAGCGCAGCCACTGGCATTGCAGGCTGCAGGACACGAGTCACGCTCTCATCAGAGAGTGCTGGCTCCAGTTCCACTTCCACAACTAGTCCAGGGTGGCGGTGGCGCAACGCGGCCCACGCTTCGTTGGGCAGGGGCGGGGCGCGTGCATCCTCTGGGCAGGCGCACCGCAAGGCCAGAAGCTCGAAAGGCACACGGTGTGGCGCCGCCAGCACCTCGAGGGCGGGGTGTGACAGGCTGGCCAGGTGCAAGCCAAGGGTGCACAGGCGCGGGCAGGCCTCCAGTAGCTCGAGCACGGAGTGCGGCCCCACGCTGCCCACCAGAGTACCGTTGTTCAGGAAAAGGCTGCGGAGCTCGGGGCAGCCATGTGCCACCTGCAGCACCAGTGCGTCATCCAGAGTGAAGGGCAAGCGCCTCAGGTCAAGATGACGGAGCGCTGGTGCTGCCCGGCAGATGGCGTGCACAGCGTCCAGGACGTCTCGCCCTGCGTCGAAGAGTGGTTTCTCTCCGCGGCACTCCAGATGCAGGCCTCGAAGCCCTGGGGTACGGCCCGCCAGTGCGGTCAGCAGCTCCGTGGCCACCCGGCGGCTCCACTCCCTTGACGGCTCAAATTCCAGCCACAGGTTGTGAACGTGGTCCAGGCAGGAGGACAGATATGGTGGCAGCATGCGTTCTCCTTCACAGTCGCAACTTGGGGTTAGAGAGGTAGAGAAAAGGTATCGGCTGTGTCCCCTTTAGCAGAAGAGACGCCTCTACCCATCCCTCAGCCGGGGTTTCGGCTACCATCCCCACTTTCTGCTCCCTACCCACACACCTCCCAGTCCCAACCATGTCTGGTTACCCCAAGCTAGCCTCTAACGCTAGGTGGGAACTCCCACCCCATCCCTTCAGAGGACTTCAGATGCACGTGCCACAAGTTGAAACCCTGGCAAGGAGGGGCCAGCGTTTTAGGAACTGGGCTTTCTCAGAGGTCTCTCAGGAACCTGGCACCGCCAAGTTAACATTCCACCTCTGCCATTCCCTAGCTGAGTGACTTGCAGGGAGTGATTAACTCTCTCTGCTTCAATTTCCTATCTGTGCAATGGAGACAATAATACTGTCTATTAAGTAATATACGCAAGGCACTTAGAACAATGGTTGGTACATAGTATGCAGTCAAAAATGTTAGTAATGATTATGATTTTTAATGTGAGGAGACTCACTTGAATCTCCTCAACCTCCGACTCCACTGGAAGGTGACAGGAGGAAGGGGCTTACCTGATGTTCGTGTCATGCCACACAGCACTGCAGGTGGCAGCAGCAGCCCAGGCTCTGCATACCCCTGCGGCGGCAGCTCGGTCCCTCAGGGACAGGTGGCGAAAGATGAGCGCCAGTACCTCCTCCGGCAGTTGCTCTCCAGGATCAGCCATTGCCTGGCGTGGGGTGGGGGCTCCACCACTACCAGAAGCTCTGGCTTGAAGGGAAAGGGACGTCCCTGGGTTCAGAAAAGCCAGAGTGTTGAGGGGAACACTGGAACCTATATATGGGAATGCCTGTGGCCCAGGAGCTGCTACATAATTTATGGGGCCCAGTGAAAAATGAAAACGCTGCACCCTTTGTTCAAAACGTTATTAGGAATTTCAAGTCAGTGGCAGCAGAGCATTTAACCAAGTTATTAAACCAAGCACGGGATCCTATGCTACTGCACAGGTCTGAAATCCATGAAGTCGGCCCTGGATGCCGCAGGACTTCTGATTCTCCTTTACAGTTTGGCATCATTTGTTGAATAAAAGTCACCATTTTATGCAGTACTAAAAGGAACGCAACCACGAACTATGTCCGAAATTGGTAAAGCCCAATACCCTGATTTTGGACAGTGCTATCGGCTCTTTCTCCTGGTTACTAAAGTCTTCCCTAGGGAAGTCGGAGGGTGAGGCTGGCGGCACAGCCCTGATTTCGAACGACCAGGTCCTCCCTTCCAGCTCAGAGAGCCCGCCTCCGTACACACCCGCTCAGAGACACCCAGATTAGTCTTCCAGGGGTATCTGAACTGCTTCCCTCCCAGCGTCCACCCCGAGTACTAGGGAAGGATGGGCCCCAGCGCCCCCTGGAGGGCCACTGAAATGAGGGCTTCTCAGACCTCAAGGGACCTCAGAATCACTCGGACACTTATTCCCAATACAGAATCCGCGGCCCCACCTACTAAATCAGGCTCTGAGGAAAGAGTAGGGCCCAGGAATCTGAATTCCAGCAAGCGCTGGTCGACTCCACGTGCCCCAAGTTGAGAAACTGTACTAGCCCGGCCTGTCACTAGAGTGACAATAGGGTTAATAGGGCCGGAGCATTAGAAAAGACTTTTCATTGGCAGGGACCATAAGCCAATCAGGAAGCGGAGGAGAGGGTGGGGCGCCGCTGAATGCGCCTCGAGAGAGGAGGTTCCTTCCTTTCCTCCACCTCTCAAGGGAAGACTCCCTGAGTACTTCCAATGAAACACCGGTGGAAGAAAAGTTTGGGGCTCTGAGGCCCGAGGGTCTCTGCGTTCAAGTTCAGATCTAGACCCCTGCTGCCCAGGCTCCCATTGGGGGAGGGGGGTTAGAGTCAGCCGGGATTCCGCAGATCCACGCGAGAGAGCGGCCTTTCCCCGGCAGGCGTTGTTGGAAAGTGTACGTCTTCTTTTAAGTTGCCAATTGTATTTTAAGGTGTTTGAAGGTTTTCGTACACGTTTCCCACCACTTGCAAGTTTTCTATTTTCCCATATTTTTTTCAGGCTAACAGTCCCTGCTGGATGCGTATCCTGGAAGATCATGTACCCTCTCCATCAGGCTTGAACCTGAGACCCACCGGCACTTCGTCCTGAGTGTCAGGAAGTAGCAGAGATCAGACGTCATCGAGCTCGATCCCCCCGAAGACACCAGAAAACTCTGGTCCCCAGGGAACGTTCCCTTGTCGACCCGCCCGTTCCCCGCGGGAGAAAGCGGGGCAGCTCTCACCTGAAGCCCTGCGGCCTTATGAGCGCCACAAGTCCCCGCAGTCCCTTGCCGCGGGCAGTTTTCCCTGTCGTCTAACCTCGGACGCTAGTGTCTTACCTGCTCAGCTGACCAGGTGGGCTTTGCCCAGAGGCTGAGGGCTCGCTGTGGAGGACAGTGGGCTGGAAGGAGCTGCGGGAAGCCCGGGGGGCGGGACGCCGGGCGGACGGGGCGGCTCGGGCTGGGGAGCCGCCCCGGGGCTCCGCGCACACCCGGAAGCAGCGCGAATCCAGTGGAGCCGGGCGGGCCTGGGAATCCGGGCCGGGCCGAGGCGGCCAGGTTAGTGCAGAGGGTGGGTGGGCTTCCCGGCGCTGGCCGGAACAGAGGTGGATCCCGGTTCGGGAGCGTCGGCGCGGCGTTGTTGTCATCTGCGGCCGCCCAGGCCAGGTGGTAGCCGCGGCCTGTTGGGCTGTTTGCGTGCCTGGCGGGAAAAAGGGTACAGACCTTGGTCCCCGCAGGTTTATTGTCCCAGCTAGAGGTTTCCGAGAGGCTGCAGGTGAGGGGGCGGGGCTGGTGAGCAGAGACCTCTTGCCCATCTTTGGCAGTGGAGCGTGCAAAATCCCTGCGTGGGGGTGGGCCAGTGGAAGGCTTGGAAGCTCCCCCCCAGAGTTCTGAGTACTGGGCGCGCCTGCCTGGACACTGGGAGTCGCAGGATTTCAGTCCTCAAAGGGGCGCGTCGCTGCCCACCCTGCCAGAGGTGGGGCTCCCTCTAGACTGTTAGGGTGCGTTAATGGGGCTCTGGCCCCTTGTGGTAGGGACGTATTTTCTTGAGTTCCTACCCATGTGTCCTCAAGTCTTAGCTCAGCTAAACGTTTCCAGGACCCAACCTGGCCGGGCCCAAAGAGAGGCCGACTCCAAGAGGGTGAGGCTCGGGGCTTCCCGAGGGCTTCTGTGGAAGGAGCATAGGAAGGAGTTCCCAGGGGGATATGGGAGCCAAGGGCCCTGGCAGACCTGTTTGACTTCCCCCATTTGTTCAGTCCTAGTTACTGTTATGGAGCGTCCCCTCTCCTCCAGGTTTCCAGTGTCCTCCTGGAAGGCCTGCTGGGCAGACTCTGGCTCTGTCCTGCCCCCCACATCCACTCTTTGGGGCGGAATCACATCCATCCATTGGGTCAGCACCGTCAAGTCAGGGAGAGAAGACATAAAAAAGCAAACGTTTCCAGGGCAGGTTTCTACACTCTTCTACCCCCCTGGACCACTTCCCCAGGGCTCCCCACTTGTCTTCCTACCTGGCTTCACTTGTCACCTACAGGGGCTCACCCCATTTTTGTTTTTTTATTTCATCTTTTGCTTTTTAAGAAAAATTATTTTGACTTTTTAATGCAAAGGAAATGTATCTATTTTACATGAAGTAGAATATTGCTAAATACAACGAAAATTAAAATCCTCCAAATCTCCTCCCATCCCCATAGACCATTGTTTTGGGTAAATACACAATCATTAATATGTTTTCTACCAAAAGGATATTGGTGCAGGGGAGGGAGTCTCAAAAAGGCTTGTCCCCTGTCCTCAGACCCAGGGTAGGACCATCACCAGGTATTTTTTCTTGCCAGGTCTGGGTGATGCTGCATGGCCCCTGCCGTTACTCTGTCCTGACCTTGGCTCTTAGGTGGAGGTCTGGGGCAGATCTGAAACGCAGCCTCCCCAGCAATGTCCAAGGCTGTGGTCCTGGCTTGTCCTGGCTCCTCCTAGCATCCCTCTTCTGAGGTTCCCTGTCCCTCACGTAAATGGATGCCAAGTGGGGCCACCCCATCTGTCCGCCCAGAACAATGAGTCAGTCCAGGGTGCTCACAGCTGGGGCTCAGCACTGCTCCTAGCCCACCATATATAAATGCCAAAGAAGAGAGAATAAAGAAGTATGGCTGATGGGGCAGGAGGTGGGGGGTCTTGAGACCATGTTTATAGGGTAAGTGTGGGATGTTGTCTTAGGTGAGACAGGGAGGAAGAGGCAGGCCTCATGGCACAGTAACTGGTAGGCCACTGAACTGAAGGTCAGTACAGGGGTTCCCTGGCTGGGAATTCTCCCCCGGGTCTAGAGCTAGGATTTTGTTAGTGGATAGAGGAGATACTAGAACCAAGGGGCCCTGGCTCTCTCTGAACAGGGAAGGAATCTGTAATAGAACAATTTGAGTTACATAAGACCAGAGCCCAGTTCCAAGTATTTATATTTTAGAACTACATCAGAAAGGAATTTAAGTTTAGAACTGAATCAAAAAGGCATGATTTAGCTCACATAACTGAAAAGTCCAGGGTGCAGCTAGAGCAGGGCAGAGCATGGTTAGGAGTGCACCTCCCTGCCTCTGGGCTCTGTTTCTTTCTGTGTCAGTTTCATTCTCAGTCAGGCTCTCTTCCCAAGATGTGGCAAAGGAGGGAGGCCTCCCCTGCCTTCTAGCTCCACCCCAAGGGAGGGGAAAATAGTGCCTCTTCCCTGCTGGTTCAGCCAAAGTTGTAGGTTGCTTGTTCCAACTTGAATCTGCCCAACTCTGAACTAATCATTTTAGAAAGGTGAATGAAATATGCAGATTGGCCAGACCTGTTTCACATGCCCACACCTGGAGCTAGGGAGTGGGGTTAGCCATCCCAACAGGCACATGGACTGAGAAGAGGGAAGAGAGAAGAAGGCCCCCCAGATCGGTCAAGGTTGGGGAAAAGAATCTGGGCAGGCACAACCTACAGGTGTCCTTTGAAGTGAAGTCAGAATGTCTAGTAGGAATGCAAGTGAGAAAACTGCTGTGGCGGGACAGGGGAGCTGTGGTCCTAAGGGATCCTGAGGGTTCAAGTGTAAGCTAAGGGCATACCAAGGACGTGGGTTCATTTGTTTGGCTGTGGGGTGTGTGCATCCTCCAGGAAGAAGACGTCTTCTCTCAACTTTGGTAAGAGAGACAACTTGGCCTGAGGAAGGGTACATAACTTCTCTGCAGGATAGTACCTCTCCTCTCTTGCCACTGTGACCCTTGGGCTCTTTCTCTGAGAAGGCAGTGGAGGGAGCGCCCTCACTGCATGTTTGGGCTGAGCTGTGCTGTGCTGTGCAGAGCCAGGCACACGTGGGGCTACCTGTGGGATGATGAACTTCCTCTCACAAGTGCGCCAACTGGGTGGGGACAGCTGGGCCACGTGACACTGGACAGTTGTCTCCAGTGTTGGGTTGGGGTTGATCTAGATGCCTATCTGCACCTTCAGGAGACAAGATGGCAGCTGGGTCGAATGGGCTCCAGGAGTGCGTGGGCAGTGCATACCTGTTTGTGGAGTCCTCGCTGGACAAGGTGGTCCTATCGGATGCCTACAGTCACCCCCAGAAGAAGGTGGCAGTGTACAGGGCTCTGCGGACTGTATTGGCAGGTGTGTGTTTGGGTCACTTGGAGAGAAAGGGGTGGCCTGGGCCTTTTGTGGGTGGGACCAGGGGCTGAGACCACCACCTCTTCAACTCTGTGGACATATGCTTAACCACTGCATTAGGGAAAGGATTTGATGGGGAGGAGAGGAGGCGGACTGGTTGCTTAGACTGTCTTCTTTATTACCCATGTGTCCTTGGGTGTAGACATGTGCCCTCCTGTCTGTGTACGATTGACCTGTGTGTGTACTAACATCCCCTGCTTGATGTCCCCTACTCCCCAGTCCCTCCAGCTTACTGCTTTCTTCTACTAATTACACATCTCTCTTCTCTTGTCCTCTCTCACTGCAGCATTCCTTGTCCAAGACCCCTTCCCAGTAACTACCTCTCGGGTGTCCCTTTCCCATGTCAAGGCAGAGGTGACAGGAGATTGAAGCCAGTTGGGGGATCCCACTCTGGCCCCAGACCGGTGAGCCCCTCTCCTTCAGGGGCAGCGGGAGCCCCACTTGGTGGAGGCCGAAGATCTAAGACCTCCTGCCCCTTTCTTGCCCCGCTGTCCGCCTACCCAGGTAGCTTGGCTGCCCAGAGTGTTTGCTGCATATCCTCTTCCCATGTCCCTTTTGCCTACCGTAATTTGGGGCTCCAGAGATGGGGCTAGGATGGCACCTACTCCCCGTGATAAGTCCTGGTCTTCATTCTGGTATCCCAGTTTTGTTTTCCGGCTGGGAGCTCTGGGGTTACCGCGCCCCTAGGTCTGGGAATAAGGAGGGAGATTGACCGCGGGCTTCACCCCTCCTCTAATGGCTTGGAGGACGGCCCGGCATGGGGACTGCCTGGCGCCTGACTGCCTGCCTCCGCAGAGAGCGGGAGTCCAGAGGTGTTGCAGATGCTCAAGATCCACCGCAGCGACCAGCAGCTGATTGTGCAGCTGCGTTTCTGCGGACGCCAACCCTGCGCCCGCTTCCTCCAAGCCTACCGCGAGGGGGCGCTGCGCACCGCGCTGGAGGGCTGCTTGGCCGGGGCGCTGACCCTGCGCTCAGTGCCGTTGCAACTGGAGCTGCGCGCCGGTGGAGAGCGGCTGGACGCCTTAATGACAGATGAGGAGCGTTGTTTGAGTTGCATCTTTGCCCAGAAGGTGCGATGGGGCTGGGGCCAGTGACGGGTGGGGCAGGGTTTCGAGGCTAAGCCCCCTGCCGACACTGCACTCTCCTCCCTAGCCTGACAGGCTCCGGGATGAGGAACTTGCTGACTTGGAGGATGCGCTCCGGGATCTGACATGCGGTTCTGGAGGCCAAGGTGGCAACGTGGAAATAGCTCCAGTCCCCTTGCAGCCCCCGGCTTCCTCTCCATCAGTGGAGAAGCTGCCACCGCTGCCATCTGGCCAGACTTTTCTGTTCCAGGGTCAACCCGTAGGTGAGGCGTGCTTGGAGATGCAGAGGCAGTGTTCCGGGAAATTGGCGGGAATGCAAGGGTATTGGTCTGCCCCCTTCCCCCGCGCCCTCCCCCCCGCACCCCCCCAGCTCACTCTGCTTCCCACTCCATTGCAGTGAACCGACCATTAAGCCTGCAGGACCAACAGACTTTTGCACGTTCAGTGGGCCTCAAATGGCGCAAGGTTGGGCGCTCCCTGCAACGAGGCTGTCGCGCGCTACGGGACCCTGTCCTCGACTCCCTGGCCTATGAATATGAGCGCGAAGGGCTGTACGAGCAGGCCTTCCAGCTGCTCCGGCGTTTCATTCAGGCTGAGGGCCGCCGAGCCACGCTGCAGCGCCTGGTGGAGGCGCTCGAGGAGAACGAGCTCACCAGCCTGGCAGAGGACTTGCTAGGCCTGACGAATCCAGATGGCAGCCTTGCCTAGGCTGGGTACCAGGCAAAAGGGTGGTCAGCCAGTTGCCCCGCCAGAGTTTGGAACACCCGGATGACCCCAGGGTCCCTTCTGCTGCTACTGCTGATCTGTACATCCACAGGACTTACAACCCTACTTAGTCAAACTGCTGGGCAGAGTTGACTGCCTTCTCAAGGAGTCAGACAAGCACCCACCATGCCTGCTGAAGTGCCACTGGGGATTCTGCCCCAGAAACTACCACAGAGACAGAATGTGGGGGTGATCTGCAGAGGTTGGCTTCACCTCACCCACCCTGGCCAGCCAGCCCTTACCTCTTCTCTCACTGAACACTCATCAGGCACCTCCCACATTTTAGGCCTCATCCTGGGTATTGCAAATACTGTGGTGAACAAGATAAACAAATCCTGCCTGCCCCCAGTTCACACTCAGTGTGGGACTCCAAATATTAAGCAATGGCAATAAAACATTACCTCTTTCTTTTTTTATTTATTGATTTTAGAGAGAGAGGGAGGGATAGAGAGAAACATAAATTTTTGTTCCACTTATTGATGCATTCACTGATTCTTGCATGTGCCCTGAATGGGGACTGAACCTGCAACCTTGGTGTGTGGGGATGATGCTCTAATCAACTGAACTACCTGCCAGAGCATGTTACCTGTTTCTTGATGTGAAAAATACAAGGAATTGTGGGAACACTAAGGAAGGGCCTAACCCAGGTTAGGGGTTAGGCTTCCTGGGAGAGATATGAGTGTGAATGGGGGGGGGGGGCAGAGAAAAGGGCAATATCCTGGGCATAGCCAGCCTCAAGTGAAGCCTTGAGGGAAGTGAGAGGGAGGGATATTAGAAGAACAGAAAGTCTGAGTGGCTGGGTGCGGAGTGGGTGGATTTGCAGAGACCAGCTGGTGAGTAGAGGAGGTAGATAGCATTGGGTCTGAAAGGCCATTTTACAGAGTTTAGATTTTATCCTGAGATCAGTGGGAAGCCTTTAAAGGGTTTCAGGAATGGAGGAGGCTGGGAGGCTGGTAAGGATGCAGAGAAAGAAAGAGAGCGAGAGAAAGAGAGAGGACTGAGGCCCAGGCTGGGGCAGTTGCAGAAGAGATGGAGGGAAGGGCTGAACACCAAGAGCTCTTTCAGACCAAGGATAACAGGCCTGGTGACACTGGATGAGGAGTTAGGTGAGGGAGAGCCCCAGAGTTTCTGCCTTTTGCCAGTTGGCTGAAAGGTGAGGCTTCCTGCTGAGATGTGGGCCTGGAGGAGGTGATGCGCTTGCTGTTTGGAACAAGTTGGGCATGATGTTCCTGTAGAACATCCAGGGAGAGTCTGAGGACAGCTGGATCTATAGTTTTGAGTTCAGCAGAGGGTCAAGGCTAAAGATCCACAAATGGACAAGTGGGAGTGGGTGGGGTGGCCCAGGGGCACGTCCTGAAGGATACTAATTAGAAAAGGAGCAGCCCAAAGAGGAAGGACAACCAAGAGATTTGGAAGCCCAGGGAATACCCACCTGCAGTGACAGAGACTGCAGATCAGTCAAGGATGAGGAGTGTTTGCTGGAGTCAGGTAGAAGGCTACTAGGTGGGGGGTATTTCTGGGACATAGTGGGTACAGCCTGAAGCAAGACCACAGGAGGGATGGCAGGTGAGGCAGTACAGAAAACCAGAATAGCAGACCCCCAAGGGGTCTGTGAACAGGAGAGTGAGGCTCAGGAGGGAGAGTTTGCTTTTTAAGGGATAACATTGGTAAGAAGTTGTCAGGAGGTGCAGGCATAGCCATTGGAAAGAGGATGGCATTGAGTAGCAGTGTCAGTTCTCACAGCCTGTCCTCAAACTCTGGGGCAGGATGGGTGGGGGTGGTGTCTACTCCAGGCTCCACTGCATGGGTTGAAACCAGGAGGCTCTGAATTCCAGGAAGAGGGAGTTGGCAGCAGAGCTAGGCAAAGACTGGGCCCTTAGTCTCCAGAGTTCCTCTCTGCCCACCTGGGTCCCAGAACAAACCCTTTGCTCGCTGACCTACTTTAAGAGTTCCCCAGTCTGGCCTGTAGTCACCCAGGCTTGATTATTTCTACCTGCAGGAGGTTATGCTGGCCTGGGGCACTGGGGACCAGGGGACTCAGAACTGCCTCTGGAGAGACAGACTGATGTGCTCACCTATGAAATTAACAGGTGAAAAAACACAGGGCTGGCCCCATCCTGTGTTCCAGTGGATAGATGGGGACAGCAGCAAGGGACAACAGAGGAAAGAATCCTGGATTGAATTCCAAAAGCCCCGGGGCAGTGCTCTCGGCTTGTGCCTGTATGGTCCTGGGCAAGTCACTTAGCTCCCTGAGGGGCAGTGTCCCCATCTGGGCATGAACTAGAACTGCTGTTAGGGTTGTTTCAATAATAAAATGAGCTGTCTTGTTGGCATGTGTTTGTTTGGCTAGGGGTCGTGGCAGAACCAGGAGTAAGGATGCAGCCATGTGCCCCAGGGGCTGTACATGGGCCCTGCCTAGTGGAACAGGGGCTCCTCTGAGCTAATGAAAGACACTTTCAAGAATGCGCTAGGATAATGGCCAGGTTGATGACTAGGAAGCTGGGCCTAGTGATTTAGGACCAGACTGCCCCCACCACTCCCCTCCCGCCAGCTCAAGCCCTGCCCCATTCCAGAGAATCGGGTAGCAGTTGGGGGGTGGGGGGGAGCAATTAACAGAGGCTATTTTTTTCCTGCCCCCAAGAAAAAGGGATTTGGAGAGTTTGAGCCTGTATTGAGACCAGAACCCACCTCTCCAGGCATTCCTAGAAAGAGTTGCCCGTTAGGATCCCTCTCAGAGATTAGTTCCCACTCGGAGGCAGCACACGGCGCAGGGGTGGAGCTGAGCTCCAGCTGTCCGGGCGCACACAGCTGGAGGGTCACGTGGCAGCGGCCCCAGTCCCCCTTCCTGCCAACGCTGCATTTGGCCCAGGCTGGACCATGGCCGCCCTTGGGACCCTGCGCTAAGCCCCGGAGGTCCTGTCCGGGGCCGCGCCGCTCCCAAGGGCTGATCGTGAGTGTCGGGATCCCTAGGATCGAGGTGGTGGGTAGATAGGAATAGAAGGTATTCGGCCTCAGCGCTGGGAAGGTGGGTGGGGAGTGGGGCTGAGGCTCAGCATCTCCCTGCCCCGTCCTTGGAGCACAGTCCTGGGCTAAAGCTGAGGGGGTGGGAGTTGGCAACTTGGAAGACTTCTTGCCCTTTCATCGTACTCATCCCAATGGGGGGAGGGGTGACACAGCCCCGAGTGGGACACTGGAAGGGAAAGAACCACCGATAGCTGGAGACCCCCAGAGGGTGGCCTCCTGCCCCCTACCTGCGTGGAGGGTGGGGCCCAGAGGCCTGACAGAGTCTCTCCGCAGGGGGCGCGGGCGCCTGGCACGCAAACATGAGGCGGAGACTGCGCCTACGAGGGGACGCATCGATCACGCTGCTGCTGGGCGCCGCCCTCGGCCTCCTGCTCTACGCGCAGCGTGACGGCACAGCCCCTACAACTAGCGCACCGCGAGCTGAAGGCCGCGCAGCGCCGGGGCCCAGCCCGCGGCTCCGTGTATTCCAGGTACCTGACGCGGGCCCGGCCCTGCAGGCCTATGAAGAGGAGACGCCGGAGCCACCCAAGCCCACGCCCATGAGACCCTTTGACTTTGGTCGATACCTACGTGCTAAGGACCAGAGACGCTTCCCCCTGCTCATTAACCAGCCGCACAAGTGCCGACGGGATGGCGCATTTGGCACGGGACCCGACCTGCTCATTGCCGTCAAGTCAGTGGCGGCGGACTTTGAACGGCGCCAAGCTGTGCGCCAGACATGGGGGGCTGAGGGGCACGTGCGGGGGGCGCTCGTGCGCCGTGTGTTCCTGCTGGGCTTGCCCAGGGGCGCGGGCTCAGACCAGGCAGAAGCGGAGGGGGCAGGCACGCAAACGCACTGGCATGCCCTACTGCGTGCTGAGAGTCGCTCCTACGCAGACATTCTGCTCTGGGCCTTCGAAGACACTTTCTTCAACCTAACGCTCAAGGAGATCCACTTTCTGTCCTGGGCCTCAGCCTACTGCCCCGATGCGCGCTTCGTTTTTAAGGGTGACGCTGACGTGTTCGTGCACGTGGAAAACCTGCTGGAGTTTCTGGCAGCGCGAGATCCGGCGCAGGATCTGCTTGTGGGTGACGTGATTGTACAGGCTCGGCCCATCCGCTTACGAACCAGCAAGTACTACATTCCCGAGGCTGTCTATGGCCTGCCCGCCTATCCAGCCTACGCCGGTGGTGGCGGCTTCGTGTTTTCTGGGGTCACGCTGCGCCGCTTGGCCAGCGCTTGCGCACAGGTTGAGCTCTTCCCCATAGACGACGTCTTTCTGGGCATGTGTCTGCAGCGCCTGCGGCTCACGCCTGAGCCTCACCCTGCTTTCCGCACCTTTGGCATACCCCAGCCTTCAGCCGCGCCACACCTGCGCACCTTCGATCCCTGCTTTTACCGTGAGCTGGTCGTAGTGCATGGACTATCGGCCACTGACATCTGGTTAATGTGGCACTTGTTGCACGGTCCGCACGGGCCAGCCTGTGCGCATCCGTGGCCTGCCGCCGCTGGCTCCTTCCAGTGGAGTCATTAGTAACCTGTCAAAGCCCAAAGCTCCCTTCATTCAGATCCAAGATGTAGTGTGAGTTTGAAGGAGGGTTTCCCAGGCAGATCATTGCGTTGTTTGTGGCTCTTTCCCAAAAAGGGGCAGAAGAGTTCAGGAACCAGCTCCAGGGTGTCAGGTATGCGCTTCCTCAGGGTCCCAGGGAATGAAGTTTGAGCTTGGCTCCTGTCTCTCTCTCTACTGGGAGCTGATCTAATGACAACCCTCTGAAATAGCCAGGGCTGAGGTGAACACCAGGATCTTTGTCACACAGGGGGACATGTCTAGTCCTCTTAGTACCAAGTAGGTGGGGGGAAGGAATGGCAGGGGCTCATGGAATTTGACCACACTCGTAGGCTTGCAGTCCCAAGGATGATGCAGAAATATAGGTCTTTCTCATGGCTAGACCCCACAGGGAAGTATGGGAACCTTCAGTCTTCGTGGGACTAGCAGACACTGTTAAAACTCAGTCTGAAAGTAGGCATTTTGCTTCCCACCTATCCATCCCTCCAAATTGGAATTTCAGCCCTGTCAAGATCTTTAGATCTCCTTTTGAGGAGCCACCCTTTCCTGGGCTCTGGTTTGGCTCTAACACCAGGGACCCAGGCATACAGAGATGACCAAGTGCATGCATGGTCCTACCTAATGTCTTTCTCCACCTCCAACTACCCTGGGCACAAGAACCTATGCCCACACAACTATGACAATCTCCTACTGGAGGCTTTATTGCCCCTTCAGAGGAGCCAAGGAACCTCTTCTCCTAAGATGACTCCACTATACATTTTCCTGTATTCTTTAAAACAATCAATGTCGCCACACTTATTTTAGTACAAACGTCCCAGCAACAGCACATGGTAAGCTGCTGCCAAGGGCATAGGTCTTTATTGGAGAGGTGTGGGCAGGACATGAGGAAGATTCCCCCATTTCAGGAGGATGAGATCAGTCCTGGCTGCCCCAATAGTGGGATATGCGGGGGTAGGGTTGGGGGTGTCTCTGGCCAGGCCACAGTCCAAATGGGAAGACACCAGTCAGTCACAAATCAATGAAAGCGCCACACAAGCCTGGCTGTAGGCCCAGGAATCACATAGGAGCCTGGGGCAGGTCCCCTGCACATTCATCGTTAAACTATACAGGATGAGGCTGTACATGAGTTAATTACAAAAGAGTCATATTTACAAAAATCTGTACACACATTTGAAAAACTCACAAAATTGTCATCTATGTATCACAAGTTGCTAGACCAAAATATTAAAAATGGGATAAAATTATACATTTCTTTTCTCAATTCTTTTCAAAAGGTTAATATTTTTAAAGCACATATACTACTTTCCTTAGCAAGACCCATGAAGAGACTGAGTAGCCCAGCCCTCCTTGAGTCCCCAGAGGCCTTGAGCCATGAACAGGCCCAGCCAAGGGACACTGCCCATGGTTGGGACAGGGGAGCCAGCCCACAGTGCAGAACAGAATGCTGAAACACAACAAAAAGAGGAAGATGTCTTTGGCTAAAACTTTGGCATTAAATAAAAGAGGCAAACAGGATGGAAACATGCAGCCCGGCCAGCCAGAATGGGGCAGAGCGGGGCACAGGCAACCTTGAAAACTGGCTTCAAGAAGGGTGGGAACCAGGCCTAGGCATGTACCTGGACGGTAGAAAGCTGTGTTTCAACCAGCTGGGTGAGCCTGCTGGGCCTGGTAGGGAGCGCGTGCAAGAAAGGAACGAGGAAGGGCAGGTGGGCCACCTTGGCCACAGCCAGCTCATCAAGTAACTAAAGTGGATGTAGTGCAAAAGTCGCAACCAAGTACTATGAACATGCTACCTGCTTGCCTTAAGGATCATGTGGCAATGTTGGGCCAAAGGCAGGACCTTGTCCTCATCCTGGGTGCCTGTGTTCTCAGCCACAGAGACTCCCAAGTTTTCCAATGTGAATGGGACAGGGGAGACAGATCCCTGCCTCCTTACGGGTTACTCGAAAGCTCCTGGCTCCAGGTATCAAGGATCAGTTTGTGCTTCTCTTTGCAGTCTGTGTCCCCTGTTGGCACCAGCAGGCTGAGGACGGACAGAAGAATACCTGGGTCTCTCACCCCACGGCAGAGCACCCAGCCTGAGCCCCATCTCAGAACATCACAACAGCCCTTCAACACTGGCAAGGTGTCCAAGAAAACCCACAGGTGGCACATGAAGGCCTGCTGAGGAGGATGCGATGCACAGTTCCACGGGGGAGAGGGGCATGGGTGGTGATGTCCCTAGGGGAGCTCTGCTGTTTTCAGATGGGCACCAGGCCTGGGGGGGCCATACAGGGTCACCGAGGCAATGTGGTTATTCTGCATAACCTGGTGTGAGAAGAGGACAGCAGGTCAAAGGGGCAGAGCAGAGCAAGCAATCAGACCCACAAAAACCACCAGTGGGATGAGCACTGGGGCTGTGACTGCAGAGAAGGACCCAAAGAAGATCCTGAACACGGGCATGTGGGTTGTGTATATAACACAACTCCCACAGGGCTAGGCCAGCCGCTCAACATCCCTTATCTCATGCTAGGGGTCATCTCTGCCCCAGTGTCTGCCTGTGCCTCATGGGATACATACACTTCACCACACCCATTTGTCCAGTTCTTCCGGAACTCTTTAGGGGCCTGATAAAGGTTATAGCATCCAGAAGGGAAAACAGGGGTGGCCTATTTTTCTCCCAAGCCAATGGGGCCTCTACAGCAACTCACCCAGAGCACATTCATTTACATGGCATTCCAAGGTTCCCCAAACCTCTGGGATGAGCCCCACTTGCCCTGTGGTTCCTTTCCTTGATCTGCTGTTTTTAGATATAAGCGTGGGATCCCCATTACCTCTTAATGAATACAGACTACTGCTTTAATCTGTATTTTCCCCAACATAATTCTGAACCTTCACTGTTAAACTGGGTAGACTAGGTTCTCAGCAGAGTTACTGAAGGATTAACCTGCTCAGTAGGGCTGTTAGGTCCTCCCTGATCTCTCTCAATGACTTGCCTGTCCCTGCCATGAACCCCAGCCCCAGTCCCCAGGGCTTACCTCAAAGATCATCCGCTGAAGACCAAAGCAGAATGTGGAGCCAAAAGGGTTGGTATTGTTTGGGGAGGAGGACCTGAGGCCGGGGAAGCCAGAATTAGAGGGGCAGACAAAAGGTCAAGGCCAGGCCAGGCCACACCAGCAAATGAGGCCCTTTGGGATGGGGGCTATTGGGAAATAATACTTAAGTTCTACACAGGCCCTTGAGGTTTGAGAGACAGCAACCGACCTCACTCAGCTCTGAATCCTACATAGCCCAACAGGGCACAGAAAGTTACTATGGAATTAGACTTGGGTTGTGACAAATCAGGAGGGAGAGAGCTGCAGGCAGCATGGCAACCAAGTATTGGGTACTGGGCTGTGAGCAAGTAGCAGCTTCGATGGGAAAAAAAAAGAACCCAGGACAGTCAGCCTCCCTTTCTGAATAACTTAGGGGTAAAAAGGCCCTCAGACCTGGAGGTAGGTAGGAAGCTATCTCCAGTAGGCAATCTCTCTAGTACAGGTAAACACGCAGAATAACAGGCCTAGTACTAATGCACAGGGTGGGGGCAGAAAGCATGTGTGTGCCTATCATTTCTAAGCAATATCCACTGCTAAGCTTCCCTAGGCCTTCTGATGGGGTGGTCTGAGTCAGCAACCTCCCACACTCACCTGTGCAGGACAACAGGCTTCTCCACAGGGTGACCCAGGAGCTCCTGGATGTTGTCCCACTGCAAGAGGGATGGAGGTGGCAGGGTGTTAGCAGGGCCTGACCACACCTGTGATCAATGGCTGGTCCAGAGGACATGGGTCCCAAACTACTGGCAAGCTCATGTCCACCTCATTTTCAGGCTATATAAGGCAGGAAAATAGGAGCTCACCTTGCTATAGGTTGTGCATGTTTCTGTCTGACCATCTGCATTTTCTGAAAAGAAAACAGAATGATTGGTATCTGGCCCAGCGCTAGAAAGAATCCAGGCCTGGCCACCCTTTGTACTGGGGTTGGAGTATGGAGGGAGGACAGACAGACTGTTTTAGAGTTCCTAAAATGGATTAGAGTGGAGGGTTGAAGGGAGGTAAGTCAGGTGTGAACTATAACAACCAGCAGTGGACAACAGTCACAAGGCTGGGCTGGGAGCACCTGGATGATCATCTGTACATATGAAATTCTCCCCTTCAAGAGACAAGCAATCTTTAGTCACAGGAAAACACCTGGAAGGCCTCGAAGAGACTACAAAGAACAATACAGCCTTCTAGAACAAGGAGCTCAGCCCAGAGAAGCTGAGACTACGTGCAGAAGCAAGTGGGCAAGACTCCACAAACCCACCCACTACCATCCTCTCTGCTTGGATCACTTGTCCCTTCTCATCATGAATGACTGACCCCCAAAGCCTTTTCCTCCCCCGAGGACACTCACTACTCACCTTTCTTTATGGCTAGTGGGATCTTGAACTCACAACGATGATAACTAAGAAAGAGAAGGCAAATGGGTAAAGGCTGGGCCCCCCAGGGAAGCCTAACCACCCCCACATCTCAACCTTGCACCCCAGGAGAAACAGAATCAAGCACACTAGTCCACCAAGCTCTCTGAATCTATTTCCATATTTGTAAAAATGAGTACAGATGGAGAGATGGAAGGTATTAGATATTACACTAGGAAGAGAGCAAACACTTAGTAAATGTTCGCCTCCCATGAAACAGCAAGGATTCAGGTGTAGATAAATTAGTGAACTCTAAAACCGTGAGCTCTTTCCTGGGGATTTTTAGTCCAAAGCTCATTTTTTAGAGGGGCAGGTACAGGTATACTCACATGTTAAAATTATAATGCCCAGGGTAATTGGTGTGAAGGACAAACTTCTTCACTTTGTGAGTATTCGCATCAAAGAGGATGTCCTAGGAGAGAAAACAAGAATGTCCAAGTAGGGGAAGTTACTGAGGCAGGACAAGGGTCTTTCCAAGAGCATGTCCAACTCAGAGATACCCATTCCACAATGAGGATGCCTGCAGGCAAGAGCTTTCTCCCAAGCAACAATCAAGGGGACAACTGAGGTCAAGTAAACTAGATATTTGCAGTGAGGGAGAGGGGAGCACCCAACTGACTATAGGTCTTCCCATTCCAAACCCTGTGCCAACAGTTAAGGCACCTGGTTATTCTGAGCACCATGACCCGTCAGACCCTCTGGCTTCCACTCCATGGGAGTCAGTAACTCCTAGAACCAAAGTTCCAGCCTCCTGCCAGGATTCACACTTAGATTTGATACTGCCTATTGAACACTTCCTCCTATCCCTCACACCCTTCCCAGCTGCTCAGGCCTGTGACCCCCAAGATTATCTCTGACTCCACCCCTCCAGCAATCACTACACTAAGTCCTATTAGGGCCAATCCATTCACTCCACCTTCCCTGCCACCTATCATCACTGGCTCTAGAACTCAAATGAGGTTCAGCTTATAAGAGTATCATTCCCTCCTGGCACCATCCTATTGCCAAGAGTTTATGACCCCACCACTATTTCCCCACTACTCTTGTTTGATTTCTCCCAAATAGGCAAACCCACTCTCCCTTCTTCCTCTCTGGAATCTACCCTTTTTTTGCTGCCTCAGGAACTCAGGCTCTAGAAAGCTCAGAGGTTAGAAGACCCAGGTCCAGGTTGGCCCTGCTCTCTGAGATGTATCCTGCTGGTACAGAGATTCCACAATCTTTTCTGACACACAAAATCCATCTACCAGGTGGACTGTCAGCACCGATGGTGGCATCAGCTCCATTCAGCACCTCAGGTCCAGAGCACAGGGCTACAATAATGTCTCGGGGGTGATCCTCTACATGCATAAGCATACTCTCACGGTTTTTGAGCCTTTTTTTAAAAAAAGATTTTATTTATTTATTTTTAGAGAGAGAAGAAGGGAGGGAGAAAGAGTGAAACATCAATGGGTGGTTGTCTCTTGCACACTCCCTACTGGGGACCTGGCCCGCAACCCAGCATGTGCCCTGACTGGGAATCAAACTGGCAACCCTTTGGTTCACAGGCCAGCATTCAGTCTGCTGAGCCACATTAGCCAAGGAATTTTTTAGCCTTTTTAATCTCTCAGTTTTGTGACTCCAGAAGGGGGTCTTATACTCTACAAAAGGGCAGTTCCTAAAACATCTGAACGGGAAATCCCCACAACCTCCACCTGTGGAGCATGTTTCTGTCAAAAAAGACATACCAGGGTACCTGGTGTCTCAGCAATCTTGGTGGCAGGAAAGGTCTGCCATACACAACAACAATGGGCAAAGCCAGCTGGGGCTAGGTTCCCTGTTGCCAGGCATAGTTGTAGCTGCATATATACACATAGGTGTGCCCAGGTGCACCACCCCCACAGAAATTAAATGCTGCTCTAAGGAATCATAACTTACCACTCCGAGAGTGAAGTAGTTAAAAAAGTAGTCATTGCACTTGGAAGGAACTTGCTTATGAGGGGAAGGAGAATGAATTTTCATCTGTTGGGGAAAAATAATGAATTAAAACCCAATCCCTTAACACAGCTCTTGGATTAAATGAAAGTGTACAAATTGTATTTCTTCTATGACATTAAGCAGGCAAGACTGTGGGAGTCCCAGCTGTTTGTGCCAACCAACCCAGCCAGCTGCGGTTGACTACAGACTGGACTCCAAGGAAAGGCAGGACACTCTGACCAACAAAGGTCAGAAGAGAGCTTTAAATTTACTTCTCCATCTGCCTCAATAGAATTGGTCCTATGAGAAAATAGCAAACAGTTTGCATTTACTCAATATTAAATCAATGATTTAAAAAATTTAAGAGACTTCCTATTCACTTTATAAACACATTTCCCTCACCTTGTCTTCTGATTTATAGAAGATCTTGTGTGGAGAACCAAGCATGCTAAGAACATCTTGACAAGAATCGCCAAAATACACTGAACGTTCAAATACCCGCATCTTGGCATCTGCTAACAGGCCGGGTCCACAACCTGCAGAAAACAAGGGAAAGGTAGTCAGGTTCCTGGTCAGAGCCCTGAGACCCTGCATCCCAGGGACCCGGGGGCCCCAGAGAGGACATGGGCTGCACGCTGCATGATGGGCAAGACTGCACGCAAGCAGAAAATACCAGGTCACCAGGGCCTGAGATGCTAGATCACTATCTCCTCAAAATAATGCCAGATTCACTCAATTCCACAAAAATGACACAAAGTTCTGGAAACACCACTCACTCACCAAATATTTACTATTGATCGTCATGAGCTAGGACACTTCACTAGATGTCGAGGAAACAGCAGTGAGCAAAACAGGTGCAGTCTCTGCCCACATGGGAGTTTATGGCATGATGAAGATCTCCCTCAAATCATCACACAACTGAGGTACAACAAACAGCAGCATAGGTGCTATAGAAGTATATGGTAACATACTATTATTTCTTGCTACTTTGCAGGTCTTGACAAGATAAAGGGTACTTGATGTTAGGAGGTACTTCTCAATGGTAACACCCAACAAGAGCTTGGACCTAAATATCACTCTATTAAAGAGCCAAGAGTGAAACACCCATTAACTCACTCCCTAATTCCACAAACATCTCACAGACACTAATACTTCAAGAGACAAGCCAAAAAAGTGGGAAAATGAAAAAATCTTCTGATTTGTCAAAAGTTTATTCTCTGGGAAGAATGTTTAAACTCGGACTTTGTCTAATACATTTCAGAAATGGCTCCAATTAAACACACACACAGAGGTAGTTCTGAAATAGCAACAGACACACCAATAGTCAAATTTCCCCCATTTGGTGGCTGGAAAGACAAAGTGTTTTTCACCCTCCGCCCCCTCAAAAAAGGAGGAAAAAAAGCCAAGAATGCAAGGAGGACTGCAATTCCTGGTACCGTAATAACCACCCACATCACCTTACTCTGCACAGGGCTTTAGAGTTGACAAAGCTCTTTCATAGATAATCATCCATTTGTTACATACAGAAAATTTCAGGGATCCAACATATAAAATAACTAGGTGCTGAGTTCTCCGATTAACCCCAGTCTTTATTCATAGCACATATACACTGAATGACAAATAAAGCCGTGTTTAAATTAACGAGGTCCTGAGAAAAGCACAGTCTACAACAACCTCTGTTCACAAATCTTGTATCTTAGGCGAATCTGGAACCCACCAAAAGTCCTGTCAAGCTGCACTGTGTGTCCAAAGTCTCCAGGTACCAAATACTTGTGATGTCGGATGGAGTTATCAGGAAGGCACCCTTCACAGGTGAGCTTTCTCTTTTCTGCCTGAAGCCTACCCAGGTAGAATTACCTTTAGTTTTAGGAGATTATTTTAGTTTCTGATTCCTTGGAGTGAGTCTTTCTATAAAATATTGCAGGGACCAAAACAGCTGAACTGATTTTCCCTGTTAAAAGCATCACTGTAGGCCCTGATTAGGTAGTTCAGTCAGTTAGAGCGTTGTCCTAAATATGCCAAGGTTGCAGGTTTGATCCCAGGTCAGGGCACATACAAGAATCAATCAGTGAATGCATAAATAAGTGAAACAACAAACTCATGTTTCTCTCTCTCTAAAAAAAGAAAAATCACTGTAGCCATAAGGACAGAGTTGGGAGAAATGGTTCGGTTGAGATAAGCTACTCTTCCACTTGCCAAAAAACCCCTCTCGATGAGTACTGGATTGGACTTCACAAAGTGTTTTCCTCACTGATCCTGTGATATGTAACTGCTAGGAGTGTGCTGTAAATGGTGGCAGTCAGAATTAGCTGAGACAACACTCCCCTTCCCAACTCCCAACAGGCTCCTCCTGCTGTTGCCTGGGATAACTGCACCACCCTTGACTATCCTGCTGTTTCAAGCAGTGATCCTCTGGAGAAGAAAGGCCCTAAGTCATTTGACTACGTTGCCTTGTCCCAATTCTCTCAAAAATTATTGCAACATTCCTTTAAGTAGCTGGTGTTCTGCCTTAGCTTAAAAAAATTACATTTTAAGAAATTTCTAACCTGGAGGCTGTGAACTATTTAATTGTTTAGGGCAGTAAGTTCAGTCTATATACCAGATTCTTTTTTTTTAAGATTCTATTTATTTATTCTTTTAGAGAGAGGGGAAGGGAAGGAGAAAGAGAGGGAAATATCAGTGTATGAGAGACACATTGATTGGCCACCTCTCGAATGCCCCCAACCAGGTTACTGGCCCACAACCCAGGCATGTGCCCCAACTGGGAACCGAATCCCCAATCCTTTGGTTTGCAGCCTGTGCTCAATCCACTGAGCTACACCAGCCAGGGCTATATACCAGATTCTTAATAGTTGAGAACCAATGCCCAGAGACTGATGCCAAGACCCCAATTTATGAACAAACGTTGGCTGGACTATGAGTTCTGTGAAAGTATAGCCTATATGTTGGCTCCTGGGCTGTGTTTACAGCAGCGAGCTCTACACTGGAGATCCCTGTCCTACTAAGCCCACTCCAAGGTCCAAAGTACCTGAGACTGGCCAGGAATAGGAAACCACAAATGAGACATGGATCCTGGAGAGACCAGCTACTAAAGGCAGCACTGCTTTTTATTTGATCAAGGACAGCAAAATCTCAGCAGGGTGTGGCCAAACCACAATTAACAAGTCCTTTCTGTCAGCCTACTCTGAGAACTGGCCTTAAAAGGTGGAGAACAGACAACAGCATATATCTCCAGGAAATAGCTTGGGAACCAAGGCAAAGCTATATAAGCTGACAGAAAGCTTATGTACATGCTGAGGAAATAGTGCTACTACTGTTTAATAACATATGCTAATGATAGGACTATGTTTTGTCCCCTCACAAATTTAAATGAAAGCATTAACCATAAACATCTGCATCATTTGTCTTCTACCAACTATCCCTAAGCATAAGGGATTTTAGACTGTCTCGATATGGACATAAGAGGGAATCCACCACCCCAAAGCCAGTAACTGACCTGCAGCAAGTAGGCGAAGTCGTAAACCTGAGGGTCCTGTTCCATCTCGAAGAACATCTACACTCTCAGCATACACATTGCCCAGGAAACAGCTCAGGGGCATCACAGGAGCCCTGGGGGCAGGCACAGAATGAGCACAGGCTTTGCCTCACCTCCCATGAAGCTTAGCATGAAGCTTGTGGCTCCCCGACACATACTTAGTATCCTGTAGGCTGTTTCCACTGTAGATGTACATTCGTTTCACAGTTGCTCCATGGGGTATCTGGAGAGAAGCTAGACCATGGGCAAAATTGGGCTGCAAATGCAGAACAAAAGTTTTATGAAGGGCACACTGCAGGCCATGTGACTCAGGCTCTGGCATCACCCCAGCACTTACAGTCTTCATGAACTGGCCAGGTCAAAGCACATAGTTAAATCTGGCTCTGGCTCAATAAACTCACCCCAACCATGCAAGTTCATCTATAATTTTACTTTATTTTTTCTTTTCTTTCTTTCATCAGGGAGGAAATGCAAGAATGCCACCTTTAATAAAATGTAAGCCTTATGAAAAGCTATCATTTCATAACCCTAAGGATGTTGTTGCCTAAGGATGAATGAAGCATTTTTCTAAAAACAATAGGTAACTAAAAATCCAGGATAAACTCTCAAACTTTAGGTCATTGAGAGAAATAGCCCAGTCATTAGGCGTTTTAAAGCAAGGTGTGACTGGATTAATCTCTGAAGAGTGAGCTTAACCTCACTCTGCAGTTGGAAGTGCCCACTTCCTGGGAATGCCAGCTTGGGCTTTGTTCTTTCTGTCAACCCTACGCACTCTACCTTCTTGGCCTCCAAAGACTTCAGAGACAAGGAAACCAAAGAAAGGGTACCTATCTAGTCTTCTTTAATAGCACTGTCTGCTGACCCATATAATGTGGGCACTGGGCAACAAATACCAGGGAAAGGGAAGGACTAACCTCATACTTGGGAGCTTCAGTCCACGAGTCTAACTGAAAAGAGAAAGACAGTCCTCTGAAGTTGAGGTGGAAGAGCTGCTCGGCGGAGTTGTACACTGTGAGAGTGGGGAGAAGAAAATGGCATGGTTGAACGGCATCAGAAGTTGTAAACACAAACCAGCCTGGCAGGGAGTACTGTCTGGCAATACCTTCCTTGTGTCTCATTTCTGAACTGACCTGCCAGGGTGAAAACAAGGGGGAGGAGCTTTCTTTCATACCCAAGTACCAACCCCCACATACTATAAGACCAAGCTTCAGGGGGTTGCAGCTGGGATGGTACCATGTGCCAGGTCTATCACTATGGGCTGTCACAGATGACCAGAGGAATCAGATGGACTTGGCTTACCTCCAGGATGGGTTGCACCAAAAGACTGGTCAATCTGCTCAATGGTGGGAGCTATGGCCTGAGAGTTAAAATGTACTCCACTGAAAAACAAAGATACTTTTTAATACCAGGCTGCCCAGGATGGGCTCACAGATCTTTGGAGATGGTGGCTGGTGGCTGGAAGAGTTATTCTTAAAACACAGGTGGGTGAGTCTACAATTATATCAGAATGAAAGTTTAATTAAAGAACTTTTAAATGAGACAATTAATGAGGTAAGAAAAAGTCAAGTCTCCTGAGGCTTATATACAGTATATCCTCTAGGGCCTCCCAAGACATTTGCGGCCACCAGGTACAGTTCAGAAGGAGATATATCCAGTCTCAGGCCCATGGCATCCGAACTTAAAGAGTGGCCTTAGAAATAGTGTTAATGTTTTTCCCAGGGTGCCTACTAGTAGTAGGCTTGAAAAAGGAACTTCCTTAAAAGGGGATGAACATCTTAAAAGAAGGGTGTGGACAAGCAAAGCAGCTTGTTTTCTTAACAGGCAGATGAAATGGGTGACTGGGTAGATTAGGGGAGGGATGGATCTATGCAAAGGAAAAACACCTGGGGGTGGGCCTGGGCGTAAAGAGAGCCATATGATTTCAGATGATAAACATGAAGATAAGGCATTTATGACTCTAAAGAGAATGGTTCAGGGTTAAGAATAATTTTTTTTTTAAATTAGAATCCTTTATGGAATAACTCTTTTTTAACCAGGCTCTGTGCTACGTGCTTTATTTACCACCATTATCTCATGCAATCTTCCTAACCCAGCCACCACATTATTGGTTTCATTTCTTTGATGAGAAAACAAGCTCAAAGAGGGTAAGTGACTTGCCCAAGGTCACAAAGGTTAATAAAATGATGAATACAAAAATCAAGCCTAGGGCAGCCAAACCTTGGAAACACTGGACAGAGCACTCTAGATGCTAGAACAGTGCCTGTCATCATGAGGGATGATTATTTGTACATCATACAGGCATCACCCTAAAAAGCAGATTTTGGCTCCCAAATAGCGGCCTTTTTGGCATTTTCTTTAGCAAAGGCTTTGGAGTCAGATCTGTCTGGACTGTCTCAATTCTGTTGCTAATGAAAACATAAAGAGGTGCCAAAAGATGCTGTTTAGGGGAGGATAGCTGTGACTCAAGAGACAGTCACATCACCTCTGAGCTGAGGTCCTGCTTTGTTGTGAGGACTAAATAAGCAGACATATATGTAAAGTGCTTTACACACAGCATGTTCTTAATAAGGGTTGCTTTTCTTTTCCTGGAAACTGAGTAGGCTTGAAGGTTGCCTGAGGAAATCATGGCACCAGGCTCCAATCCCAGAACTGCTATGGATGGCACTCCTTTACTGATGTAATGACTATAGATAAAGCCCACTTGTACCAAGCCTGTGACATAAATCAGCAAGGGAGAAAACTCACCAATATTTTAACTTTACTTTAGTCAAGTCATATACTTCAATCACCTAAAAAAAAATTATAAGGGTTGTTACTGCTCTGTAGTTGAAGATGATTAAGATGACATTTATACAATAGTGAAGAAAAAAATCTAGCTGAAATTCTTCTGAAGCACTGCACATTACCTTTAGTTCTTTAAATCTGAAAGAAAAACCCATACCACACACACAGCATAACCTCTTCATCCCCCTGCTTCCAGTGATTGTTCAATAGATGTCCGTGGACGCTCTGGATCGAAGTTCTTGTACCTAATCCACTGTTGGGTCACAGAGAAAACTGCATATACCACCCCTACAGGACAGCGAAACCCTTCACAAAAACAAATTCATGCAGTTTGTTTAAGCTGTAACCTTGGACACTGAGCTCCCTTCCTTACTTCTGATTCAATACTTTGCTGCACTATAAAGACCTAAATCAAGTCAATTTCAAAAATAGCTTCAAAATACTGTGGTTTACAAAGCAAAAGGATGGAGGGAGAGGTTTATCCTGCTAGAAAACAAGTCATAATACATTATCTTAGAACAACTGTGACAATATTCAGATATATCCTTAATGAAGGGCATCTGGTTAAACCTGGAAAACCTCAGGGCCCTGGTGAAGTTTCAATGGGTTTGGCCTCAAATGAAATGCCCAGAACTCAGGGCAGAGGCAAAAGGAAGAGTTACTGAATACTCAACCACTAATGGTGCCAAATAATAAGCACTATGAAGTCCTCTATGCCAATGGTGTCAAGGGCTTGGCAGCTGGCAGGATGGCTGGCTGGGGCCTGGAGTACCGTCCACCATCCTCCAGCTGGGAGGTCTTGGGCCTCATTTTAGAGGCCAAGCAGAGCTGGTTCAATTTCTGTTTGCCATGAAAATCTGAGTCTGACCCTGGGGCAGGGGCAGTGGGGAATTGGGTATAAGAACATCTGGCTTTGTAACAGAAACTGAGACATAATAATTAATTCACTCATGGTCAGACCTTGTCTCTAACTTCGTCTACAGATCATAAAACTGAATTTACAAGTTGGGCAGACATCTGTTGACTATAATGTAGCTATTCTGATCCTACCTGCTACTAAAAATCACTCCTTCTGCTGGCCATCATAGCACTTGAATCAACCTTTTCCTACACTGCTTGTGTATGCTGTCCACTGGTCCCACTGAGTTACGGCCCGAGGTCTGGCTTATTAGCTTACAAAGGGGAGGTACTCAACATGTCAGGCGAGTTGGTCTGGTATGAAGCTAGCTGAGGGCAACATGAGCTCCAAAGCAAGAGACGCCAAGAGCAGTCATGCAAGAAAGGGCTGGGAAGCAGCTGTGATTCATGACACCTAGTGTCCCCTTCAGAAAGCATGAGCATGGCAGTCGATCATGCCAAACTGGTATGCCATTTCACTGAGGCCAGGGCCCCATGTTAGAAGAGGACTTCAACCTTCAGCCAGAACACTGCTCATATAGCAGAGGCAGGCACTCTGCCTCTCTGATTACTACTACAACTGGCCAACGGCACCTTCAAGGGCTTCCCACCACTCACCCAGTGACATGCTCCTCCTCTATCACTGTTGCCCAACCTGCTGCAGCTCAGACCAACACTTATAGGTGCTTTAGCCCTGCCTGCCCAGTGGACCAGAGTTAATGACAGGGTGGCACTTGTGGCAAGGGACCCAGAGTGCTCACCATCTGGGAGTCCTTCGTGTTACCAGGAGAATCTACAAGAAGATTTTAGTCCATGGAGCTTGCTGGACCCAAGAACAAGAGGCTGGGGAAGTCTAGAGTCCATGATTTTCTACTCTCTGGGCTGAAAAAGGCCTTGATTTTGCCAGAGAGGAGGAGACATGGCAGCTGCCAAGAGGGGAAAGGAAAAGACAGGTGGCTGCAAAGGTGACTTGTGAAGCCTCATTCCAGAGTTCACTCACAGGCAGTAAGTGAGGGGATGGGAAAACTGCAGGAGACAGCATGGGGGAGAGGTAGATTCTGAAGCCCTTGGATGCAGGGGCAGGCAGATGGGTCAGATCAGACCTGGTGCCAAGCAAGGGACTGATGGATCACTTCCTCAGTTTCCAGAGGCTCAGGCAGGGCCCTAGTCCCTTCTTCTTCATTAAGGTCCATAAAGAGGTAGAGACTTTTGTTTTTTAAAGATTTTATTTATTTATTTTTAGACAAAGGGGTAGGAAGGGAGAAAGAGAGGGAGAGAAACATCATTGGTTGCCTCTCCCTGACCAGGAATTAAACCCAAGACTTTTCAGTTTGTGGGATGATGCCCAACCCACTGAGCCACATCAGTCAGGGAGGGGAGGTAGAGACTTTTTGACTTCCTTTCCCATTCTAATGTACTTCCCATTCCTCACATTTGTGCATAATGTATGCACACTATTTGCTTCAGCTTTTACCACATTTATTTCCCATAACCAACAACATAACTTAAGCCATTCCAGTTCAGTAGCTAGTCACCATATACTGATAATATATAGTTAAAAGCTTGATCAGCCCTGGCTGGTGTGGCTCTGTGAATTGAGTGCTGGCCTGTGAACCAAAGGGTTGCTGGTTCGATTCCCAGTCAGGGTACATGCCTGGGTGGCAGGCCAGGTCCCCAGTTGGGGGTGCATGAGAGGCAACCACACATTTATGTATCTCTCCCTCTCTCTCCTTCCCTTCCCCACTCTCTAAAGATAAAATAAATAAAATCTTATTAAAAAGTTTGATCAGGCAGACCACTTATCCTCTCTTCCTCAACTGTCTCACTAGTAAACAGCACCACTCACAGGCTTTTTAGGATTAAATTTGGAAATGCATGGAAAGCCATGTACCAGGTGCTCACTAAATAGATGACTGCCCTCATCATGCTGTGATTCTATGGTGGGCTGCCTAGCCATCCCCCCTTTTGTTGTCCACTTAGGAAAAGCTCTGCTATAAACATCTGGCAACATTAACTTCCCCATAACCTTTTAAAGTTATATTTCCTAAAGTGGATTTACCAAGTCAATGGCAAATGACCTTTTCTAAAGGTGTTTCAAGATTAATTTCCCCCAATTTGTGATGAAGCCAGATTGAAGGCCATCCTCTACTTTTTCCTAGTGAGAAACTTTGGTATGCCATTTCACTGAGGCCAGGGCCCCACGTTAGAAGAGGTCTTCAACCTTCAGCCAGAACACTGCTCATATAGCAGAGGCAGTGAGGAAGTTTCACACCAAACCCTGCTTTTGAAAACCATCATAAACGAGGAATTTCTTATTTCAGATACAGATTCTTTCCCCATGTTCTATCTTGTCTCCTCAGCTGCCTGCCTGTGATGGCATGTTGAGAACAAGGAAGTATCCAAGTCTTTTAGAAAGGTAACTCCATAACCTAACAGGAATGACGGCTCTGGCATGCCACTGCCCAGAGCCACATTCAACCTTGTGACTCTGAGGCATGAGTCTTGTCACATGACTAACCTGTGAAACCCAGGCATTTGTAAATAGTTTGTTATAAACATCCTGGACTGAAACAGGTGTTAGTAAAGTGCACTTGAACCCCAATTAAGACAACCCTATATAACAGCAACTTGTTTGTTTACATTTTCTCAAAGGAGTTAAAGAATCAACTCATTGCTGGTGGTATTAAACCACAGATTTTAGGAAGAATGGCTCCAATTTTCACCTAAGTCACAGTATTTGACCCAAGAATGAAGTAAAATAAGACACAAAAACCTAACTAAAATCTTTTGGCCCTTTTCTGCAGTTAGGACCCATTTATAAAGACTGAGGATAATCTATGCTATATTCATACTTCCTCTCATGTTCCAATTCAATATAAAAGGATTCATATTTCTACATTCCCAATTCCCTTCCCCTTAACATATTCCCCAATTCCTCAATATTCTTTCCCCTTCACCTCTTGAGCCTGGAACACTTAAAGTCCTTTCCAGAATCTTTAAAACTACCAGACCTAGTTTCCCTTTTTTTTTGAGAAACAGGCATGGCTTCAGTCCTCTACATCTTGGTGGTCTCTGAACCACAAATGTCTACTCCCACTTAGGAATTTCAAAAACTATCTCACAATAGCACATATTAATCAGCCTGACATGAAACTTTAGTTACCTTAAGTCTCTGATTGAAAGCATCAAACAGTAGTTTGATCCCGTCCTGAGTCAGGTTAAGGATGAGGTCATGGCTTAGAGGAGACTATGGAAAAAAAACAAAAACAAAACACTCTCAGCAATTAATTTACTCAACAGCACCAACTAAAAGCCTTAAAATATAAAGGCAATACACAGGGAATATCTAAGTGCAGACAGTCACTCCCTCCCCCAACTAACAAGGTTTGGAAGCCAGAAACAAACTATTGCATAAATGCACAGTGTGCTCTATTTCCAGCCTACAGCTGCTACTTTAAAATATTGGCTGAAAAGAGCCTCTCTTGTCCAGGCTTTGAGTAAGAATATCTAAGGGGAAAGGGCCAAAATTATGTGAGTATATAGGCCACTTTCTTTTGAGGGTCTAGCATGGATTTATAGTTGCAAACCTCAGAGCAGTTGATAAGGAATGCAGGCCAGGTGAAAAAGCCTCAAGAGGATCCAAACTCAGTAGATAATATTCAATGTACATGGGCTGAACCTATGCCTGTTGACTCCCAGGCTGTACATCACAGAGAACACATTTTATTCTTTGACTTTTTAAGGCCATATCCCAGGGTTATGTATGAGGTGACACTCATTTATTTCCTTGCCTCCCCCAACCATCCCATATCACATGTGCTTCTTTCTGAAGGGCCCAAGTCTAAGATCTAAGGACTCATACTTCTACATTTGCCCCTTCTGAGTCCTAGGGGGAGGGGAGTAGCAGCACGGAGTAGCGGACAGAGTTGGCCTTGAGTCCAGGTGAGCTAGTGACCTTAAGTGACTCTCAATTCTCTGAGCTCTAGTTTCTTCATGGGAATGCCATCATCCCTTCCCTCCAGGGTTGTTGTAAGGATAGGTAGTAGGTCAGAAAGCACCAGCCACAGCACACTGCACTCATTCCTCATGTTGGCTGCACCTGCCTGCTTCTGGTTCAATGCAATCAATTCAAGGACTCAACATCTGAAGACTCTTCATAGCTCTCACCAGGCTGCCCTTTCTTGAAACTGGCACATAGCTCTCAAAAGGACTTAGAGAAGTTTCTTCATAGAGCTTCAAAGTAGGGAATGAATGATGAAGGTGGGGATAAAGACTGCACCACTGCTGGTGTGGGCCTCTCTAGAAAAATCCTCTCCAAAGAACCTTCTGGGATTAGTTCGGAGTATGTGCTCCCCTCTACCCCACTGATCTCCACAAGGTAACAGGCCATGGTGGCACCATCACACCTGGCAAATACTAAAAGAATTCATATGAATGTCTAAACCATTAGGTCTCAAGCAAGATAATGGACTAATGAACCCTGACCTTATTCTCAACCCAGAAAATACAGTTCCATTTCTGAGGGGGCCATTACATAGGGGTAGGCAGGTTTTCGCATCTTTCAAGCTCCTCTTGTGGAGGAAGAATACTGAAAGGATCTGGATTTTCTTAAACTCTCACAAGAACTGATTATTTTCTTCCTGGCACTTTTATAATGCAGGACATAAAACTAAGCAATTTTTAAAAGGACGCAAATAAATCATCCTCACAATCAATGTTTCACTAGTACTTTATATCTCTGGAACCAAAACACAGACATACTATGTGGTGTTTAAGCAGGCCCTTCCAATAACCCAGCACTATGCAGTCCTCCATATGAAACAGTTCAGTTAGGTTGTCTGTTGCAAACTGTTAACATCTTCTCCAAGAAAGATGGGACCTACTTGACATGCACATTTAATTTTCAAGGTGTGATTTGCTGGAGACAAGATATTTCTAAAATGTTTCTTTGCACTTGATGGGAAGCAAGGACACAAACAGGAAAGGAAGGGAAGGAGGGCAGAAGAGGAAAAGAAGCACATGTAGGAAGCATCATATCAGAGTTCTGAGACCATCTCCTCTTAAACCTCATCAAAAGATGATAATAAGGAAATTACATCCATTTCACAGACGGAGAACCAGACTAATGAGTAAACCTATGTTTTCTAGCTGATTCCAGCTGCTTAGAAGATATTTGGGAAAATTAGTTTAATGCTGAAACTATTTGTACCCCAAAACTGGAATGACAGACAACAAATATAATGATAAAAAAAAATAAAACACATTCTTAAAAATTGGTTAAGAATATTTAAAGCCTATTTTCAAATGCATCTAATCTTGGGGTGCCCAAATCTGATTTAACTCAGTCTGCAAGTTACCTACAAGCTCAAGAAGCAAGCCCATTTTCTCGATCGGCTTCCTGTTTTGATGGCTGCTACTTGTCATGAGTAATTCCGTCATGGTCCAACACTGAAAGTCAGATTAGGTTACGAATGATCTAAGTGCAACAAAGAGGAAAAACTACCATCCTTCACTTTCAGGTCATTTTGGCTCTATGGCTTAAGAAGCCTCTGTCTATTCCTACAGATCCCTGGTTTTGTGGTAGGTACAAGAATATCCAAGAACTTGCTTAAAGATGCAGAGGGGTACAGTACAAATATAACTTCTAGATATAGGTAACAGGCTCAACTCTGACACTAAGTGAAACTGGGGAGGCTGCCCTGGCTAGTGTGGCTCAGTGAATTGAGCACCGGCCTGAGAACCAAAGGGTCACTGGTTTAATTCCCAGTCAGGGCACATGCCTGGGTTGCAGGCCAGGTTCCCAGTAGGGGTCGCATGAGAGGCAACCACACATCGATGTTTTTCTACCTCTCTCTCCTTCCTTTCCCTTCCCCTCTCTCAAAAAATAAATAAATAAATAAATAAATTTTTTTTTAAAAGAAGAAACTGGGGAGGCTCACAGAAATCTTACCCACTTCTAATCCTGTACGTCAAAAATAATCTGTCATTTGCTTTAGGATCTGAAACTAACTGGAACAATTGCAACTAAAATCATTAAACTGGTACTTAAACAGTCACACAAAAGCCACTTGAGGACAGCCTGTAGCTGGTATCTGCTCAAAACTATTCCCTAAGGTCTGTGGCACACACAGTACCACAAAGGTCATTCCACATGGCTGCATGTGGTCCGTGTCATAGAAGCAGCACAGGTTTCAGAAAATTCAGTGGAAAGGAGATTGCATTTTTAGAGATATAGAAGAATCATATTTCTAAAGGCCTACGAAAAATAGTTTCTAACTTTATGTACTTAAACGAAACAAATATTATTTTAAAAATTCTGATATTCAGGAAGGTCTTCTGGAAACTGAAAAGGTCTTTGCAGGTATATGCAATATTATACTATAGTGGTTAATTCCTGGCACAACTGACCAACATCTAATAGAGACTGCTATAAGTTAGACAAAAAAAAAAAAAAAAAAGAATAAAATATGTCCATTAATTGGGAGCTAATATTTTCCAATTTCTCTGTATCAGATCACCCTCACTAAAGGGGTAAGGTATACCCACTTCAAGCATGGGATGCTCTCCTGGCTAGATCTGCACTACAACAATCCTGAACATAGACCAAAGCAATGAACAAAGCAAAGAAGAGTATTTTAAACTCAAAAATGGAAAGTAAGCCCCCTAGAAGACCCAACAGTCCCTGAGGTGACCTCCCACTTAAAAGTCCTTGTCAAAGGGCCAATATGTAAGTCAAACATTACAAAAAATATATACAAAAAACAAGTTCAGTTATTACTGCTCTTCAAAACCCAGCAGCACCAGATCATGACCAAAAGTTTCAGAATTAAAAAAAAAAAAGTGCTTGGTAACTGACTGGTGCTGAAAATTCTCCCATTCAAACACATTGATCCAACAATTCCTGCCAGTCGGCCTCTCCCAGATCATCAACCTCTGGAAGTGACTCACTGATTAGGGACGCTATTTCAATGTAAACAAATCAGCTACCACTCACCTGTTCACTGTAGAGAACCTGGACATTTTTGATGATGCGACAGTGCTTCTGAAGAATGGCTACCGCTTGAGCCAGAGGCATTCCTGCAATAAAGCAAGGGCATCTGTATGGGTTACCTGGGCTGTCCATTTACTGACATCTACCATTGAGCTAGGCATCAGTCCTTGCAGTAACAACTGGGATGGGGACAGGGGGTTCAGTAATGTCTACAGACATAAGAGTAAATCAAAGTTCAATAAGCAGTAAGAGTCAGAACATTAGCAGCAATCACTTTATAGCTAAATTGTATAAAGGGAGTTAATACACAAAAAAGGTTTCTGAAGATGGAGACTTTCATGCTGTTCCTAAGCAGGCAAAGAACTTTGAAATGGCAAAGTCAGCATGAACCAAAAAACAGAGTGAGAAAGCACCAACTGTTCTAGACACCAAGGTTCTGGTTCTCACTCTGCCATGGACTACATATATCCTAGGATGGTTCCTTCCTCTCTTCCCTTGTGGCATCTGTCTCCTCATCACTCAAATGAGAGTCTGTAGAAACACATGACTTGTAAGGGCTCATTAAAAGAGTTAAAAATAAAAAAATAAAAGTTAAAAATCACACATCTACCAGAATCAGCTTATTTTACCAAGGATTTTCACCAACTTATCTATTCACAAATATCTTCTAAATCGTAATACCTGATTTTTGAACCCATGGCCCATTATAAATAGATTTATATATGCCCCATTTAAAAAATCTGAATCCCAATAGCCTCTCAAAATTTTCAGGAACTCACAGAGAACACCAAAAAGTAGGTTTTCAGAGTCCATTATATTTCAAACAAGAAGACACATACAAAGAGACAATTTAAAATAAAGTCCCAGACAATCCAAAAACAGTATGTATGTTATTTACTACTCTCTTCAATTTAGGTTCTCTGTATTCTGACTCCTAACATCTACCCAGCCGCTCAAGCCAGAACCTCTAGATTCCTCCTGCTTCTCCATCTCCCCAAATCTAGTAGTCTCCAAACTTTCTTCCTAAACCTATGCCTATAACACATTTGACTATAGATATCCTCTTTTCCAGTGAACGCAGAGATTCCTTGATAATGTCCCTGGGAGCCACTACAGAAGAGAATTGGGAATCTAAGGAACCTATTTTCTTCTTCCATCAGTACACCATGCTCTAATTATAATACCCAATTGTTTACAGTTTCCTACATACCATCTTTCCTTTCCGTTGTTTTGGTTTTTAACTAGATAAAAACAGTTTGGATGAGAAATCTGGCAGTAGCCTTCTGATAGGGCCTTCCTGGTGTTCACTAGTTCCAGGAATGGTACTGGCTCCTGTAGGTTGATAAGAAGCCTTCCTTGAACCCCCTAGGTCAAGTCCCTTCTCCCCTTCCATAGCACCGTATACAACGTCTACCTCATTACAGTAAAATGCACTATTTCTGTAATCCTTCCCTCCCACTAGAGTAAACTCTTCGGGGAATGACTGACTATTCACTTATCATTGTTGGTAAGCAGAGTCCACAGAAGTACATGCTGCCTTCACTAAAGTGAGCTTTTGGTTTCTCTGAAACAAGGTAATCTCAGAAGACTGCTATTCTCCACCGACCCTTTAAATCTACCCTCTTTGGGCATTTAACACTAATTTAAGGAAAAAAAAAAATTCAGAGACATGCCTCCACATCAATGCATTCTGCAAATCTCATTGAAAACATTTTAAATTTGCACTGCCTTTACTCCACCACTGATCAAGCCATCAATGGTATTCTCAGAGATTCCTCTTGGCCTAGGTTTTTCTGTCCCTGTGTTGCTGGCATTTCTCTAATCTCCTACCATCAAACAAAGGCCAGGAAAGCGGCCAAGAAGTTGGATGCAGCTCCCCATTATGATGCCAGGCAAATGATGGCAAGAACTAGATACATTTGCATTAGCACAGATTCCAAAAAGAAACCTGGAGATAAAGCTGAGCCCATCCTCTGAAAGGTAGAGCAGTGGGAAGCAAGAAATCCCTCTCCACTACTTTTTATTATCTCTGCCATTCTGAGCCTCATCTGGCAAATGGAGATTATGTTACACTGGTTGTGGTGACTTAATCTGGTTGTGTAGCCTAGGAATGTAATTCTAAAGCACAGATCCACTTCTTAGACCTAGCCCTACCTATCAGCCTCAATTGTAGTTTAGATGTGTGAGGGCTGGGGAGAAGATTAAGAGGAAAAAATTTAAAAAAAAAATGTTTAAGCCTGGGGAAGTTAAATGACCACCATCTCTTAGGCAGATGGGATTTTAAAATGTAGATTAAAAAAAAAAAAAAAGATTTTATTTATTTATTTTTAGGCAGAGGAGGAGGGAGGGAGAGGTAAAGAGACATCAATGTGTGGTTGCATCTCCCACACCCCCTACTGGGGCGCTGACCCGCAACCCAGGCATGTGCCCTGACTAGGAATTGAACCCGCGACCCTTTGGTTTACAGGCCAGCACTCAATCCACCGAGCCACACTAGCCAGGGCTAAAATGTGGATTTTTAATACCCACAAATGAAACATCAAGGCTCAGGCCCCCTTTATGTGCTTTTCCCAAAAGTTCAATTCTGGACCCAATGTACAGAATTGCTCTTTTCACTCTTTGTGGTTATTATTTAAACAGTTTAAAAGAACTACCCAAACCCTTGACTCCTGGAAACTGGCAAAAGCTAGAAGTGGGAGTGAAGTTATCTAAACAACAGTATACAGAAGCAGCCTTGCTCTCCCACCTAGTTTTTTGGAAATCTTGGTCTCAACTGACATCCTAATCACTACTTTTGGCCAAGAAGACTGTGTACCACAACTTAGTCACAACATCAGGCACACTTTGAAGCTATGGCTGTGGTTCTCATTCTGCCCTGTTAAGTCCAGGTACGAGCAGAAACTGTGGGTGGGGAGGTTCTTTCCTAACTAGAAGCCAAACAGCCCCAGCATGATGAATGGGTCTGGAGGCAAAGACATCACTAGCCTCCCAAATCAAGCTCTTGTTGCTTCACAAGAGGCTGGGGTGTTTCACACCAGCTAAAAGTTTGGGGAGAACTCTGCAGGAGTGGTGTAAATTATGCCAGTCGTTGGCTAAGACCTCTCAATAAAACTGGCTCCTACAACCCAGAGGAAGTTTCTAGTTCAACTGAGCACCTGCAGGGCCCAACCAACCATCTATCCCGCTCAGTTTCTCACCTACCCCTTCTCCATAGACATGAGCCTTCCTGATTCAAAGATAAATTACAGCCCGACTGACCAGCTGACTCAGCCCACTGGCCCCATTTGGTGTGACAAAAGTTCAGGCCTGCACAAACAAACACTAACACTTCCCCAACCCCCTCTCCTAGTGCTGGAACATCAAAGTAAACACACACTGGGGTTACTGAACGCAAATATCTGCACACAGAAAGGTAGTGACATTGGGGATGGGGAAAACTGCCCCCCCCCCCGCCCCCAACAAACACCTACCAAACTGCTGCTTTCTACAAACTAAATGTTACTCTCCCTGAACTCCCGTCCCATTCTCAGCTAAGGTCTGGGTTTAGGATTCCGCCAGGCATCGACCACGTTAAAAAAGAGAAGGAAACGAGTCCGAAGTTCCTTTAACAGACAAGACTCCCCTCCACTCCTCTGACCAGATCCCCAACATCTCATGAAGGGACGGGAGCCTCGGCTTCCCATTCGGAAGAGACAACTCACAGCCCGGAAGAGCAGAGAGAGCCTGACTGCTGTGGCGTTTGGGAGTTTCAGTCACTTCTCAGCTCTACCGTCTGCACACGGAGGATACAAGTAACAACGTACCCACCCTCACAGCCCGAGAGGGCCGGCCGGAGAGAACCACGCAGCGGAGAGCAGCGCCCGGCCCGAAGCGTTCGGGGCGTGCCCGTCATTATCCCGACTACCGTACCGCCGCCCGGGGAGGGGCCCTGCTGAGACCCGAGGCGAGCGCGTCCGAGCCCAGCGGAGAGACAGACCGGCGGGTCCGGCCAGTGGGAGCGGGTACCGGGCGCCGGGAGCCCCCAAAGCCAGAAGGACGGAAGAGGCGAGGAGCCGCGAGCGCAGGAGAGTGGGGGTCAGAGACCAGAGGCGGGAAGGGCGCGGAGGGAAGTAGGGGCCTGCGGGAGGACCCCACGCTTACCCAGCGTGAATTCCCATTGCTCGTTCCCCAGAGAGCGTTCGGGGACCACCTCCAGATCCAGCATTGGTTCGGCTCGCCGGGCCGGCGCGGCCTCCCTGCGGCAGCGCAGACGGGACCGGAGCTGAGGAGACAAAGCGGCAGCTGACCCGTCGCTCCCGCCGGCCCTCGGGGGTCCTGCTCCCCAACTCCTCCCCGGTGGCCAGAAGCACCGGCCCAACAAGCACCACACCACACCTCAGCTCACTTCGCCTCACCTCACCAGCGGCAGCCGCGGTACTAAGGGTAGCGGCGGCAGCGGCAGCGTCTGCGGCAAAAGTGGCGTGCCGGGCCGTAAAGTGTGGCGAGGGCGGGGGCGAAGGCGGGGTTTCAGTCGCAGGGGAGGGGCCTAGGGCGGAGTCGCGCACGCGCAGACTGCGGATCGGGCTGCTGTGACAGCTCGGGCGAAGGCAGACGGAGGCCTGGCAGTACGGTCCGGAAGAGCTGGGCTGAGGAGTCCCGTACTCCGTGAATTCCCACAGCTGCGCACCGCGCCGCAGACGTTTCACACATCTAAACAGGGATGTGTCCACCACGCAACACACCATGTGACATGGTTATACAACCCCCATCTGCCGTCTACACGCACGTCCCACACGTTCAATGGGAGCAAAAGGCGAGTTCCGAAGGCGCACCGTCTGAGGCCCAGCAGGGAGAGAGGACGCGGAGCCCCGCAACCCCAGGGTCCGCGGGTGCACACACATCCCGGGTTTGGTCCGAGGCTGACGCCGGCTGCAGCTGCCTCTATTTGTCTAGGAGCCAATGGCTCCTTCCTTACCCGGCTGCTCCTGGGGCTCTGTTTGAATTCAAAGCGAGTGCGGAGTGTGCTCAATTTCTCTGTAGGGGGGAGGGGGGCGGGAGTTGGGGGAGAGGAATAGATAGAAGGGGAAGGAGCTAGTCTGGGCCTCCCGCATGACCACAAATAGATGTGCGCAATCCTTCTCCAGCTCCCCTACCCTAGGGGCCGGGTCCCGAGGTCGCCGGCTGTAGCTCAGATTCAAGCCAGAACTAGCTTTGCCGCCAACACTGTGTGGTCTAGACCAAACCTCTAGTGCTCTTTGTGCCTCAGTTTCTCCATCTACAAGTCAGAGGAGGGGACTCCTTTAACCTGTTCAGCCTGAGCTTTTGGCTCAGGCCAAACATAAAAGGCAGCCAGGTCTCTTCTGGACTTAAGCCTTTACGGATTCTCACAACCTCCCTGAGACGTAAGCTTATACCTCATTTACAGGCGAAAAAATGAGGCCCAGACAGGTTAAAGAGGTCTTGTGGTCCTAGGTGGGAGAACCCAAGTTCTTTCTTTTGCATTGCCCCTTGAAGGTTTTTAGTAGGGTTTTTGTGTTTAGGAAAAGTTAGTTGGGCAGCTGGCCTACATGGCATAGTAAGAAGGCCTGAGGGGAAAAAAACTTCTAAGGTTGTTTAGGGGTAATTTTAGTCGAAATGTCTGAATTGAACTCAAATCCAATCAGACAAGGAATTGTTTTCCTATTCAAAAAACATTTGGAGAAACATTTCTGGTAAACAAAGTGGGTGGGACAGGTTGGGTGGGATATGGCAGAGGAAAGACAAAGAGAAAGAGAAAGCCACACACTGTAAGTAACTATGATAAAAGGATTTTTAGTTTGGGAAACTCAAGAAATGGGAAGAAGGAGGTTGGAGAGAACTCTGTTGGGTTAATAGGCAGGTAGGTTTCTGTGAACAATGTCAGTCAACAAACCGTTATCTTTGCTCATTGTGCTATCCCCAAACCTTTGGTTTAATTGTGATCCAGCCAGGTTTCTGTCAGGAGTCAAAATGACAGCTTTGGGATGGTAGTCTGGGATGAGGCCATAGGCCAAAGGTTGGTACACAGAGTAGAAGCAGGAGGTGCCTCAGGGAAGTAGGCCAATTTGGGAGAATGTCAGAACCCCTCCTCCAGATGGAGGGTGGGAATGTTCAGAAATATTGAACTCGGTGCTGGTGCACTGATAAGAGTGTATTTAGAGAGCACAGGCAGCCATCCAGGCAGTCTAAGTGAAAAAAATTGGATGGACAGTGTCAGGCCAGATAGTGGTTAAGCACATGGATTAGGAATTTGAATCCCAGTTCTGCCATTTAATAGTTTTGTGCCTTGAGCAAAGTGCTTCACTTCTCCATGCCTTTGTTTCCTCATCTGTAAAATGATCATACCTCAGCCCTGGCTGGTGTGGCTCAGGGAGTTGAGTGCTGGCCTGCAAACTGAAAGGTCACTGGTTCAATTCCCAGTCAGGGCACGTGCCTGGGTTTCAGGCCAGGTCCCCAGTGGGGGACGTGGAAGAGGCAGCCAATTTATGTTTCTCTCGCATATCGATGTTTCCCTTCACCGCTCTCTAAAAATAAATAAAATCTTTAAAAAAACAAAAATAAAATGATCATACCTCAAAGATGTATTAGGAGGACTGCACTTATAGGAGTGTCTTACAGGTAAATGCTTTGTAACAAATTTTTAAAAATTCTAATAGTGACAGAAATGACGGAGTTCATTGGCAGAATCAACAAGTTGGATGTAGGTTATGAGGGAGAAAAGGAGTCAAGAATCAAAACACAAGTTTCCAGCTTGGGTAGCTGATGAATGGTGATGTCACTCAGACAGAAAAGAGCCTGGGGGAACTAACAATGGAGCCTGGGAGGATGCTAATACTTCTGTTAAAGCTCACATGTGCCCTAGCCCGTGTGACTCAGAGCATCATCCCATAAACTGAAAGGCCTCAGGTTCAATTCCCAGGCACATGCCAGGGTTGCAGGTTTGGTTCCTGGTTGGGGCATGTGCAAGAGGCAACCAATCTGGTATTTCTTTCTCCCTCCTTCCCACCCTCCCTCCCTTTCGCTCAATAAGCTTGTCTTTGGCTGAGGATTTAAAAAAAAGACAAAACAAAACTGTCACATGATAACTTAGAAGGCAGGAAATGTATAAGTTTGAAGTCCTAGGTGAGAAGCCCTAGGTGAAAAGCTTAGAAAACAGAATCTTAGTACTATGGTTACTATTGGTTGCATTTGTCAAGGTAAAAAAACCCCAAAACACTTTGAAAGTAAAAGGTAACTGGATCTAGGGATAGGATACACATTAAAACACAGAATCTTTGACCCCACCCCCAGACATACTGAGGAAAAAAGAGGGGTGGCTGTAGCTCTAATCATCAGAGCTATTCATAAATATTTTGACTCTTTCCTGGGCAAAAAGGAGGACTGCAGTTCCCTGCCCAGGTAAACTTGGACATGGCCCTGTCATTTTGTACCTCCAATTAAATGTAAACAGAAGTCGTGTGTCAATTTTAGGTGGGTTTTAAAATCCAGTACCCTTTTCATTACACTATCTTCTTGGCTTTGTCACATGGCTGGCAATGTTCCAGTGACTGCTCTGTCAGCTTAGATCAACCACTGATGAGTATTTAGCAAATAAGAGATGTCTTTAAGCAAATAAAAATTTGGGGGTTTTAAGGCAATGCCACCAGCCAATCATGGTAAGAAAAACTGGGAAAATTATCAGTTATGCCTCCTGTACTTGCTTCTCTCGTCTGAAATGTCTCCAATGCTCATTAAACCATCCTTAATCTTTGTAACCATATGATCAATGGGACTGACATTCTGCTAGTTTTGTTCTTTCCAATCAACTCAAAGGAACTTTATCAAGATTCCATTTCCTCAAACTCACAACCTGTCAGTGGCTTTGTTTGCCCTTGAAAACAGTCCAAACATTTTAACATGGCTGGAAAAGCCCACCCAGCACTGCTTGCAATCCTCACCCTGGCCTCCGCACACCCTTTCAGATTCATCTAACTGCTGCAGTCCACTCCATTTTGTGTTCCGGGCATACTCAACTGCTTAGTTTCTCAAACTTGGCCATGCTCTTGGCCTGCCTACTGGTAATACTTTTGTCACCTCTTTGCTGGCATAGTGTCTGCCATCCTTCAGATTTCAGCTCAAATGTCTCCAAGAAGCCTTTTTTGACCACCCAGACCAGGTTAGGTGTACCCTGTAACAGCCAGTACTTCCAGTAACTTAAATGTTATTACTGCTTTTGGTCAGTTTTTGAGCTAGACTGTAGGTTCCCTGAGGTCAGAGACTATATCTGTTTTGGGCACTGAATATACATTTTTCTCCTCTAAATGATCCTAGAGAGTAAAGTAATCATAATTGGTTTTAATCTTTTTTTTTGGCAGTAAAGTTCAGATTTTTATTGACTGTGTTACAAAAGAGGTTTAGTCAAAAAGACCAAAGCCCATGTCATCATCAGACTCCTCAGATTCTTCTTTCTTTGCTTCCACTTTCTTTTCCTCAGCTGGGGCAGCAGCAGTTGAGGGGGCAGGACCTCCTGCAGGTGCTGCACTAGCTGCTGGGGCAGGTCCACCAGCCCCTACATTGCAGATGAGGCTCCCAATGTTGACATTGGCCAGAGCCTTAGCAAACAAGCCTGGCCAGAAAGGTTCAACATTTACACCAGCTGCTTTAATGAGGGCATTGATCTTATCCTCCGTCACCGTCACCTCATCGTCGCGCAGGATAAGGGCCGAGTAAATGCAGGCGAGCTCCGAGACGGAGGCCATGGTGTGGGCGAAGGCTGAGCTAGCGCTGCCGGGACTGGTGCTAGTGGCCGGATGAAGTGAGGGCCTCACCCCAACACGGCCTTAGCTTCCTCGGAAGAACCGAGCACCTTAGCGGCAGCTGGGGAAAAAGGGCGGTTTTAATCTTTAAAAAGAAAACAGTAGTAGTAAGCCAGAATACTTTTTTAAACTTATTTTTCCTTTTGTTGTATGATCTATATCCTCTGCCCATTCAAAACCTGAATATTGATGTGAGCCAATATATGCAATTAAAATTTTTCTAGTAGCAACATTAAAAAGATAAAATCCAATATATCAAATATTAATTTAACTCAGCATATAAAAATACTCATATGTAATCAAAATAAGTAATTAGTGAAATATCCTACATTCCTTTTCTGGGGGTACTGGATCTTTGCTATTTGATATTTTACATTAGCAGTTCATCTCCAACTTGGACACTAAATTTTCAAAGGTTTAAGTGAAATGTAGCCTTATTAAAACAAAGTTTTGTTTAACAGAAAAATATTTAACACTGCCTGAGTTTTGAAATTTAAAAAAAAAAACATTCTGTTTCTTGGTTGTACTAGCCTTATTTCAGATGCTTAATAGTCACAAGTGGCTGGTAGCTACCATATTGGAATCGTGGATCCAGATTTTCTTCTCTAATAAAAAATTTCCCTCTGTCTGATCTACTCACATTTCCCAATATTTCTGACCTGAGTAAGGCGAATAAAACATTAACTCTAAGTTGCTTAAATTAGTCTAACCAAAAGTTGACTAATACAGTGACTCACCTGATTATCCTATATTCAAACAAACCAAACTGCCACTTTCACTCGTGATCCTACGCTACAATTCTAATTTTCTAGCCTTCGAACATTTTTGAAAGACTATGTATGTATATATGGTGGTGACGCAAGAAAGTGATGCTATCTAGGGGGAATCATGCCTAGAAATCTGCCTGCTAAAGAATGAAAGCTTATCTTTAAAAAACATTTGGAAGATCAAAACACCAATGTTGTCTTGTATATACAGAGATGTGGCAATATAGCTATGGTGGTTTTAATTTTTCTCCCCCTGGCTGGTGTGGCTCAGTGGGTTGGGCATTGTCCTGCAAACCCAAAGGTCGCTTGTTAGATTTTGGGTCATAGTGGGTGCCTGGGTTGTGGCCTGGGCCCCGGTTCCTGGTCCCCAGCTAGGGGTGTGAGAGATCAGATAGATGCTTAGCTGTGCTTCTCTGGCACATCAATGTTTCTTTCCCTCTCTTTCTCCCTCTAAAAATCAGTAACTTTAAAAATAAATATTTTATTTTTTGACTTAAACACACCAACTTGTTGTTCTACTTATTTATGCATTCATTGGTTGCTTCTTGCTTGTGCCCTAACAGGGGATCGAATCCACAACCTTGGTGTATTGGGACGACACTCCAACCAAATGAACGACCTGGCCAGGGCTGACACTGTGGTGGTTCTAAAACTATGTCTACAAACTCTGACATCCCTACCTTTGAGATGAAGCTTAATATTCTACCCTTTGTGGTGGGCCTGACCAAGTGACTCACTTCTAACATATAGAATATAGCAACCCAAGATTAGGTTATGAAAAAGACTGCGGCTTTCATCATGGGCATGCGATCTTCCTTGGATCACTTGTTCTGGGAGAAGGCAGCTGCCAAGCTGTGAGCTGCCCTGTGGAGACACTCACATGAAGGAGTTCTCCATCCCAATACCTAACAAGGAATCAAGGGCTTCCATCCAATGGTCTGTGGGAAACTGAGGACAGTCAGTGACCACATGAGTGGGCTTGGAAGGGGATCCTTCAGTCTTTTTTTTTTAAATTACTTTATTGTTCAATTACAGTTGTCTGCATTGCCCCCCACCACCACTCCCCCCAACCCCAGCCAATCCCACCCTCCCCCTTGGTTATGTCCATGTGTCCTTTATAGTGGTTCCTGAAAACCCTTCCCCCTATTGTCCTCTCCCCCTCCCCTTTGAGATTGTTCTTAATTTCAATATCTCTGGTTGTATTTTGTTGCTTTTTTCTTTTGTTGGTTAAGATGACTATAAGGCCTGGCTGACAACTTGAATCTTAACCTTGAGAGAGTCTTGGACCAGACCACTGAACTTAGTTAGTTTCTTCCAGATTTCTGACCCACAGAATCTGTAAGATGATGTTTATTGTTTTAAGCTCCTAAGTTTGGGGGCGATGTATTATGCAGCAATGGAAAATTTGTAAAAACAGTGTATAGCTTAAAAAGTTCATTGCCAAATGAAGCATAAATCAAGTAAGATACTTCTTTTCCCAAGCAGCCCAAAATAAGAATATCCAAATACCTGTTTCCAGAGGTGATTCAACAACTTTTGAAATTACCTCAGAGTATGAGTCTCATTCTTTGCAATTTTGCTGAATGGTTCTACTCTAGCATTTAAAGATATTTGTCATCTACAGTAAGCCTGATGGCAAGTAAATATTTTCCTATGGACCAAGCTTAAAGATTGCTTCTAAAGTAAAAAAGTAATTCTGGGGTGTAGGAAAATGTCAAGAAAAGCCCTAAGAATGTGTGATATAACACCAGCACAAATTAAACATATATTGCTAAAATGACTAGCTTAAAAGATGGTAATAATCTGGATATATAATTTTTGGAATTCTCTC